>OY757907.1:77421430-77481430 GCA_963585895.1 Sepioteuthis lessoniana
CGCCATGTTTATCACAACGTTTTGGCCATTGTATGCTCCGGCCTTCTTCAGGTGGTTAGAATGTCAAACTTTATTACACTTACCAGGGTAGACTGTTCTAGTTCCATGAGCCATGTTTAATAGATGTCAGTTATCAGTTACCTCCTGTTAATTTCCCCTCTGAAAGTTCTTCACTGCTTTCACTGGGTATTGAACTCACACTCTTTGGGTATGTTACTGGATCTAACCCAAAAGAGTGTGATTTCAATACCTGGTGAAGGCAGTGGAGAACTTACAAAGGGGAAATTAACAGGAGATTACTGATAATTGACATCCATTAAACATGGCTTGTGTAACTAGAACAGTCTACCCTGGTGAGCGAAATAAAGGGTTATGTTCGACATTCCAACCACCTGAGGAAGGCTGGCGCGTACAACGGCCAAAACGCTGTGATAAAGATGGCGACAAAGATGAGGACAATAGTCCAAAAAATGTAAATAATGTACATAATACCTCATCTCAGATAATATAGACAAAACTGATTATTTGTATAAAAATGGATTTGGCATTAAATAACCTACAAAGGTTGATATGCCATAAAACCCAAACAACCAAAACATACTCAACAAATTGTCTTTGTATTTTTTTCATCAATACATGTATATTAGATGGGTAATATTCAACTTAAAATAGCCTTAATTAACATAGGCTAAAGATCTTGGAATCTTTTGTTAAATATGTGAGTTCAATAACATGGATAGTGAGAATGTCATCTAAAAAAATTGTGTTTGTCTTACCAGTCTTTATATATCAGATTATTGACATTTAGTTTTCTAGTATTTTCAATATTGCTGTTATTGATATTCTAAATGCTTCATAGTATCAGGGTGTCTTTATTAATGACTAATTTGCATAAAAATCATTGTCTTAATTGTTTGATTGATAAATTGATACCTTAACTAGTTGTTTAACTATAATGCCATCAGATTTTATTTTAATCTTATGAATATATTACGAAAATTCTCGTTATGTTTGTGTATACATGTATAACTTAGCAAAATTGGCACATCATAATGGGATTTTTTTATTAGAGTAATATACTTAAAATACTCTAAACTTTAAGAATAAAGCAGTTTTCAGTCCAATTTGCAAGTGAATAATTTTGTGGAGTTTGTGTTCATGCTGAATGTCATTTTTCATTAATTCAAATTTTCAATAGAACAAAGATAACTATGAAATGCTAATCCGAATCTTTAACTCCTTCCTAAATAGAAGCATCAATATCATCATGATCTTCTCTTATAACTGGGACCAAACTTCCTCAAAGGACATCTATTATACTGGTAAAATTCTCATCATGTTTGTATATATGTAACTGCAAACCAACAAAAATGGCATATCAGTAAGATTTTTATTAGAGCAGTACACTTAAAATGTCTTAGAGAATAAAGCATTTTCCAGCCCAATTTGCAACTGAATGATAATTTTGTTGGGACTTTGTTTACACTGAATGTCAATTTTTAATCATCCAAATACTTGATATAACAAAAATTACAATGAAATCCTAATCCTTCACTGCTTATTAAATGATATGATGTTATAATTAGAATCCAACAGGTTCACACGTCATCTAATTTTATACTAATATTCTTGGATAAAATAAATCTCAAAATATCAATCTATACAAATAAATCTTGATCTATACAAATATACATAATCTGCTTATTAACCCTTTGATCCTGTTACATACTGGTGATACTTTTATTTTCCCCTTCGTATTGTAGCACTGGTTTACTGGTGTGGAGATCATGCTCAAACAGCAGAGAATAAATTTACTCTCAGAAATTCAGGGCTCAAAAATTTAATAGTAATAAAAACCTTGACTGAATCTAACAGAAAGCAATAATAAACACATGTGATAAATTTATTTAGAAAGTTATGGCAGTGATAATTTGTCTCAAATTAATCGTGACTCGACTTTGTGTAAGAGTTTCCATATCAAAACCTGACCAATTCATATAGCAATTTACTTGTCTAAGCCACCTTTGATACAAACACATATTCATGAAGTACCTGTTAATGGTTTGCATATTAACTATCACCTTTAAACCAGATGTTCAAGCCAGAGTGTTTTTATGGAATACACTGAACAGGTAGTGGATGTGTTTTTATGCTTTGTATGTAATTTGTTCATTGTGTCAACCAGCTGAAATTAGAATAACTCAACAAAAAAAAGTCAAATCAAGAATTAATGTAATTAATGGCTGTAAGTTGCTTGCATTTAAGTCAACATTATAAGTGTAATTCTTTTCTAAAACTAGTTTATTGAAAATGATTCTCTCACTATAAGTATCAATTGCAGTTTGAATAATTCAAGCTTAAACTTAACCTAAACTACATTTTACTTGAACTTAATTCATAAGTGAAATATAATTCAAGATTCAAATCAAGTAAAATAATTCATTTATACTGAAATAAAGATAAAGATCATTAAAATCTAAACAAATCTTTTCAAATTATCTCCTTAATATATCATTATTCTAGATTGATTCTAGTGATGATTATTTTTAGATCATTTAGTGGAAAAAATCATTGGTTAATCTTAAACAATCACCACAATGACATACAAATAATAGTGTATATTTATAATCAAGACTAAATCAAAAGATATCTTATATATCATTATTAACCAGTCTTCAATAAACTGTACATATTTACCATGTTATAAAACAAATATTTCTGCAATTGACTGACATTAGTATATCAACTTGTATTAAACAATATTTAATCGGAGCCGCTTCACATTTCATTTATGTTTTAATTTCTAATGTGATTATGAACTATAGAAACTCAAATACTAAAAATAGAGCAAGAATCAATATATTTATTCATTTGTTCAATTCAATACTTTGTATAACTAGGTTATCACATTAACCCACACACACACACACACAAAGTTTATTTTACAAACTATATTAACCTCATCATCAAATGTCCTATAGTCAGTTTGAGATAATGAAACATATTTAATAAACATGACTTACAGTGATGAGTATCCTCATATTTGTTGTTTCAATCATAATGTTTCCGTTGGTACACTTTCCAACCTTTCTAAAAAGTATTCTCAAAATTTAAACAGAATCCTTTTCTTTTTATTCATTCTTTTTACCCACTTTAGGATGGTTCCCAAATCTAAAGGGGGTGTCCACATGGTGTAATGGTTAAAGCGATGGACTGCGGAATCGTAGTAAGCGAGTTTGTACTCCAGTCGCGCTATTACATTCTCTTTCGGGCAAATACCCTTGGGAAAGGTATGAACCCCCTTATCCTCCCAGGTATGGGTTAAATAGTACCACTACAGTTCTTCTAGGAGAATAGCTTTGGTGTTAAATAACCTATAAAGGTTGATATACCATTAAACAAAGAAACCAATCCAAATCTGATGAAAGTTAGCACAAAAAAATGTAGACAAAATAAAAAGGTTCCATCTAAAATTTATTAAAAGATAACTAAATACAAAATGCACCAAAAAACAAAATGTGTTGAAAGTTGAAATATTGTGATCAAACAACAAAGTAGAGGTTGCTAGTGTAAAATAACATAAATAACAATGCCCTATTTTAGAATCCATATCATACTTAGCAAAGACAACAGTACTGATAAAACTGCCCAAGTTAAACTGTTTATAGATAGGATGGTTGATAGCAAATATTGTCATAAGGAACACTGGTTTTCACAGTCAAATAGTTATTAAGTCTACAGAGATTAGGAACAATATTGCTTAAATAAAAAAAAACAGTTACCTATGTGCATGACTGACAAACTAATATTTTTATTCCTCCCCCAAAATAGCTCAAGTTCTACCTTTCATAATCGTGGGTTTTACAAGTTCCTCAATAACATATTTCATGAAATATCATTCATAAAAGCAAACTTAAACCAAATATATTTTTACCAACATGATGAAATAAAGAATAAATCTCTTTGCCAGATAAGTTTCCAAACTTAACAAGTTTTTAAAATCTTTTCTCTTACAAGAATATTCTAATTCTATATGTATCTTTATGAGAATATAGTTAAATGTTCATATAGGCTTGAATATTAATTCTGAACCAACAATGTCAAAGTTAACTTATAATACTTTCAATTTATGGCAATACAAATAAATACTGAATCCATAATTTAAAATGAGATAGGAGCAGCGGCAGTTGTATTAAGGGTTCATATATGGCCAATAAGGGAGACGTATTTTACGAAGTACACCATCAAACATCTTTTCCATCCAGGAATCCAACCCATCTAACAGTTCTTCAGTGTAAACTTGACGTGGATCACTATCATCAGAATCAGTGTCACTTTCTGAGAGACTTGCAGAATTGTTCACTTGCCGATACCATTTTCGGGCATTCTTTGGATGATAGATGTAATAATATAGACGGTAGCCATTAAAGGCTAACACTGTTCCAATACAGTTTTTAATCTTGATGTTAAATAGTCGAACATGAAAATTTAAGCTTTCTTCAAGCAACCGTTGATACCAGCCAAGATACTGGTCCAATCGTAGATAGGCAAATGTCAATGAGTTTTGTTTTGAGTAAGGCCTCATAATATCCAAAAACTTATCCAGCATGGTTTGCTCTGTTTCATTATCTAACAGCACAGTAAGGGTAAGACCAGGCTTTGAGCGCCTTATCAGGTCATCATATGAACAAAAACAAAGTTCATAGATGTATTCATCTGGGATGGATGCTGGTAATATTGTCCCTGCTATTGCTGAGTCTTTTGTTGCTGGGGTTGTGGCTGTTGCTGAAAATGATGCTGTTTTATGGACTGGGGCTTGTACTGTTGCCATTTTTGTTCTTGTTCTTGTATCTGAGTACACATTCTGTTTTTTTTTATACTTTCTGGTGGCTTCTATTTCCATATTAAGGAAACGTTTCATCAATAGACCTACCATCATAACACAGACAAGAGAAAGCCAAATGCTTACCACAGTGACATTGTCAAAACTGCTAAAGAAGTAAATCAGCCGATCAAACCAATCAAGGAGCTTGTTCCAGATACGAATCATCAGACTCACCGCATGCTCATTATAAAAATCCACCATGATAGTCATGTGTTTTAGTCTAAGAGAATTGTCAATCAACTCCTGAAGTCGTTTCTCTAGATTATGGCGAGTCAGCATATTAAGGTGGTCAACATTGCTCCAGCCAGGCTGGACCCACTCAAAACTGACTTTATTCGGTTGTTTATGCCAAAGAATAATGATCTTAAGTTTTGTTTCATCCTTATTCAAAGTAGTATCTTTCATTACATTGTTCACAAAATGTTGCTGGACTTCTTCATAGAGATAGACATACCTCACCTGGCCTTGAAAAGTTGGAGCTTGTTTGGCATAGTTACGAAATAAAAATCGGTATTGGTCATGCTGGCTATTTTTCCGGGTAAATAAAATTACACACAATATTCTATTCCTTAAATTTTCCTCAGCAGGACACAATTCTTCAAAGTAAGCTTGAGATGAAAGACGAGGTAGCATTAGGTACTTATGGGCTGCCATTACAGCATCAGCTTTCTCCTTAGATAAAGGTTGCATGGCAATAGCTGTTAGAGTGGAATTGGTCTCTTCTGCAACCATTATGAGGGTATCTTTACCTTTATCAGCACCATACCTATGTAGTATTTTATTCACTTGTGTATCCTTTGTGTTTACGTAACCAGAACATATTCTGTCTTGATAGTAAAGAGCTGGCATCATAAAACGGACAGGAGGTTTGCTTTTGAAACTGATAAACACAGCCCTCACATGATTGTCAGACCAACCCTGCAAAAAACTATCAATATTCTTATCATTTAGTAGCTGCATTGTGCTCAAGGGAAAGAGATTACGAATAAAGTCTCGAAGGCTCTGCATGGAAAGTTGCTCTTGGTAAAAAGACAATCTTCGGTTGACAATGGCCAAAATCTGTGGGACTTCAGTGATGCGTAAAATGTTGGCAAAACTGTTGGCTGAATTTATTCGTATTGTCCCAATACCTATGCCAACTTCTTTGAGCTCACTAATCAGTTTTTCAACAAAGGGCTCATAATGCATACATGCAAAACACATATCTGCAAAAACGTATAAGAAATATGGCTTCTTGTTACTCTCTGGGACGATGTGGGTTTCATAAAATTTTTGTGTGATAAGGTATTTTGAAACAACTGATTCTTCACCAAATTGAAAATTGAAAGGTCCGTGTGAACCAGACCTAAAAAATGCCCCAAATTCACCAAATCCGAAGTCTCCTTGCTGACTATTTCCCTGGGACGGGATATATCCATGCTTATCGTACATGGCTCGTTTGTTGTCATCACTCAATGTTTCGTAGGCTTCGTTAATTTTCATAAATTTATTGGATGCGTCAGGATTTTTGTTCTTATCCGGATGCCAGATTTTCACGAGTTGCTTATAAGCCTTTTTTATCTCTTGAGTACTGGCAGATCTGCTTACCCCTAAAATATCGTACATATCTTCTGACATAGCCCAAACTTTAGGACTCATAAAATAAATAATAAAGTAGATGATAAATAACAATAATATTTGCTTCTTACCCATAGTTGTTTATTTTGTTGGTTTGTTTGTTTTTAATTCCAGTGAATGTGATTGAAAGAAAAAATTCGTTGTTTCGTTCCGTTCCAATTACAATACCGAGTAAATGCAAAAAATTAGATAAATAATTTAGAAGTCTTTTGGCAATAAATGATCAAACTTAAATTACCAAAGCATTTTTAGAGAAGTTTTTATTGTATCTTTTTTTTTTAATGGCATCTTGTTTTGTTTTTTGTTTTTTTATTATGGTATCTTCATTATCAATAGAGGGTATCGTATGTTATTTTGTTTTGCTTTCAACGAAAAAGTCGACAAATAAGTAGATCTTTCTCTTAAGTAATTAGTTTTAAAAAAACGAACAAAAAACCCCAACAAAAACAAGAAAAAGAATGCCAGCAAAAATTCACTGTTACTGTAGATATTTTTACTGAGAAAAATATCGAAAAATTAACATGAAAAAAGATGCAAACCTTTCTTGTTTTTGCTAATTAAGTAACCGATGACAATAATGGAGAGACGACGTTTGTATCAATGATGACGTGAAAAAATCGTGACGATTGATAATAATGGAGCGTGCTACTCCGAAAATATTTCTTTTTCTCAACGAAAATAGATTAGTAAGAAGAAAATGAATCTGATTCATAGTATCACCTGGTTTTGTTTTTCTTCTTTCTTTTTGTTTTCTTTTTTAAATGGTCAGATTTCTGTACTAGTTAATTTCTGCTAGTATTATCGTCACTTATGTCTTCTATTACAACTCAGTAAAAGACTATCAACATCACAGTCCGTTTACAGCTCTGCTGCTACTGCTGAACACATTGCTTATCTCATAGCTTTCAGTAGTACCCGGCATGAGAAAAACATGGACGGATAACTACGGATGGATAAAAGGGCAACAAAGCAACACGCATAATCAGTGTCTTTCACTTTAAAAGTTTAAACATTTTAAATAAGCAATCTTTAATAAAATGAAATAAAAATCTTCACTAAGGATTAGATTTATTCAAAATAAATAGTTTTCAAAAAAGCGTACAGTGCAATATACTGCTAAAAATAATAAAATAAAACTAAACTATGTCATATTCCTAAAAGCGCAACTAAATTAAAAGAAAAGGTTTTTGAAAATATTCTGATAAAGGGATGTAACTGTAAAAACGGCACATCTCATGAGATTTTATTAGCGCAACAATACACTAAAATACTGTTAAAGAATAAAGCAAATTACAGTTCAATTTTCAACAGAATGATAATTTTTTTAGATCTGTCTTCGGGTTGAACGCTAATTTTTAATATATACATCTATCTATATTAATAAAATGATCATTATATTTGCATGCCAGAAAAATGACATTTATTCGAGCAATACACTAAATTAGAGAATAATACAATTTCCAGTCCAATTAGCAACTGAATAGTATTTTTTGTGGGTTCAGTCTTCGCACTGAACGTATTTTTTTAAGCTTCTTATATAAGATAGATAACTATGAAATGCTAATTAGAACCCTCGAGGATTTACGATTCCTCAAGTCATTATCGAAATTCTCATTATGTTTGTATATATGTAACCGTAACTCATCAAAGTGAATTTTTTGAATAAATTCAATCATTTTTAATTGAGAAAGAACTGTAGAGCTTTACATTTCATTTGCTTTGATGTGGTTAAAATACTTTTTAAAATCTTTTTGAGTAGTTAGATAATTTAAATAGAGTAAGTAATAAGAGTTCTTAGCATTTCTAGTGAAAGAATTAACTTGGATGAAATTGTTTGAATTTAACATTTTCTTATTCGAAAATGTAACCCTAATTTTTATGGCAAATTGCTTAAAAGTTATATCCTAAAACTATGAGGTGATAATTCACTTAAAATTAAAGTGAAAACTAGAAGTTGGAATTAAACCTCGTCGGTGTGGTTGGTACTGGATGTCGGTAGAGTCGTCAGTTTAGTCGGACTCAAGGTCAGGAAACGGGAACTGTCCGCAAGGGCTAAGCCTGAAAAAAAAAAAAAAAAAAAAAAAAAACGGCTGAAAACAAATTAGCTTGTAGTTTTCAAAAGACTTATGGTTTTAGCCCTAACAAGGACAGTTTATCGAGTATCTCCTGAGTACTCGGGTCTAACGGCCTTCGACCAGCGGGAGATGGCAGGATAGAGCTTGTGTTGGGAACAGACAAAAGCAGGCGAGGTTGCACCACTAGCGATAGGGATGTCCTAGCAGCCAGCTAGTCGAAACAAAGGTGAGGAGACCGGGATGTTCCTTCTTTCAAGAGGGCCGCGTTCGGTTCGGGTGAACCGCTGGAATCGGGAGGCTCCTGCCTCCTGGTCGTCTGCTTTGACTTTGCCTCCTTGTCGTCTGCTTCGACGATTACGGGACGGAGGATCGCCGGAGATACCCCAAATCAAGGCTTGGAGACCTCCGTCCCTAAACAGGGCTGAATTAGGGAGCAGATAGGTTCGAGTTGTAGGATCGTAGCTGAAGCATTTCAGTAGAGAGCGTCAACCACAAAAAGGGGGGTCGCTGCCGGAACGACTCCAAATGACTAGATTGATCTTTGTGGTTGACCACAAAGGAGGGATCGCTGTGTGAGCATATTGCTTGTAGAGAAGAGGAAAATCTCGTATTTTGTTTTGGCGCGCAATTTAATTCAACACTGAATTTCACCCAATCAGGATGACATATCCTATTCAGCCCGGACCTTCATTTCCGGCTAGCAAAACGGGTGAGCGGCCAAACACACTCTCTTCGGCTTGAGACGGCGACCAGAACAGACGTGTCTCTGGTCGTCCCTGCTTAGCGATGCTTTTTAGCTAAACAAGCCACCCAGTGTGGACATCTCACTGTGGCTTTAACACTAGCAGCAGCAATATGGACACTCAACGAGGGAACCATCTAATTGATGGATTCATTGCGTCTAATATATTTTAGACCAAGGAATCCCAGTTGAATATGAATTAGATACATTCAATACGCCACCACAGGAACAACGTTATATCACCCCCAAAATTAGCTATGTCGATGCGATGCCTTTATTCCACTCTCGACACCTAGCTCTCAATTCACCTCTGGGCCACTTTGATGGAGACAACGCACGCCTCTCCCCGAAACACCAGACACACAAAACTACACGGTGACCTTGAATACTTCCCTCACACGTCCAACAACACGCTGCCATCTCAACATCCCGCTAAGCTATCGTGTCTCCAAAACCAACAAGCCTAAACTCCACGAGTCTTGCAGCACCAAGAACAAACCATACTCAAAGCTGCAAATAAAGAACTTTCGTTGTGATGTTACTAAAGAATAGTTTCGTAATTCATTTGTTGCCTTAAAAAATATAGCGCTAAACAATTAACCTTTTCACTCACCGCTAAATGCTAAGCGGGGTGTTTGGGTGATCTGAATGTAAAATATCCGTGGAACAAGGCAAGGAGAGGTCGAAAAAGGCCGAAATTTATGCCAAGAAAGGAAAGCTTTTTCACTGTTTTTTTTTTGTTTTTTTTTGTGAAATGATTGTAATGTAAGTGCCGTTCTAAGCGTTGACCTCTGGTTTTTAACGGCGGCAGCTTTTTATGTATTTAAAACCGCTTGCCATATCTCGTTTTTCAAGAAGTAGAAACGATAATGGTAATGTTTATTGAGTGGGAGCGACAAGTTGCATTTTATATTAATGGGGATTCGTTGGTATGTTGGTTCTTCCTTCTTGTCGGTTGATTAGCTAAAAGGGAATTTGGAAAGAGAAACAAAAAGAACAAAGATAAGGGTAATTTTGGGTTAAGGTTTTTACTTTGTCGACTCACACTATTTCTTGGAAGGGAAATATTCTCCCGGGCCAGTCAAAGTGTATTGCCTTCGAAGTCTTGGGGGTTGAAAAAGAGAGAGCCGAGAGTCCTTTTTGGCACCAGGATTTCGGGCTTCTTTTTTTTTTTTTTTTTTTTTTTTGCGCATGCCCCAAGGGTCCCTCCGGTCTGAGGCTCTCTGGGAGCTTTACTTTTTGTGTCCTTTTATTTACTTTTTCATATATAATTAATTCAATTTTGTTTTATTTTCGTTTTATTCGTCTTTATTAATCCCCACAATACATCCCCGCTCATCTAGCGGAGCTACGGTAAGGATGCATTCGAGGAATAAATCTTTTGTTAGGTGTGTGTGAAAGTATATGCGTCTTATTTTTTTTGTGTGTGTTTTTTTAATTGTATGTATGTATTCATATTTCTATGAGTAGTAAAAGTAATCATTATGTCTGGAAAAACGAACACATCTACTAGACCGCATGATAGTTGGTTCTTGTGGTATGTCTTCCTGTATATCAGATGTTGTAAAGAGTATGTTTTTTGTGTTATCAGTTAGGCTCTGTTTGGGATCTTTATTTTTGTCGTGAGCGTGAGTGAGTACTGCTGGTTTCAATCTCTCAATTGAAACTGTTTGCTCATCACCATTCAATATCTCTTAGATGAAATGTTTGTTTTCACTTCTTATGACTTTGCATGGCACAGAATATAAAGTTTCCAAGGGTTTCCGAAGTCTGTCCGTTCGCAGCCATACGTGTGTTGGTGTTTTAAAATCTTTGGGTATGTAAGATTTCTGAGTTGTATGTAACTGTCCTCTGAAAGGAGCGTTATATCCAATACCTAAATCTCCTTGGCAATTTCTTTTATATCATCTCTGGCCATGTCAGGATAATCCTGCTCAATGATTGGTTTGGGGAGTAATAGTTGGTTATCCGTAACAGCAGTAGCTGGGGAGAAACCTTACCCATTAGGCATGTTCCTAATACCAAGCAATATTATTGGTAATGCATCCAACTAGCACTGCTTCCTCGTCATGATTGCCGTTTTGGGGGCCTTTCAATCATTCCATTGGTTTGAGAGTAATATGCAGTTGTGCGGAGCCTGTAGAAGCCTATTATAGTGGACAGGTCTCTGAACAGTTCACTTTCAAACTGGCTTCCTTAATCTGTGACAACGTGTAAGGGAACTCCAAAGCGAGAGACCTATATGTTTAGGAATTCTAATTCTATGGTGGTGGCAGAGATGTCTTATAAGGATGTGGCTTCTACCCATCTTGTTACTCTATCAATGCACGTAAGTATATATATAGCTAGGTATGTGTATACACCGTCATAAGTGGTAGTGGGTAACAGTGGACCAATGATGTCTACATGCACAGTTTCAAATCTTCCAGATGGTAGAGAGAATGGCGTAATTTCTGTTCTAGAGTGTCTGGAGATCTTGTGCTGTTGGCATCGTAGACAACCCTTGACCCAAACACGTATGCCTCTTTCCATGTTTGGTCTGAAGTATCTGGATTTTGTGAAACATGTCGAAGATCCTCCTACGTACTGGATCGAGTATGTAAGAGCTAGGGGTGGATGTAGATAGGTCACACCAAATGGATGACCCTTGCATCTCTTTATGTGTTGATTTCCTCGTCCTCTTTTTGTGATTCACTGATCGCTGGTAGATCACAGGGGTCTATGGTCACCGAGCACATGGGTCGAGACAGGCAGCCAGTGACATTTTCGTCACCTTTTATGTACAGAACATCTGTTATATATTCCGTTATAATCGACAAGAATCTTTGTTGCTTGTCCGATTTCATGGGGTTTTATTTTTATTTTTTTGTTGAAAGCTATGGAAAGTGGCTTGCGGTCTGAAAACAAGGTGACGTTTCTGCTTTCATTTTGTGACTTAAAGCGCAGGACTGCCTGGTATCCTGCTAAAAGTTCTCTGTCAAAAGCAAAGTATTTCCGCTTTTTTTTCTGACAACTTTTTTGAGTAGAAACCAATTGGAACTGGATCATCATTTATTATTTGCTACAGTGCTTCACCAACTGCATGGTTCGAACTATCGGTGTAGCATCTGGATGAAGATGTGTCAAGACAGACAACTTGGCGAGAATGTCCTTAAAAGCAACAAATGCTTCCTTTTCAACCGGGTTTAGTTTTAGCACCTTTGCTGCTGGATTCTGTTTGATGGCTTCAGTTCGAGGCAGTAACACATCCGCAGCTTGTGGAATTAACTTCATGTAAAAATTTATCATTCTCAGGAATCGACGAAGGTATTTGGAATCAGTAGGTTCTTGGAAATTCCTTGTGTTCGACTTTCTGTGATGTTGACACAAGTCCTTCAGGACTGATATCATAACCCTAGAAGTTTATGTTGTCTTTGAAATATTGGCACTTGTCAACAGAGATTTGGAGGTTGGTCTCTTCGAGAATAGAAAGAACTTTCTTGAGATCTCTGTGATGTTGTTCCATAGATTCTAGTCTACACTATCTCACACACTCAGAGATCAGACACTCTAACCACAAAGTCAGATCGAATAATTATTCTCCCACTAAATACAATCTATAACGAAACATTACGCAAAACTCCTGACGAAAAGAGGAGTTATGGTTTGGAATTGTCTCCCTTATAGAACTCTTCGCTAAAAAAAGCACCTTCCTTTTTCCAAAAAAGTGGCCGGCTCAAATATGGTTGACTAACATCATACATCTGAGTTAGTGTTCTCTCAATATGTTTACCGAGACCACTTATATAGATCGTATGAAGTATAGGCAAGGAGATCCTTAAAAGGATACCATGAATATATTGTAGGCACATCGGTTTTCTCAAATCTAAAATCCTGTTAAAATAACACCTTGTTAGTTAGCTAACAGAATTTTTTACGCTACCGGAAGTGAGCCAGAATATCTACAATAATAACATCGCCAGTTTCGACAGCGAGTGGAATTTTCCAATACTAGCCCATAGACTATTTTCGAGATTAATTAATTCTGCAGACCGACTTGAAAGTAGTCTCTACTTTGTATTTGTAAGCTCCTCTTACCGGTATAATGATTTATTTCATTATTAATCCAAATTGAAGTGAACCTTCCTGTTCGTGGTCACACACGTGCTAGCCCAACGGATATACAGTCCTTCTCTACCACATAAAAGCAGTCACTGACACCAAAGATTGAGTGGTAGCAGGCTTCTTGCCGGGAGGGGAAGAGAGTAATTCGAGCTCATTTCATTGGTATCAGCACACCCCTACCAGATGCCTCTTCTTCCGGCCATAGCCGAAGACACCAAGCTCCCATCATTCAGTTGATGCCAGGATCCGACCAATCACAGCCACAATCTCAAAACAGTATTTTAAGGCCTAAAACCCAAAAATCACAAAACAGTACTTTTCAGGTTTATTAAGTCTTGCTTCCCATCTTCAATGCTTTTTAAGGTTCATTTGTTGACGGTACAGCCGTTCTCATCAAATACGAGGTAATTACACTTCCAATCAGTTGACCGACTCGACTAATCCACTATCTGCCCACGTTGTGTTTTTTTTAGATCCAGACAACAGACCAATTACTAATCGGAGTCGCTGGTTGATGAGCAGACAGATAAGACTGCACCATTAAGTAAAAAAAAGTAAATCAAAATCGACGCCAAGAAACGGGGAACAATCAAGACTTGCAAAATAACAATATTTAGTACGAAAAAAATGTCTTTCGAAAATGATACATATATTCACACATCTCGGAGGTGATAAATTTTAATCAGAGACCAGTTCACGAATTGACTATCCGTCATAAGTTTTAGGCTTTTCTTTTCTCGCTGTCTGGTGCGAGGCAATCTCTAATAGCAGTTATGTTTGCTTTCGTACTACTTCACAAGTGTTTATTACGTTAAGCTTCTTTGTTCTTTTTTTTTCACAACGTTGTATTATGATTAGCTTTCTTCACTTTCAGTACTCAGGGCAGTATGGTACAAGTTCAAAAACTCAGAGCTTTGTGGAAACTGCGAACCGATTCACGTGCTGCTCTATCCCTCTGTCTCTGTTTCTCTGTCTCTCTTAAATATCATATCATCTCGATTTCGCTGTGTTTTTTTTAAATCTCCGCCGGTTTGGCACAAGGATCCCTCTCAGCGTCGCACTATCTCTGTCTCTTTTCGCTTCGTTATAAGGTTACTTACCGGTAAGACTACATCACGTCTAATCAAGATATAATTTGGCTTTCTCTGCTTCTTCACTTTGTGTAGTCTGATGCAAGGTCAGAGCCCAAGACGTCGTGAAATCTAGCAGCTACCTTCTGCTGGTTTCCTGCTGATTTACTCGACGAGGGACAAACCCTCTCATTTTATATATATCTTTATGTAAGGGGTGGTGAGAGGCGAAACAAAAATATCATTTTTCTCTAAATTTGGATTTCAATATATTTTCTGCTGACGTGTATTATATTAAGATTGTTTTAAAAGATTCCATATTTGAATTTAGGAAATAGATCATTCCAGTCTTAGATTTTCAGACTGTATCGCCTTGGATGATTGATAGTTGGAGTTTGTTTTTTTTTTTGGTTTTTTTATCTGAATTCACTTTTTCACTTCAAATCGTCCCGGAACGCAGCGATCTGTCACAACAATTTACTTAACTTTTGACTCCTTTTCTTTTCTTTTTTCTTCAAATAATTCGTTTTGTCAAACTCCTTCTCATCGAAAATAAAACAATTTTTATCTACACTTTATTTCAAAAATCCATTCCACCATTATACATTCATAATATACTGTTCTTTTCCAAAATCCAAACCCGTTTCTTTTTTTCTCTCGTTAATAACATTCCTCTGACTGGTCTCCGACCTTATATAGTTACAGTTTTGCAGGTACCACAAGAACGATGACGTAGCAGCACCACCAGACATCACGGACACCCTTTGAAACTACATAAACCATATTCAGCTGCAGCGATTTTGCACACACGCCAATTCTTCGTGTACGATTGGCCAATAAAAACTTGGCAATCACGCCTTTGTAATCTTTACCTAGTCCGTCACAACCTCACTCTCTCCATTATATAAACGTTTGCAGGATCGACATATTTATCGGTCTCCCAAGAAGTAAATGTTATTTATAACGATTTTCGTAGCTGACGCATGTGCTTTAGGTTGCTTACAGTACCTGCTGTTACGAGGTGATACGAAGTACTTATTGATTCAAAAACACTGTCAAATATAGTTCTGGTTAGTTTTAAAAGTTTCACTATATTTGAGAGCTGAGAGCTTTGATGTTTATCCACCTTCTACCAATACAACTAGTCTAAAAAATCATCGTCTATAGACTGATTAAAAATGATGTAAAACAGAAGTTACAAAGTAGCAGAAATGGCGATCTTTGGTTTTTAAACAAGTGAAATGAGAAGCTACACTTGCCTAATAGATTTATAAAAAATGTATTTCGATGAAAATATGTACAAGAGTTCTTAGCGTCCTCATTGTTTGGTTTACTTTTTAATGGCGCATCAATTCCTTATGGATTATTTACAGCTGGAATTTAATTAATTTGTAAATGTTTGATTCAAGAAAATAGAAAAACAAAGTAATCTAAAAATGATGAATCTATTATAAAGGAAAGTCAACATTTGAACGTTTCGGTTTTAGTAAACCTTCATGTAAGATGGTGAAACAAGTGTTGCTAGAACAATGATAGATGTTTAATAAAATACAATTACAAGGTAAAAGAAAAATATACATACAAAGAAAGATCATGTAACCGTTCAAGCATTCAATTGGAATTCTTTTTTTCTTTTTCTTTTTTTTTTCTTTCTTTCTTTCTTTTTTTTTTTTTTTTTTTTTTTTTGAAAAACAATCACATTATTGTCACTGGCAATGATGAAAAAAACTCCCAAAACACTCCCGAGAAAGAAAGAAAGAAAGAAAGAAAGAAAGAAAGAAAGAAAGAAAGAAAGAAATAACAGAGGAGAGAGGAAAGGGAAGAGAAAAAAAGAAAACAAACAAAAAACGCACCATATGTGAATAAATAAGGATGAATCATTAATATCGACTGTATGTAAATTGTTATATCTATTTATTAAATAGTGACTAAAAAAAATTAAACTTGTAGTGAATGTTGTTTGATGGATATTATGTTTCCACAATTTATGTTGGCTTGCCGCGACCGGCCTACGAACGTAAACAGATCAGATTACACCTTTCGCCCTAGAGAAATAACATCCGGGTACGACCGGAAATCATGAAGCCCTTTTTCGATTCTAACCGGCCGTTACAGCTAAGAAAGGGAAAAATTAATATATATCAACATTTCCAAAACACTTCTGCCAGAAATAATTCTATAAAAATGAAAGTAATACTTTTCGCTAGCCTATACCGGGCTAAAGAAGTACTTATTTTCTGCGTCCATTTTTTGTAGAACTTTCTATCCACGTGGCGCGACAGAAGTAGAGTTCCCTTTCTTCCATATAAAAAGGCTTCAGGCGGCGAAAATTGAGGGGTCTACGCGGATGCTCTAAGGGGCCACTCGGCTCCACGAGGCTCGGGTCCAACGTTATCGTGGTAGCACCCTCCTCACCGCCACTTCTAGTGGCAGATTCAACAACCTTTTTTTACGGTCCTTTTTAAGGGCTATGAGAGGTCACCTTCTACGGGTCGGAGTATATCTGGCGGTCAGAAATGATCAGTCGAAATAGACGGCCTGGAGGCAAACACGGAGAGGACTCACTAAGACCAGCCGGTCTTAACCATCGCTCGGTTCCGCTCGTCCGTTTGGCTGCGCAGACCTTTGGCGCGCAAGCCTTAGCTATCGTCTCGATACGTCTGCACAGCTTTGGCGCGCAAGCCTTAGCTACCGCCTCGATACGTCCGCACCGCTTTGGCGCGAAACAGCCCTAGCTACCACCTCGATACGTCCGCACAGCTTTGGCGCGAAACAGCTTTAGCTACAGTAAACGATACGCCCGCACAGCTATCTAGCACGACAAAGCCATAGCTACTGTAAACGACTCGTCCGCATAGCTTTGGCGCGACAAAGCCATCGCTCCCGTAAACGATACGCCCTCACAGCTATCTGGCACGACAAAGCTATAGCTACTGTAAACGATACGCCCGCACAGCTATCTGGCACGACAAAGCCATACGGACTACACTAGCATTGCAGCATCTGGCCCACGTAACGACTCGCTGTTACGGGCTAGCAACCAGATCGACACACCCCCGGTTAACCCAACGTACTGTCAAAACCGGGATATCGATCTACCGACCACGACGCTCCTACAATGCAGCATTCAGTCCATGTAACGACTTGCTGTTACGGACTGCCCTAGCATTGCAACAACTAGCCCATGTAACGACTCGCTGTTATAGGCTAGCAACCACGACTCGACCATACCAACGAAATGTCAACGACCGACGGCCTCAGTTTTCGCTACAATCGTCCAGCTGCATTCAACGACTCGACCGACCTTAGCTACCCGCTACGATCGTCCAGCTGTATCCAACGACCCGACCGATCTCAGCTTACCAGCATCAAACATCCAGCTGTATCTCCACGACTCGACCTAGGCCAGCTGCCATCGTCGGACGTCCTGCTGCGCACAATTACAATTACAACTCGACCATACCAGCTAACGACGTAACCCATCCTAGCTGAAGACCACATACAACTGCCACGGACATTTACATACACGTTTGTAATTCCGGCAATAAAATCGTCACTTTTGTTGTATCTGTTATCTCACCTTTTATTTTCCTCTATTGTCTCTGGCTGTCACACTACATTCGCACGCATTAAACCCTTAAATCATTTGCGGAGTCGACGCGCTTATCGACTCCGCAACAGGCTCATTATTGAAAAGCAAACGAAGTAAACGATGTAAAACGACGCAGACAAGAGAACGTTCAAAACAGAGCCGTACAAACAAAGTTAAATTTATATATCAACAAATACATAAAAAGCAAACATTACAAAACATTACGAATATTCTAATGTAGTCTCTTAGATATTTCTGTGTGTGTGCTTGTGTGTATGTAACTAACACGGATATTATAGAAAAAGACTAAATATTAAAAGTGTCCTGTAAACTATAAAATCTATGTTATCAAAGTATTTCATAGGAGGTATCAATATACAGAAATATAGCAATGTATTCTAGGATGAATGTGTCTTCTCCCATGTTGGTTGTGTGACGGTGCCATTAAATATTTATCCCAGGAGGGGAGTTTAGTTTTCGCACGTGTGTGTGAAGTCGGGGCAGTCTGGCATTTGATCCCTCGAAAAATAAGTTCCAGTTAAGATTCCCTTTTTGGGCGTAGGGAAACTGGCAGATAATGTAGGGGTTAATTTGGGGCTAGACTGACGGCCGCCTGCAAGGGGTTTCCATTTTTTCACGTACACCCCCCCCCCACCAGGCCACTACCTCTTCCTACCCCTAGGATAATGAAAGATATGGGCCTCTAGGTTTAGATATAATATTATTATTTATCGTAGTCGACAATTCCAATTTCCCATGTCATATTTTTAAAGGAGCGAATAGGACATTTAGCGAGAATAAATTGAGGCGAATGAAGCTGAAAAGGAACATGCAAAAGACAACTTGATAGGCAGACAACACAATCAATAAATTTCAACACGAGGAGAGATATAAAATATAACAATGTTTTTAATACATGCGGACACACATATTTAACATGTCGGCTATATTATCAGCGGATAATATCAAAATACAAATGTCTTTCTTCTTTCTTCTTTTCTTTCTCCCTTCTTTAAATTGAGTGAGAGAGTATGTAATTGCAATACTTTGGAAGGGTGGAGGGAGAGAACAGTCTTTAGGTTTACTTAGCTTTTCGACGGGTTCCTTCTGAGAGTATTTTCTCTTTTACGGGCTTGCAGGATTTTTTTACTAAATTCTTTTTTTCCTATTTCCGCTGACGAAAAGGGTACTACTTCCGTTTTTAGGGTTCTGGCCAATCATTCGGCCTCTTTCTTTTTCCTTCACGCTGTCAGGCGATTCATTCGGACAACTATCTCTATCCAGTATATCTCCTTCTTTATCCATCTGGTCACAGAGTGCAAACATTTGTTGGCTTTCATTCTGACCCTGATGTGTTACTTTGGCCGCGAGGAATTGACCTACATTCCTTATTCCTCTTTTAATGGTCAGTCTTTGGCGGCCTGTTAATTCAAACACGGAGGGGTAGGGGAAATGTCTTATTTCTTTCCTCTCAGTGGTAGACCACGTGACAGTTGTTTGTCTCTTTGACGAAATTTTTGAGGCTGTGTTCGAGACTGGAACAAGTCTAACCGAAAAAGCAGAATAGGAAAGAAAAAGGTTACAGAATGTATACGCACCCATATTACGCGTATTGAGTTGTGTCTTACTAACTGGCAAGGCCAAGCTGTTTCTGGAAGTCGAAAATGAAGAAAGAGAGAGTGCTGTCTCTGTAAGTCAAAATGAGAGAGAGAGAGTGTGTGTGTATGTGCTGACTTTATAAGTCAAAATGTGAGAGAATGAGTTCATGGAAGACAAGAGTATATATAGGCAATCCTTGTCATGTGGTTGGCTCCAAATGCGTGGAATAAAATCAAAGGTGCGGACGTAGTTGTGAGTACAAATCACGTGATTTTCCTGACCCATAGGTTCCTGAGACTGATTAGTTTACCGATGTCCACCAACTTTAATTCGGGAACAAGTGGTATCACGGCCATTTTAAAATATAGGAGTGTAAATCCTATAAACTGAGAGATCCTTAATGAAAGTTTTAAATGAATAATGTAGTTATCATGAATAAATATTTACCAAAGAAAAGGGGAAGAGTTTGTTTCAATCTTTTGTTATGAATTAAAATCAAAGTTGTGGTCAGTTTTGGATATATATAAGAAAAGTGCATTAAGACTCCCTAATCTAATATCTCGTTTTTAAAAGTCATCTTATCTTCTAAAAGTATTTGTGACTTACTTAACACTGAGTCTCGTCGGAACATCAAGTCCGACGCGGGTGTTCATTCTATTCTTTGTAAAGACTGTGAATTGAAATATAATAGTGACACGTCGAGAAATGTTTATAAACTTATATATATATTGTCACGTGGTCTTCCACTGAGAGGAGAGGAATAAGGAATTTCCCCTACCCCTCCGTGTTTGAATTAACAGGCCTCAAAGATTGACCGTTAAAAGAGGAAATTAGAATGTAGGTCAAGCTATCTGCACTCCATAACACCAACAGGTCGGGCAGAGAAGGGGATGTTGAGGTCATGATAGTAGCCCGAACGAATCGCCTGACAGGATGAGGAAGAAGAAAGAGGCCAAATGATTGGCCCGACCCCTAAAGCTGGAAGTAGCACCTTTTTCGTCAGAGGAAATAGGAATGAAGAATGCAGTTTTCAGGACGGAGGTCGCCGTGGAAGGACATGCGAATCTCATGCCGAAACTCCGGGCGAAGAAACAGAAATAGAGTTCTTTGATAGGAGATAACAGATGCCTCCAAGCTAAGCTGTACAGAATCCCACTAGCCCGTAAAAGAGAAAATACTCTCAGAAGAAACCCGTCGAAAAGCTAAGTAAGCCTTAAAATTGTTTTTTCCTCCACCCTTCCTAAGTATTGCAATTGTATGCCCTCTCTCTCAATTTAAAGAAAGAAGCATATAGAGAATTATATGCATTAAGAAAAGAAGAGAAATGGAATGAAAAGATTCATTTCATAAACTCTAAATATATGAATGGACTTTGCTACCTTTTCAAGGTTCAAGAGAAAAGAAAGAAAGAAGAAAGAAAACAAAACAAAAGAAAGACATTTGTATTTAATATTGTCCGCTGGTAATATAGCCGGCATCTTAAATAGTTATTTGGTCCGCGCGTATTAAAAACCTTGTTATATTTTAAATGTCCCCTCGTGTCGAAATTTATTCGTTGTGTTGTTTGCCTATCGAGTTGCCTTCTTTTTCATGTTCCTTTTCAGCTTCATTTGCTTCAATTTATTCTCGCTAAATGTCTTATTCGTCTTTAAAAATATTACACGGGAGATTGGAATTGTCGACTAAGATAAATAATAATATTATATCTAAACCTAGAGGCCCATATCTTCCATTATTCTTGGGGTAGGAAGAGGTAGTGGCCTGGTGGGTGTGTGTGTAACGTAAAATTTGGAAACCCCTTGCCAGCAGCGGTCAGTCTAGCCCCAAATTAACCCCTACATTATCTGCCAGTTCCCATGTGCCCGAAGAAGGAATCTTAACTAGGACTTATTTTTCGAGGGATCAAGTACCAGACTGCCCCGACTTCACACGTGCGAAAAATAAACTCCCGTCTTGGGATAAATATCTAATGCCACGTCACAATATATATATATATATATATATATATATATATATTTTCGTTCTTTCGTTCTTCTTCTTCTTCTTCTTCTTCTTTTTCTTCTTCTTCTTCTTCTTCTTCTTCTTCTTCTTCTTCTTCTTCTTCTTCTTCTTCTTCTTCTTCTTCTTCTTCTCTCAAGAGTGTTTTGGTAAATTTTTTGCTTTTATTATCTTTCAATCCGTTGTATCTCCTATAAGTTTCATATAATTAAACATCATTGCCAGTGACAATCATGTGACAGTTTGTTTTTTTTAAAAAAGAACGTTGATTGAATGATTGAACGGTTATATAATCTTTCTTCGTATATATTTTTTCTCCTTTTATTAAAACATCCATAATTGTTCTAGCAACTCTTGTTTCACCATCTTAAAGTCCAAATGAAAGTTTACTAAAACCGAAACGTTTTAACGTTGACTTTCCTTTATGATAAATTCATCATGACTATATTTTCAATGTTCCATTGCATTTTTTATCAATTTTTTTTATTCATTTATTTTCACACAAATATATGGTTTCAAGTATTCCTATCCAATACTAATGATTTATTGACAATTATATGGTTTAAAATAACTCCTGTATTAAATAATAGTTCTTTGTTTGTTCACAGTTACATCGTTCGAAGTATTCCTCTCTAAAACCAATATTTCAGAAAAACAGATAATAATAATAATAATAATAATAATAATAATAATAATAATAATAATAATAATAATAAGAAGAAGAAGAAGAAGAAGAAGCCAAGGTACCCGAATGGATGACCAAAGAGCGACCACATTGATCCAAAAAGACCCTCGCAAAGGAACTGCCCCAATAACTACAGACCCATAACGTGCTTTCCTATGTTGTGGAAAATACTAACGACACAAATAAGGGAATACATTTATTTCTCCATCACAAGCCGCGGGTTTTACCCAGAAGAACAAAAAGGATGCTGCAAAGGATTCAGAGGCACAGGAGATCTACTCTACATTGATCAGCATATCCTCAACGAGAGCAAGACGAGACGCAAAAATCTAGCTATGGCCTAGATTGACTACAAAAAGGCATATGATATGATCACTCAAATTTGGATAATAAACTGTTTCAAAATGTACAAAATATCAGATGAAGTCATAAACTTTATCGAGAAAACTATGAAAACCTAGAGAGTGGACTTTACAGCAAGAGCGAAAAGCTTAGCTGAAGCAAAGGTGCACTGTCACTATTACAATTTATAATTGCGATGATGCCACTCAGTCACATACTCAGGAAATGCACAGCCGGGTACAGACTTACTAAATCGCAGGAAAAGATCAATCACCAGGACGACATTAAACTGTTTGCCAAAAATGAAAAAGAATTGGAAACTCTAATACACGCAGTCAGAATATACTGTCAGGACATAGGAATGGAATTTGGCAGAGAAAAATGTGCCATGCTTGTGATGAAAAGTGGCAAACGACACTTTTCGAGCAGAATGGAACTACCAAATCAAGACAAAATTAGAACGCTCGGAGTAAAAAAAAGCAACTAGAAATGCTTGGGGATATTGGAAGCTGACACCATCAAACAAGCAGAGATGAAAGAAAAAATTAAGAATATTTCAGGAGTACCAGAAAGCTACTCGAAACAAAACTGTATAGCAGAAAACTTATCAAAGGAATGATATACCTGTGCTGTCCTGATAAGAACTTAAATCAAATGAACCAAAGAACGAGAAAACTAATGACCCTGCGTAAGGCATTACATCCCAGAGATGACGTTAATAGATTATATGTGTCAAGAAAAGAAGGAGGAAGAGAACTTACCTGCATTGAAGACAGTGTTGACGCATCAACACAACGACTTGAAGACTGCATACAAAAGCGTGGAGGAAGACTGATTACAGCCATTAGAAACAATACTGACAACATTAGGAACAACAGAACGACAATAAACAGAAAACAAAAATGGGAAGAAAAACAACTCAATGGATGCTTTAAGCGACTGATAAGCAACATCTCACACGAGAAAACATGGACGTGACTAAGAAAGAGAAACCTTAAGAGAGAAACCTAATCTCTCCTGATAGCAGCACAAAACAATGCTATAAGAACCAATCATATAGAACAGATAAGACGCAACAAAATAGCAAATGTAGGTTATGTGATGATAGAGAAGAAACGATCAATTATATAATAAGCGAATGCAGGAAATTAGCACAGAAAGAGTATAAGATTAGACATGACTGGGTGGGCAATGTGATCCACTAGGAATTGTGCAAGAAATTGAAATTTGGCCATCCGAACAAATGGTAAATGCACAACCCAACATTTTTCCTTGAAAATGACATAGACAAACTCCTCTAGGACTTTGACATACAAACAGATCACTTAATCGCAGCCAGACAACCAGATCTTATAATGATCAACAAGAAAAAAGAGAACTTGTAAAATTGTGGACTTTGCTGTCCTGGCTGACCACAGAATAAAATTGAAAGAAAGTGAAAAGAAGGATAAGTACCCCGACCTTGCTGGGAAATTGAAAAAACTACGAAACATGAAAGTGACGTTTATACCAATTGTAATTGGTGTTCTTGGTACAGTCACCAAACGATTAATTGTAGGGAAAATCATGACTTACCTGACTAGCGTGTGGCTGCGTTTTATACGGTTCTGTTGCTTAACAAAAAAAGCTAAAATGGCGACACACAGTCGCTTTTGTATTTGCTTATCTCGCATGAAGTAACGCAGACTCTCGGCTCTCCTATGCAAATGAGATTGTCAGGTGTTATAAAAAGAGCCGTGGAGGGAACGGGAATATCTTGAAACAAGGCGTGTTGCGTAGACAGACGCGTGCAACAGGATTGTCTGAGTCAGTGACGTTATTGAAATCAACTTTCAAACCACATTAATAAAAGAACTGGAAGACTTGGAAATAAGAGGACGAGTGGAGACCATCCAAACTACTGCATTATTGAGAACGGACAGAAATCTGAGAAGAGTCCTGGAAGATAGAGGAGGCTTTCTGTCACTTAAACTCCAGAGAAAAATCATGAACTAACGCTGATGTGAAAAAACTCTCAAGGAGTAGTAATAATGATAATAATATAGTGGAAGAATCTTAATCCAAATAGAATTGACCTAGAAAATAACCACTGAAGAATTAAAGAAATACTTAGGCCTTACAGCAGATTGGATGCTATATTAAAAACACGTATGAGAAACAAAAGAAAAAAATATTAAATTAGTAAAGAAATTTACTAAACAACTAAACAGCTCATTAGGAGCTCCGCGCTTAACCGCTGAGAACCATGTGGTGTGAAGAAATTTTCCTCTGAATTGTAAAATTTCTAATGGCTGACTGAGAGCCTGATTGATAAAGGATACCTATCAGGTATCCTTTATCAGTTGCTGAGTCTTCTTGTCGAAAGAAGATATTTTTAATTGTTAACCTGAGGGAATTCTATCAAGTTTCAAATTCAATTACTGAGTCTCCTATTCGAAAGCAGATATTCATAATTTCTGAACGGAGGAAATTCTTTTAAGTTTTCTATCATGGAATTGCTATGGTTGGAGTTCTCCCATTCAAGACTCTTCATAAAGGAACTTTCTAAGACAAATTGCTGAAATCTGTCTCAATAATTTTTTTCTTAATTACAATTGCTGCTGCTGCTGTTCAACAGAAGATTCTACTGTCACAAAGACCTCCATTGTTTAAAGGACTTTTTGAACGTATAAGACTGTTTTAATTTTGAATTCTAACGAATTCTATTATTTCTTTGAATCTGTACCTCTGCTTTGTTTGTTGTTTTCGGTCCAAATCTTTTTCGGAGATTACTGTCTAGAGTTAAACGTTCGGTCATTCGACTGAACGCTAAAGTGCAATAATTTTAGTTGTATGTGCTTTCTCTCTTTTTAAGTGATTATTATATGCATGTTCTATATATTTTTTATCTATACATAAATAGTTTATCGGATGCATGTGTTACTTTTATTCCTCGTTTAATATTGGAATTTAAATTGACACGTGAGGGTGGTTATCTTGTGGTTAAAGAAAGCTATGAGTTATCTCCCTTACAGTGAGGCTTTTGGGGTGGGGGTAGTCTTTTTTCTTTTTACGTTGAAGGACTTGTTTCTTGAGGGTTTTTTGGGGTTTTTGGGGGGGGGGTTGTAAAAAAAAATAATCCTTTAAATAGGCGAGATTCAGATCACTCGAATTTGATCTGGAAAACTTGTCTGAAGCTTGGAGGAGGTGAAAAGAGGAATTAAAACTATTCTCACTGGTAACAGAATCAAATTCAAAACCTGGAAAAGTCCAAACTTCCATTTTACGTTTGTATAGTGTTTCGGAGCAAAAGGAAGGAAATTTTTTCACATTCAACTTCGAAAATGATGAAGTTAAAAATGATTTAAAAAGTAATTGGGAAATTTTACTATTACTGTGAGACTAGAAAAAATTTAACAATAAAAAGAATTTTTTTTTTTACTAGCAAGCAAACAAATGATCAGTTCAACAACTACGTGATGGAACTACGTTAAAAAGCAAGTAAATATGAATTCAGTATCTTAATAAAAGACATTTCAATTGTCGGTCTTCAGGACTTACGTCTCACAGAACGCCTATTCAGAGAACCTGACTTAACCCTCAGAGAGGCAATTCAAACTAGTAAGGCTACCGAAGAAACAAAAAGGCTGTCGCGACCCGTTCACAAACATAAACAGATTGGATTACGGTTATATACAAGCATGTGGTTGCAAGAAAAATAAGACTGACGAGAAGATTTAGTTTATTTTTTTTTTATTGAATAAATAAAATAAACGAGCAGATGAAATATCTGGCTGGCTGGCGGGGTGTTATCAATTCGGCGACGAGCAGTTGCTTTGATCTACTCGGACGGTGTTATCAGTTGACGCTCTCGGGGCGGCCGGCGATTTAACTGGCGTGTGACCTGTTTGGCCTATTTATGTGTTCCCGATTTCAAACACCGGCTCCAGAAAATGCTACTTGGGGAAAAAATATGATTGGTTGAAAAATAGACTTTTTTTCATAACTGAGAAATTTCTGGGGATTTTGGATAGACTATGCGCGGAGCCTATGCGCAGAAGCCACGATTTTCTCAGTTTGACACTGACTGTTGTTGGGTCAACATCCGTTAGCTGTTATTTTCTTCTACAGTGTTGATGTCTGTGGGTCTGTGTTTTGTGTGTTTTAGTAGTTAGGTATGTGAAGGGTTAAGTGGGTGAATCAGGAGAGATTTTATGTATTTTACTATAACAAGGCTCCCCCAGATCTCATTCTGATTTATAATGTATGTATGAGGAAATGTGGAAATTTACTAAGCTTTTTGCTTAGATGTGGCACAAGGCCATATGAAAGGGGCACCCAATGAGACTCGAACTCACTCGTGTAGGTTTACTAGTCAAGCTTGCTAACCATTACACCACCAGAGGCGCCTTGTATGAGGAAATGTGTGTATGAAAGATCTACTGCATGATGAAGTCTTTAAAACGTGCAGGAATTTGTCCCTGTGTTAGTCTTATAGGCATTCGTTTTGTTTCATTTTGTGGTGGTTGTGAGGGTATATTGTTCGATATGGAGTTCTGTGTGAGGTTATACGACTCGAAAGGGGGTGAAGACGAGGAATTCTGAGTGTTTCGGTGAGTGTTATAAAGTGGGGGTGTTAGTATGTGAGATAGGTGTGCTGGTCGCGGTTTACGACGACGAATATGTGCCCGGTGGATCCAGGCTGTATCACCATTTTCGTTCTGCACCTGACGCATCACATCATTTGTTTTAACGACTTTAAAGTCTCCTATCCAGGGTAGGTTTGATGATTGGGCTATGGTTGATTGTGGCCGGTGAAGTAAAACCTTTTCGCCGACTTGTATTGAGTCCTTGTAGATGAAACGGTTTAGGCTAGCTTCAAGTTTTTGATCCGGTGTCTGGATGTTGGGCTGTGGTCCGATGCTAGGCTGCTTATTTTTGTGGATAGTTAGGGCCCCATTCGCAGGACCGTGTGGTGATGTCTGCATATGCATATGTTTTGCATATGCATATGTTCTGTTTATGTCGAGGCTTGAATTATTGGGGCTGTGTGTACTGTGTAACCTGATGTGAGTGTGCGTCTGAATTCAACTGTTGCGTTTTGGTTGTCAATTATGTATGAATTGAGTGTGTTGTGGACGAGAATCTTTTTGTCCGATCAGGATCGGTGTGTCTTGGGTTGTCACCAGTACATTGATATCTTCAAAAATGGGCGAGTCACGGTTTTCGATGTTGATGTTACAGTGTAGCTCACCAAGAGCAGTGATACTTCCATTAAATCCTTTTATGGGGACGTCAGAATGGGTCACGTGTTTCTTGGCTTCTTTCGGCAGTCAGGAGATTGGTACGATGCAGATGGAGCATCCAGAGTCTAACATTACTACACCAGAAAATGTGATGCCTTTGACTGTAAAGGTGGCCTTAACAAGTGTTGATTGGGACAAGGAGAGTTTCTGAAGGTTGAATATGTGATGGCTAGGGTGGAAGAACAGAAGACGAGCCATCACATTTCGTCTTTTTCGTACCGAAAATCCTGTTCCTCGATGTCAGTGGATGGTGTATCCTCATCCGTTGCTGTAACATAGGCCTGAGCCTGAGTAGGAGCTGGGTGACGATATGGGCAGTTGCGTCTGCTAAAGCAAGCGACGCCCTGGTATAGTTCCTGCATATGACGGGTTCTGTGTTGCAGTTGTGCATTCTGTGTGTTTGATGATAATCACGGCCGTGTTTGCGGGAGCTGGACTGTTGAGAGTGCGTTGGTCGATTATTTGATCTTGGTGGTTGTTTTGGTTCCGTCCGTCTATTTATTCGGCTCGATTGCTGAGGTCTACGTGATAATATGCAGTGTCATGTGAGGTCGTGCGGTCCATTTTTACACCTCGATCAACGTATTGTTGGGCTTCGCAGGCTATTCCAATCGCTGTATAGTGGCTGTCCATTGTCTTGACGAAGTGAGGGTATATGTTCGGGTTGCAATCTTTGACTTTCTTGCTCATCAGCATTGCGCCCATGATTGAGAAAACCATATCGACAGTCAAGTCGACCTTGTTGTCCTTATATTTATTCTTTGTGTGGACAGTGGCCTCTCTGATAGTGTTTTCGAGTAGACCTGCAAAGTCCGTTAACTTTTCGCCATCCTGCCGTTGTAAGTCCCAAGCTCGACTTAGGTGCTGAAAGTTTGTCATCTGGCTGCCGTGGGTTCCTATAAGATAGGTCTACAGTTTTTCGAAAGTGGATGTGTCTTGTTTGGAATCTACCATCTCCTGAAATATGCCTTGGTTGAGCAAGTCTTGGGCAGCTTTGACAAATTCTTCTTCCAAGCTGGGATAAGTGGCAAGTTCTGGTATGACGTGGATCATATAGACCTTATTTAAGGCAGTGATGAACTGATTGTCATTTCTAGAGTAGAAAGTTTTTATTTTTGTTGTTTCAATGCGTCTCGAAGTGACTGTTGTCGCATTGCCAGATCGTAGTTGTAGGTGCTTTTTTTAGCTATGGACGGAGTCGTTATGAAGGCAAAATTCAGGACGGTCACCATGTTGTCTAAGTCGGCTTGTGTCCCTTTATTTTCTCATCGGATGGATGTGTCGAACCCGTTGTCATGTTGAGAAGTGCTGCTTTTTGGTCTCTGATGAGGGCAAAAAGTTCGGAGCGGGCGAAGATGGAATAGTTCATATTTCTCTTACTGTACAGCTCTGACACCAGTGTTATATACAAGCGTGTAGTTGCGAGAAAAATAAGACAAACAAGAAGATTTACTTTTTTTTTTTTTTTTGAATAAACAAGCGGGGGAGATATCCGGCGGGGGTTGTCTATTCGGCGACGAGCAGTTGCTTTGATCTGCTCGGACGGTGTTATCAGGTGATGCTCTCGGGGCGGCCGACGACTTAACTGGCGTGTGACCTCTGTTTGGTCTATTTATGTGTTCCCGATTTCAAACACCGGCTCCAGACAATGCTACTTGGGGAAAAAATATGATTGGTTGAAAAATAGACTTTTTTTCATAACTGAGAAATTTCTGGGGATTTTGGATAGACTATGCGCGGAGCCTATGCGCAGAAGCCATGATTTTCTTAGTTTGACACTGACTGTTGTTGGGTCAAAATCCGTTAGCTGTTATATCTTCTACAGTGTCGATGTCTGTGGGTCTGTGTTTTGTGTGTTTTTGTAGTTAGGTTTGTAAAGGGTTGAGTGGGTGAATCAGGAGAGATTTTATGTATTTTACTATAACATTACTTCCCCCTGCAAACACAACATCCAGGTACGGCCGGAAATGATGAAGCCCTTTTACGACCCTGACCTGCGGTTACAGCTACGAAAAGGGAATAAATTACGTCTAACACTATTTACAGAACACAGCTGCCAAAAATAACTCTATAAAAATGGAATAAATTATTTTCGGTAGCCTATATCAAGCTAAAGAAGGACTTTATTTCTATGCCCATTTTTTATAGAAGAACTTTCTATTTACGTGGCCCGGCAGAGTGGCGGGGCGTTCACTTTATATAAACAAGCATCGAGGTCAACCATAGATATTTCGTTTTACTCTCCGGATCCCGCGCTGGACTTTGTTTCAGAGCGAGGCTCCGAAAAGGAACAATGGCAGACTTGAGGCCGTAAGGCTTCCCACTTTAGCTAGGTTCCCTCCGGGTGGGCGAGCTTCATTATTGACTCCTTTTGACAAGCTTCGGCTCATCAGGCTCACATTGCACTAAGTGAGCCGATGAGCAACATAGACCAGCATTGTTCAAGCCTCGGCTCGTTCCCGATCTTCCCCTTTCCCTATCCTCACTTTAATCGGCCTTCGGGCTATTGACCTTGTGTCGAGCCTTGTCTGGTGGGAGATATTGGTAAATAGAGAGTTCGTTTTACTCTCCGGAGCCTGCTCTGGACTTTGGTTCAGAGCAAGGCTCCGAAAAGGAACAATGGCAAACTTGAGGTCGTAAGGCTCCCAGGTTCGGCTAGACTCCCTCCGGGTGTGCGAGCTGCATTATTGACTCCTTTTGACAAGCTTCGGTGCTTCGGCTCATCAGGCTCACATTGCACTCAGTGAGCCGATGAGCAACATAGACCAGCAGGGGTTCGAGCCTCGGCTCGCTCCTGACCTTCCCCTCCCCTTATCCCCACTTTAATCGGCCTTCGGGCTATTGACCTTGTGTCGAGCCTTGTCTGGTGAGCGACATTTTAAATAAAGAGTTCGTTTTACTCTCCGGAGCCCGTTCTAAACTTTGGTTCAGAGCGAGGTTCCAAAAAGGAACAATGGCAGACTTGAGGCCGTAAGGCTTCCCACTTTAGCTGGGCTCTCTCCGGGTGGGCGAGCTGCATTATTGACTCCTTTTGACAAGCTTCGGCTCATCAGGCACACATTGCACTAAGTGAGCCGATGAGCAACATAGACTAGCAGGGGTTCGAGCGTCGGCTCGTTCCTGACCTTCTCCTCCCCTTATCCCCACTTTAATCACCGTTCGAGCAATTGACTTTTTGTCGAGCCTTGTCTGGTGGGAGATATTGGCAAATAGAGAGTTCGTTTTACAAAGCTCCCAGGAGCCCGCTCTCAGAGCGAGGTATCCACAAGGCTGAATCCTACATCTTGTGGTTGCATTCGCCTTTCCATCGCATAGATATGTGAATTGGAGTATCTCTGACGGTCCTTACAGACTCGTCGAAGTAGACGGCCCGGAAGCAAACACGTAGAAAACTCTAAGACCATCCGGCCTTAACCATTCAGTCGGTTCCGTTGTCCGTTCGTCTGTTTGGCTGCGCCGCGCTAAAGGCACGGGTAAGCCTTTAGTTACCGCTTCTCTGTCTGTGCAGCGCTAAGATGCCGCCAATCTTAGCCGCTGCCTCCTGGCTTGTTCGCTCGATAGTGCACAGCTTTGGTACGGCAAAGCCATAGCTACCGCCTCCATTACGTCTGCACAGCTTTGGCACGGTAAATCCATAGCTACCGTCTCCGATACGTCCGCACAGCTTTGGCACGGTAAAGCCATAGTTACTGTCCCAGATACATACGCACAGCTAGGGGCACGACAAAGCCCTAGCATCCCCGATTCGCTCGCTCGACTTCGTATGTGCTAAGGCCTGGCAAACCTTAGCCACAGATTCCCTGTTCGTTCACTTGGTCCGTAGTACTAAGACGCGGTTAAGTCTTAGTCACTACGCTCACTCGACTCTACGCGACCAAGCTGCCAACACCGATATCGACCACGACGCTCCAGCAATGCAGCATCCTGTCCATGTACGACTCGTTGTACGGACTGCCCTAGCATTGCAACACCTAGCCCACGTACGACTCGCTGTACGGGCTAACAACGACATCGACTCACCCCCGGTAAACCCAACGCACTGTCAAAACCGGGACATCGATTTACCAACCACGACCGACTTCAGCTACCCGCAACAATCGTCCAGCTGCACTTCTATGACTCGACCGACATCAGCTACCCACAACAATCGTTCAGCTGCACCTGTCTATGACTCGACCGACATCAGCTACCCGCAACGATCGTTCAGCTGCACCTATCTACGACTCAACCAGCATAAGCTACCAGCAACGATCGCCTAGCTGCTTCTCTTCGACTCGACCATACCAGCTACTGATACCAACCATCTAACTGAAGACAACTACCACGAACTTTACGCCCTTTTAAATACGACAATAAATTGTCATCTTTGTTATATTTGCTACCTCGGCTTTGTTTCCTTCATTGTCTTTTGGCTGTCATTACTCACATGCTTAACCTAACTTAAATCATTTGCGGGGTCGACCTGCTTATCGGCTCCGCAACAAGGCAAACTAAGGAACTCGCCACTTCCGAGACTTCAGAAATGGATATTTTGTTCATAAGACATAGACAGAAAACAGACCTGAATCAATCAAAATTCTTCCTCAGCACGATCAATGCTAAAGATCCCCACCATGAAATACTTTTCAAACGAACTACGTACATTTTCTATTGACTCATTCAACTATGATAGGAAATACTGCAAATCACGATACTAACGGTTCTATGGTTGATTTTAGAATTGACTCTGGAACTGAGATAAATATACCCTCGTTGGTCGACTTATATACATAAGTGACCAAATATTGTATCAGCCTGAAGGGGCCTTTAACTGCGGGACATTTGAGGGATAGGATGGGAGCAACAAACACGTGCATTAATACACACACGTGGCCTGCTGCTATTTCCACATAACATGGTGTCAGAAAAACGAACATGAAAATAAACTGCGTGAATACTTCTCGGTTTTGTTTGTTTGATTTTGTCAATCAACTCACCCCAAAATTTTGACTGGACAGCGAGAAGTTTACACAAAGCTTTTGACGAGTGACTTGAAGAAGTAAACCAGTGTGGGTCAGGCAGAGGTCATTGCAAGCTGTGTTACCGTTTTTTATCCGACTCCGTCCTGAGGTTATTCTATTTTTATCCCACGTTGTCTTGTTGATGTAACTCCTTGAACAAGAAGGCCCAAAAAGAATTATACGAAAGAAGACAGCAGCAGATAGGAGACGAAGACGTTGTTTTTTTTATTTTTCCTTAATTTACTGGGCTCAACAACCATTCAATGGGTGAGGGAATTTTCCCTGAATACAACTGAAACGGTGGAATCCCCCAGTCAAGGTGTTTAAAAATACGTTAATTGTTTCTTGATATATATGTGTCCTCATTTGTTGTTTTAAAGCTTTAACAACGTGTTAGTCGCATTTGGGAGTTTGTCCAGGTCCAGTGTTATAGTTCGTAGTTCGACAGGTCCATTTCGTAGCTTTTTGTATTTTGGCATACTGTTAACCGGGACGGGTGCTACTAGTGAAAGGACTAGCCAACGCGTCGTCCAAAGACGGACGCGTGATGTCCCCACTAATTAGCAAGGTGTTGTCACTCCGCTGGTCACTGCTAAAAGAGGGCGAGCTTCCCCCTTTTGTCGGGAGGTACCGTTTTCTTTACACATGCGTCGCTCTTTTTCCTGTCAGGGGCCTCTGGGAGTTTCTGCGTATTTTAGTAATTTTCTTTTTTTAATTCAATTTAAATTTATTTATTCATTTATTTATTTATTCCTTACACCAGTTCTTTGAACTTCAGAAATTCGAAGAGGTAATGGAATTTTGTAGGATAAAATGTTCAATGTAAAGGAATTTAGAGGGAATAAAATTTGATGTGAAGTGAGTGACACTAAAGCCAACTTTAGTATGTAGCAGAAAGAACTTCGTATTTTTATTTGGCGCGTAAATTAATTTGACCGTTATGGTCGACGCATATTTTCACCCAATGAGGATGACTTATCCTATTCATTCCGGACCATTTTTCCGGGCAGCACCAAATTGGGGAAGGCCCACCAAACACTCTCTTCCACAGAACTTTTCAAAAGGACAGACATACTTACGGTCCGCTCTCTTCATTAGCAGCATCACGACACCACGAGGAAAGCCATCTAATTTATGGACCTCTTGAGTCTATTCTCATAGACCAAGGCTTCCCAGTTGAATATGAAATAGATGAATTCAATACGTCACACACAGGAACCACTTTAAGTCACCTCCAATTTTGGCTATATCGACTGAGATGCAAAATTCCGCTCAGACATCCAGCAAAATTTTCTGGAGACATGCTTCTCTCCCACAACAACCAGGACCACACATCCATGGGTGATAATCTCATTCCTGTCCTGAACCAGCAAACACGACCTTTGCTAACCTAACGATGCACATTTCGCTCAGGCATTTACCTGCTAAAATTCCTTATCAACTCCATAACTATTTCCTTCCTTCCTTCCTACGAGACTTGCAGCATAAACGTAAACCCTTTATTCCATGCTGCCATTAAAAACTATCATAAAAACTTTTCGACATCTTGGTTCTTCTCTCTTTTTATTTTCTAACAACATTTAGCGAGGAAATAACACGTAACAACACGTAACAATATTCCTTGCAAAAATATTTAACTGGGTAATGTTTTTAGGGGGCTTTAGTGTGCAATATTAAATGGTAAGTTCAAACGGTAAGTTTAAACAATAGGTTCCGCAGTTTTCGAGTTAGGATACTGATTCGAAAAGATAACACAGACAATAAAGTTTTTAGAAAGGAATTTTATGCAAAAGAAACAAGAAAGAAAGGGATAGAAAGGATAAAGTGTTGCAAATTTCAGTGCAATTTGCTGGAACTTATCTGAAAGAATGTCCAGGAAACAAAGTTCTTTGAATTTGAGTATTTTTCTTTTGATTTTAGTTTTATCGAAATGTTTCAGAGTTCATTTAATTGCGAGTCGTCTTTTCAGCAGAATTCTCGGTTGAATTTTCTTTCAGTTGTTTAACTTGGTAGAATTTCAGTAGTCGACTTTCGTTTAATTTTACTTTTATTTCTTGGGAAGCTCCATTCAAGAAGCAAGTGACGAAACCCATATGCTGGCTAATTTTTCGTACCTTTAGTTCGGTCCCTGAATTCGTACTGAGGGTTCAATAGTCGTTCTCGACAAAAAAAAAAAAAAAAAGAAAAAAAAAAAAAAAAGTCACTTTTTGGTGTCGCACTGTCTTGGATTACTTTTCCCTTCTCCACTCCGGCCAAGCCAAGAACCGCTCGTGGTCGGCTAGATTTTTTTTAGAAATAAATAATTATAGAGGAAGATAAAGACTACGGCGCTAAAACTGCGAATGTTGTAAAGAAGAAAAAGAGTTTGTTTATTTAACTTTTAGAGAGAAAAAGAGTTTGTTTATCTATCTTTTAGGAAGAAAATATCAAAAAATTTACCGGAATCTGACAGTCAAGAACGCGAAAGGAGAAACGGTTGAAAATGACGGCGAAAGAATATTCAAAATAGTTATCGAAGCATTTAAGGACTACTGCAAACCTATGAAAACACTGACCGTAGATAGAGTAGAATTCCAACGAAAAGAACAAAGTGAAAATGAGAGCTTTGAGGACTTTGTTAAATTTGAAATCGAGTACTAAAGACAGTGAATGGAACAACGTCACTGAGAACGATATGATTAAATTACAGATAATGAAAGGAATACACGATAGAAAAATTCTCCTGAGGGAACCTGAGTTATATAATTACGGAATAATTTTTTAATATTTTTTTTCGTTAATTATATTTTATCATGCAGTTTGGTTGGGCTTTGAACTATTCGGCTCTTAGTTCAGGTGCACAGACATTGGGTACAGTTTACGCTCGTGCGCAGAGGATATCACAATCGTCATAATAAACCCCAGATAGGAAATGAGACTGGAGTGTGAATGACGTCATGCCCGGAAGTGATGGGCTGAGAATTTGGGTATTTTGAAAAACACGTCAGTTGGGTACTCGATTGTCGGCGAGTCGAGTTGGTAGTTTACTGGGGGCCAGTCCATTTGAGTTTTACTGTAGGCCAGTCGAGTTGGGTACTCGATTGGGGCCAGTCCAGTTGGGAGTTGACTTTGGCCATGTCGAGAGTTGAAGTTGAGTTAAGACCATGGTGTTGAGAAGTTGAAGTCTGACCATGGAGTTCTGCAGATCTCTACCGACAGAGATCTTAAAGACTAGGAGATGTGCTGAGCGTTTGAGTTTTGTTAGTATAGAATGATTGAGAATTGTGTCTCTCTCTCCTCGTGTCGAAGAACCGAACTCAGAAGTCAAGAAGTTAATAAACGATCGTACGTGAACAACGGAGTCACCTGTGTTTTTGCGTATGTATAACGTTTGTGGCTATACAACACCTGATTTAACACAGTGTATTGTCCGATGCAGAGGTGCAGGGCAAAGTAAAATCCAGTCGCAAAAAATTGAAAAATACAAATTAAATGTAGACAATGACATAGGATAAAGACATTAATTCGACTGGAAGAGATTATAGGACTTTACACTCCTATAATTTAATTTGGGCGGTATGCCACTTATTCCCACAAAGATGGCGGACGCTCACATATTCAGTCGCAGGAAACCATTGGCCAGGAGAACCACATTACCTGCTTAGAACTACGTCTGCGCGTAAATTTTCGTCATGCTTTTGGAGCCTCTTACAAGACGCGTATTTTCTATAAATATGTTGTCTTCAAACATCCTCTCTCTTTTACCCAATTTCTTCGCAGCGGCAACACACTCCCTCCAGTGTGAATCAACAGGAGTGAAAAGCAACAACATGGATACGCCTTGTAGACATTCAAAATATACAATGACTATGAGACTTTTTCCAGTCTCAGAGAAACTGCCTGTTTCCAATCATAAGAAGAAAGACATTTTCAATATGTAATCATTTAGTAGTTTAGTTGTGTTAGACACACACACACACACACACATACACACATATACACACACTATTATTTTGTTAATAGAATTAGTGATAATTTTTATGTATCAATGTAAGTTTTATTGTTGTAGAATATAAAGTTCGTCGCCTTGTTTTAAATGTCCCTTTTTTCCGCGCCGTTTCACAACCTTTACTCGTTTCATATCTTTTACTCATTTGTTGCATATCCTCTACTCATTGGTTATCTTCATTCATTTGTTTTTTTCCATGTGCCTATTCTACCTTTTTTCTAAACACTCTATATACAAAACTTCAACATAAAATTGTGGGGAACTTAAATACCAGAATACATGTTACCACTACAAGATAAAAAGAAATATGATTGCATCTATTGTCAAAGAAACCATGTGAAAAGAACAAGAAACTGTCCAGCTTATGATTGGGAATGTTTTAAATACAAAAGAAAGGACCATTTAATGTTTTGTGGGGGAAGGGAAGGGAGCGGTCATGCTGTTTTTAAGAATACTATGGGAACCTAGCTAACTACATACGCTGACCCTTTCAACAGTACAATATATATCCAGCCATCCATCTCCGTGCGCGCTGCGACCACCAAAATACCATATTTGCTCTGTGAAAAGACCTATTTAAAATCCCGGATGTAATGTATGATTTTATATACAATTTATGATTTATTTACAATGAACTTTGTGTGATAGGAATGGGAGAAAAACCCCGAAATATACAAAATACGAAAACCAAGATAAAATTCCCCGTTTAGTTGCCTTCCCATCTCCCCGTCAACGAAATGGAGCCCGACTGTTTTCCGGTGTCTGAAAACACCAAAAACAAGCCAGACCTTCCCTAGGTGGGAGAGGGATCCTAGCCTAATGGGGCAAAAAATACAAGGTTGGGCACGCTATGGGCAGTTAACGACAGATGGTATGAATTATATACATGTGAAATTTCAAGATTTTCAGCAAAAGTGGGCTGGAGTGAGGGCTGAGGAACAAAATTAATGGGGATGGGGAAGATCTTGGAGACTAATACTAGATGACGGGGACAATGACTCATAACATACTGCTAACTAGGCTTTAAGGCTTCAAGGGGAAAAAATAAATGTTCCTACTTACCCGAGGTGGGGTCCCGAAGGACCCGTACCGTAGACGCCATGAGCAGGCAGAGGAGGGAAGGATGACTCCAATATTGCCCCCTTTCTTACAATCAAGCTTGCTGCATTATCCCATCTTTTGTTGAATGTTATGCGATCCAAGCGTTTCCTATCGCATCTGATTTTGACCCTAAGCTGATGCCTAAAATACAAAACCAGATCTCGATGAGAAAAGTTTGCTTCATCATACAATGCCTTCTTCCGCGTCGTCCAAATCACCATTCGAGCTACAGCTAAGATCGCGAGAAACACCACATGCTTCTCATCCTGAAACGGAGGAAGAACGTTGTCCACGACGTAACCAACGTCGAGCAGCACGAGCTGCTTGGGTTCAATGTGAGCCGTCCACTCCCCGACGTGATCCCAGAACGGGCGAACTCGCTCGCAATAGTAGAAGGCGTGCTCAGCCGTTTCTTCTAATCCACTGCCGCAGCGAGGACAATCAGGCATGTCTGCTATGCCCGCTCTGTAGTTCAAGCCGAGAAGGGGTAACGCATTCCGTACAAGTCGCCAGGTGAGCGAGAACTCGGAGTTGTTCAAAAAGCTCGGTTCTGGCGCCCAATTCCAGAGGAGGCGGATCTCCTCCGCCGTCCAGCCGCGCCGCTCTCTAAGAGGGTCTGAGGTGGTACCCATCACTAGCTCCCGATATAGTTCCTTCCGAAGCCGTGAAAGGTCACTGAACCCAAGAGGGTTACGAAGGGCCTTTCGGCACTCGCGGACAAACAGTGCTTCGCCCATTGGGCTACGTCGATCTTCAGCCTTTGGGTCTGACTGGAGGCGAGGAAAAGTCCGACTCGCCTTTCGTCTCCACACTGCGTCCCCCGTCAAGGATCGGCCCAAGTATGCAAGTCTTTCAGCCAGCCAGTGGCTCTCAAGATCAGACATACCCAGACCACCGTTGCGCTTACGTTGGATGCAGACCTGTCTACGGACCATCGGCCTTCCGCCTGCCCAGAGCAATCTGGACAGGGATTGTTGAAGCGCCAGCCGACGTGCCTTAGGCAGAGGAAGTACAGCCAATCCGTAAAGTACAGCCAATCAGTAAAGAAGACGTACACGGCGCATGCCTGCGCCCTGCCCTTTAAGGACAACCTCCTTGAAAGCCAGATTCCCACCTGAGCATTCACCTTAGCATGTACTTCCAACCCATTTCGCTCCAGTTGGAGGTCGGGTCCATACCACACCCCGAGGATGCGAATAGAGAATGATCATGAAATACAGAAATATGCAATCATGATCCTCAAGAAAGGCCAGGGACTCACAAGTGGTAAAGGGGGTAAAATAGGGAATGGTGAGGATCTTGAAAAGAACTAGCATCTAAACTGTGGGGACAATGACACCTCACACCACTAGCTAGGGGGTAAAAAGTCCTAAGAAGTACAGAAAGTTCCTACTTACCCGGGGTGGGGTCCCGAAGGACCCGGACCATCGTCGCCGGCAGAGGAGGAAAGGATGACTCCAACATTGCCCCCTTGCATACGACAAGGCTCACTGCATGCACCCACCTTTTGCTGAATGTTAAGCTGTCCAAGCATCCTTTAAGGACAACCGCCTTCGAAGCCAGGCAACGTACTGCACTTCTACCTTAGCACGTACTTCCGACCAATTTCGCTCCAGCTGGAGGCCGGGCTCGAACCACACCCCGAGGATGCGGACAGGACCGTCAATCCAGCGGAAGGGCCCTGGCAGAGGCAAATTGTTAAGGCCGACCTGCTTCAACGCACTACGTTCTTCACTTTCAGTAACCACACTCTCGCAACTAGCCGCTTCCGCCTACCCAGGGCGGGGGAAGTCAGCTAAATAGTTGCGAAACTCCTGAACCTGGAGGTCAGGACAGCGGGCAAAGCGATCGCTAAAGTGTATCCGAAAAGCCTCACGAATCTCACGGCTCGATCTCAGCACTCGCCCATCCGGAGAATTAACGCACTCGATGTACCGACGAGGGAACCTTCTCGACTCTTCCTTACGCAAAAATGCGTTACATTTCACGGCTTCGTTCGGAACTCTTTTTAGCCTATTTCTAACTACGAAACCCTTGTAACGCTCGCTAGCCTCGCGCTCAAGGTCCCCCTTAGCTAGATATATGACTACGGAGTCCCCCCACTTCCACTGCGCGGGAGAGTCTATCTTCAAAAAATTTCGCCTTCTTAGCCCTATTTAGAGCGAGCTGTTGACTGTATTTGATGGTGATATCCCTAATCCTATACTTAAGGGGTGCCCACCTCTTATTCCCAATAACCGCTCCCACTAACGCCCGCTGAATTAGGTATTCCAGCCTCACCTGGACGTCCCATATCTCCAGTAAGGAGGTATTGAGCTTCCAGTAGCTAGCCAGACTAGGCCTAATGACTAACCCCAGACTGACCCTAACTAGCTTATGGTCAGTCCGCTCTAACCAGTGGAACGTGGGACAAGTAACTAGGTCACTGTCAGCTCTTCTGACTAACACTCTGTCCAGGTAAGACCGGATCTGGCCAGAGGGCGAATTTCCTGTCCACGTCCACATCTCCCTCCCTGGGTGATCTACACGTTACCTGTCGATCAAATCGAACTCAGTCAAAAATTCGAACAGGCTGCTGTCACACCTTGCCGACTCGCTAGCACCTCGACTGGCCCTAACTTTATTAGGGTCAAAGATCGCATTCCAATCCCCCACTAGAACTGTCCGCTTCGAGGCATCCAGGAACGACCCCAACCGCCGAAAGAGGCGTCTCTCCCCAGCAATATTGGGCGCATAAACCGCAGCTATCCGAAACTCGAAGGTTTTCACGGCAACGTCAGCCACCAGCAGCCGGCCCCTGTCACCTGCAAAGACAACATTAACAATCGCATCAAGGCTGCGTCCAACTAGCAGAGTGACTCCAGCGCTGAAGTCATTCTACAGCACCCGACAGTCCGCCTCGCAAGTGAAGTGAGTCTCCTGCACTGCAGGCGATCCATCCACATCCCTCGCATTTAAACTGGCAACGTTTAAAGCCATTCAAGCACACTTACCTACTCAGTGTCGACGATGTGCCGGAAATCCTCGGGGGTAAGGAGACGATGGCCTGTCTCAAGGATCCGGTGCCGGGTTCAGTAGTCACTCGGCCATCCCTGGACACTCCGCCAACATCAAGTGGGAACTGTACCTTTAGAGATCTGTAAAGAGGGGGGGGTGAACCAAAATGGAGACCCTCCTCGCACAAAAGTTCAACATTCGATTTAGCTAGGAGTGCTCCAACTCCGCCAACCTTATGCCCGTATCAGTCTGGCAGACCGTGTCCAGGAACTTCCATACGCCCCTGGTACGGTCGCCAGCCGACCGGACAAAGGTGGTCACCATGAGTGCACCCTTAAAATTGAGTGGATTGCAGATTCCTTTTTTTATTTACCTTTTCCAGGTCTAGCAGCGGCTTCAGTGCCTTTCAGACCCCAGCTGCTTCCAGCCCTACTGAGCACAGAGCCACTGCCTTCCTAAGCTGCTCGTCGCTGAAATCTGGGTTGTTTCTTTTTTCCTTTCTGGTTTGCCGCCGGCTTAGTTTCTGTGGAGTTGCGGGATGAGATGCAGGATGGTCTGGTGTCGCTCGTTTGGGTCCGAGTTTAGATTCTGCCAGGAACAATTCCGGAGAGGAAAAGGAAGAGGGACTGAGTAATGGGAGGGATGGAGTGCGAAGAAGATTCTTCGGTGAATCACGCTCATAGGATTGGGATCGGGGCTTATGAACGATTTGATGTGGACAGGTTTCCGGTAGCTGGGGAGATAGTTCATGGTAGGATTGGGGCGGTTGTATAGGTTGTGGAGGTTGTTGTTTGGGGGTGCATGTTGTGGATCATTGGGATGAGATGGCCCAGAGCACATCTTTTTGGAGGCCCCTTCTCCCCTGTCCCTCCTCCTCTTCAAATTTACCGAGGTGTCTATAGGTGTTACTTGTGTAGTGGTTCTGGTTTTTGCCTTCTTTCTGGCCACAGTTTTAGTAACTGATGAAGCTGAAGTTGTTGCTGAAGTTGATTATGCTGAATTTGATGCTGCTGAGGTTGCTGATGCTGAAGTTGGTTCCGTTGTTGATGTCGGTCTTGTTGGAATGGCTTCTGATGATTGAATTGGTGCAGAAGCCGGTTCAGGATTCTTAACAGGAGAGGCAGTCACTTTCTCCCCTTTTGGGGGGAATTTTCTTTTTTTCCGGGTCACTTCAGTCCAGCCTTCGTCTGCTTTGGGGTGATCAAGGGCTTCGGACTGGACTTTACCCGTATCCTTTTCCGATGTTGTCTTCGGCTTACTGCTAATGGTGGCTATGGTGGCTGTGATAGTTGTTGCAGCTGTTGTGGCTGTGGTGGCTGCAGCATTCTGCTGGTCCTTCCTGGGGCAGAACTTTGCAATATGTCCCAGTTGTTTTCAACCCCAAAAGCGCGGACGTCTACCCACCACAACCACCATCATTTGCCTCTCTCTGCTAACTATCACTTCCGGGATGGCCTGAAAGCCCTCCCTAGTCAAACATAGCCGGAACGTATTGTCCCCGTTGGCTGTCCCGGCAGCGCATCTGAGAAGGTTTATTTCCTCAACACGGCTAAAGGCGTTGAGGATATATGCCGGGACGTTACGCACCGTCAATCTGACCCTACGGGTACCAAAATATTCCGGCTGCAGTCGGAAGAACTTTGTCGTAATATTGTTTGCCGCCACTTTGGAGGGTAGCCGGACGTCCTACGTCACAAAACTTCCGCGACAGAAGGACAGACAGGGGACGCCTGCTTTTCTTAGGAGATCCTCAAATCTCTCCTTTTTAAGTCCCACCAGCCGTCTTGTTTTGAGGTCTGTTACGACCAGCGAGAGGATCCTGGGTTCCAAATTTTGGACGATCTCAGGGATGGGCAAAATTTCATTTCCTTTGAAATATTCGGCATATTTGCCCACCCTGTCCTTCTCATAATCCTCAGGGTCCCTTTGCTGGACTTTCCAGATTGACTTCACCGGGCTTAGTGTTTTTGATCTTTGTCCCAGCTGGATGGGACTTTCTGAATCAGAGGGGAGCGGCAGTCACAGCCAGTTGGACCCTATAAGGAAGAAGAAGAAGAAGAAGAAGAAGAAGAAGAAGAAGAAGAAGAAGAAGAAGAAGAAGAACCCTCCATGATTGCAAACTAGCAATCAGGAGGGTGAACGTAATACTAGTATGGAACCTAACTAGAATTTAAAAAAATAAAATGCTTACTATGAAAAAAGAAAAAAAGGGGTGGGTATTACTGCCTACTGGCCGCGAGGTTACTTGTTATAAGTAAAGTAAAACCTTCGCGACCAGGAAACTGGGGACAATAATGCCGCACGACAACTGGAGCTAGGGTATGTAAAGTCTTTATATCTGAGGTAATGGATACTTGCTAGGTATGGACTATTACCAAGATGAATCGATAGGATGGATGGTGATTAAAGCGAGAACGAACATCTGCTGCTATGCCTGGTACATTCCTTTATTGACCAAATCCCCCGGATGTGGTAGGGGCCGTAACCCCTGTGGCATCAGAGGTTATTTCCCTTTTGTTTTTTAGGATATTACAATGCTCTTTTTTCTTTTTTTTTTCTTTTTTTTTTTAAATAATGATAACAACAATGACAGTGGTGGTAATAATTATCTGGTGAGGGAGTTCATTCAGTCTGTGAAGGGATTGGGATGCTTGAACAGATGGCTCGGACTCTATGTCGGAGGAGATGTCTGTTAACCTGAATGAGAGAAAAGAAAATGATGATGGTTCAGATTATTGTGTACGGGTATGTTTATTATTTTTTTTTTTTTTTTTGTTAGTGGTCAAATCTTTTGGGTGGCCGTTTTGTTCTACTTGAACGCCTGAGGTTAAGAGTTGTGTGTTGTGTTTGGTTGTCTTTGTATTCTGGTGGTGTTGTCGTATGTGTGTAGCTTTCATCTTCAGATGAGGGGTAATCCAGTAGGTTATGTGCATGGTTTGTTGTTGGCTTAGTGATTTTTTTGAAGAAGCTGGAATTTATTGTAGTGTGGCTACTTTTGTGTGTGGCGGTGATCATGGATCCCTTTTTCTTTATAATAGTCATTGGGTTAGACTGGTAAGGTGTGAAAGCCTTTGAGGTGTTGTCGCTTTTTACAATGACTGTATCACCCACCCTGAGATCATTGGGTTTCACATACGCTTTTCTATCAGCGTATTGATTTATTTTTCTCTTGGCTTCGGTGTCACGCTCCCTAATGCTGGGGTCTTCAGCAATGGGTGTGATCAGGTGTGGCAGGCGGTTTTTTATGGTCCGGCCAAATAGGATTGTGGCTGGGGGTGCGACGGTGGTGCAATGTGGTGTCATCCGGTAGTCCAGCAGGAATTTGAATAATTCCTGCTTCCAGCTTCGACCTTTATTTAAGGCAGCTTTAATGGACTTTTTTACAGTGCGCATGAAGCGTTCTGTTTCCCCGTTAGCCTGGGGCCATAGGGGTGTTATTCTCCTGTGTCTGAATCCAGTGATGGAGGCATAGGTTTTGAATTCGTGGCTGTTGAATGGTGGGCCATTGTCCGTTTTGAGGGAGACTGGCACACCAAATTCGGCGAATATCTTGTCTAGGCGGGGTATGACTGATGTTGTTGAGATGGAGTCCAGGATGTCGACAACAACATAGCGTGAGTATTCGTCTGTGACAACGAGGAGGTACTTTCCATTTTGGAGGTGTCCAAAGTCAGCACTGACTTCTGCCCATGGGGCTGCTGGTAGTGGGGACATTTGCAGTGGCTCTCTTGTCGGTTTATGGGTACTGATCTGACAGGTGTGGCAGTTCTTGATGTTTTCTTCCACTAGAGGCTGCATGTTTTTGAACCAGACCTTTTCTCGGAGGAGAGCCATGGTTTTCACAATGCCTTGGTGTCCAGCATGTGCTATTTTGACAGCTCTGTTTTGTAGTGCTTCAGGCAGTACTATTCGGTGCCCTTTGAGGATGATGCTATCCTTGTGTGCAAGTGATAGTTCGGCACGATTGGCGTGCAGAGTGTGGAATGTTGCTTTGTTTATGCCATCCTCGACACCATGCCATTTGTTGGTAAGGATGGCTTGGATGACGGTGGTGAGTGTCTTGTCTTTTTCCGTTTCCGTTGCAACTTCATCAATTGTCATTGCTTTGGGGGTTGAGGTTGAGAGGATGTAGTTTATATATTCCTCTGCTATTTTTTGTTCTCTGTCGCTTGGTGGTAGGTGCGTTGGATGGCGGCTGAGATAGTCAGCTGGGTTGTCATGGCCTGGTCTGTATATGACGGTCATGTCGTATGGTTGCGTTCTCAAAACCCAGCGTTCAATGCGTGCTGATAGTTGGGAGCGGGTGTTGTTAAAAATGGATGTTAGGGGTTTGTGGTCTGTAAAGACAGTGAATGGAGCTCCAAAGATATATATGTGAAAGTGTTCACACGCCCATGTGACAGCGCGTGCTTCACGTTCTGTTTGGGAGTATCTCTGTTCAACTGCGGATAGAGCACGACTTGCAAATTGTACTATCCGTCCATTTTGTGACAGCACGGCAGAAATGCCTACCGGACTGGCATCCGTATGTATTTCAGTGTGTTTGTTCGGGTCAAAGTAGGCAAGTGAGCATGCTCTGCTCAGTGCCTCCTTAATGTTTTTTAGACATTCAGTGTGGCGTTCAGTCCAGGACCACTGTGTTTTTTTTTTGTTTTTGTTTTTTTTTTGTTTTTGTTTTTTTTTTTTTTTTGTTAGTTGACGTAGTTCATGGGTGAGGGTTGCATAGTTTGGAATGAATTCTGCCCCGCAGAAGTTAGTCATCCCCAACAAGCTTCTGACTTCTGATGCGTTTTTAGGGTCGGGTAATCCAAGGATTGCTTTTATTTTGAGGTCGCTTGGGTTGATGCCTTCATTACCGAAGGTGTGTCTAAGGAACTCCAGTGACCTCTTGTTGTACTCACATTTGCTGCCATTTAGGGTGAGCCCTTTTTCGCGAAGTCGTCTGAATATTGCGTGGAGGTTTTGGTCGTGGTCTTGCTGGTCTGATCCGAAGCAAAGGATGTCGTCACTGATGTTGATGGCTCCCTTGATCTATGTAAGTGCTTGACTAATTTCTTCCTGGAATATCTCACTTGCGGAGTTGGCACCAAAAAAGAGTCTTTTATATCTGTACAGGCCCAGGTGTGTTGCAAAGGTGGTTATATATCGGGATTCTTCAGCTAGTTCCAATTGGTTTTAGCCTTGGTTAAGATCCAATTTGCTGAAAACATTAGCTCCTGATAGAATAGTTTTCAGTTCATTGAGTGTGGGGGTTGGGTGTCGTTTCCTTTTGATAGCTTTGTTTGCGGCCCTCATGTCGATGCAAATCCTGATTTTATTTTGACCCTTTTTGGGTACTACAACAATAGGAGATACCCATGGGGTTGGTCCGTCTGCCTTTTCAATCACTCCCAGTTTCTCATCTTTGGCTATTAACTCTTCTATATCCTTCCTTACGTGAAAGGGGACCCTGCGGTATCTCTGAGCGATGGGTGGTATGTTTTCATCTATGTGTAGGTGAACTTTTTTTTCTTTGAGTTTACCCAGACCATTGAATAGGTCTGCGTAGTCCTCTAGAAGTATAAGAGTGGGGAGTGGGGTCTGTGCATCAGAGTTACTGATGTGGTTGACTGAATGAGTGTTTGCTGACAGTAGTTTGAGCCTTTTATATGTTTCCCAGCCAATAATGGGTTTTTCTGGGTTCTTTATAACATGTATGTCCGCTTGGCAGGAGATGCCTCTAAACTTTAGAAGTGTGCTGAATTGACCTAGGAGTGGGGCGGCTTCCTTGACACCGAATCCAGATATTACGGTTTTTGTGGGTCGGAGGAGGGGCGTTGGTCTTAGGGATTTGTAATCTGCCTCAGACAAAATGTTTATGGTGGCGCCAGAGTCAGCTAACACATTGAACATTTGATGGCCATCACCAAAAGATAAGTCAAAGTAAGGAAGGTTTTTCACTTTACCTGTATGGAATACATATTCCGTGTCACTGCCGCTGTTTGAGTCTCGTTGATGGTCCTCAATGTAGTTTACCGGTCGTTGACTGGTTTGAGCTTCTGGGCGTGGGGGGCGATTTGTTCTTCACCGTCTGTCCTCGTCATTTAGTTTTCTGAAACAGACAGAGGCGAAGTGTCCCCATCTCCGGCAATAGGCACACTGGTTCTAGAAAGCAGGGCAGGATGTCGGTCCCCGTTCATGTGGGTATTTCCCATTACAATTTCTGCACCGGTTTTGCTGGGGGCGTTTGCGTGGCCATTGTTGTTCATGCGTGACTTTGTTGGCTACTGCATTAACGGATGTGGTAGGTTTTGTAGTAGAGTTGGCGTCTTCTAAGCGCATCTGTTCCATTTTTTGGATATGGTTTCTGTCATTTTGGCATAGTTTATTAGATCGCCTAGGAGCATGTTTGGGTTCATCAGTCCCTTTTGGCGAACTTTTTCTGATAAACAGCCCGTTATTAGCTGGGATTTTATTTCTGCATTTCTGTCAGTGAAACGGCACATAGCTGCTGCCTCTTTTAATTCCCGATGAAAGTCCTCTATGTTTGGGGTGGTTTTTTTTTTTTCGGAATATAAATCTGTTATACTCAGTGTTGTTTTCTGGGTTGAAGTGGTTTTGCACAGCCAGGACGAGCTTATCGAAGTGTGTTTCGTTTTTTTTCTGGTGTTGTTTGTTCAGACGGTAGTTCGTCAATAATATCATTTACTTCTTCGCCAACATCAGTTAAAAGCATAGCTTTTTTTCGTTCATCGTCTTCTATGTTGTATGCAGTGAAGTAATTTCTCAGTCTGTTGACATATTTTGACCGTTTTGCGGCTTTGTTTTTTGATTCGTGGTTAAATTCTGGGTAATGTGGTAAAGCGGCCATGTTAGTTTGTTTTTTTTCGGCACGTGGGCAGGTTTGTTCTTTTCTTTTTTTTTTTTGTTGTTGTTGTTATTGGTGAGTAAACGACTCTTTCTTCGTCGCCAATGTAAAGTCTTTATATCTGAGGTAATGGATACTTGCTAGGTATGGACTATTACCAAGATGAATCGATAGGATGGATGGTGATTAAAGACAGAGCGAGAACGAACATCTGCTGCTATGCCTGGTACATTCCTTTATTGACCAAATCCCCCGGATGTGGTAGGGGCCGTAACCCCTGTGGCATCAGAGGTTATTTCCCTTTTGTTAGGATATTACAGGGTAGGGAAGTAGGGAGCAGCTAGCGTCCAGCTGCCAGATAAAAAAAATAAAAAAGGTGGCAGTAACTCAATAATGACAAACAGAACAATAACAAACAGTGCAATAACAATAACAATACAAAACAAACAATCAAAGACAATGGTCAAAACAACAAGACAAAAATAGCAACCAAGGCAAAAATAACAAGATACCAGACGCAAGGTATCGAAAGCAAGGTATCAAAAAGAAAATAACAACACGCCCAAAGGATATAGAGAAATCAAAAGACCACTCTACGAGCGTACTCTCACACTGAAGGTAGAAATGTTTGGCATTATATAAGCCAGACGAATCCATATTGTCCAAGGATATAGGGGTGTTAACTACCCCAGAACAAAACGAAAACTAAAATACGAGAGGCAAAACAAAAGCAAATGAAACGCTATGACAAAAACGACCATGACTTGACACAATTAAGAAAGAGTGACCAGGTGACTGTGCAGCCATATGGCATGAACTAATTTAGGAAAAAGGCAACTTTCACAGAAAAGTTTAAATACCGGCGATGCATGATCGAACTGGAAAATAGAAAAAGACTTTGGGTGAAATAGGAGACACCTAAGACTCATAACTAGACCAAAACACAGCAACATGACGAAAACAAACCGCAAACAAGATATCATCACCAAGGGCAGTGAAGAAAACACCGAACAACAGCAACCCGACATGGCTGAAAGACATCCACGTCTGAAGGCAAGACACCCAACCGCTATGGTGAATGGCAACTTACAAAAGTTTGATATGTTCATTTTATGTATGTATGGGATGTGTTAGTCGACTTATATACATAAGCGACCCAATATTGTATCGGCCTGAAGGAGCCTTTAACTGTGGGACACTTAAGGAACATGATGGGGGCAACAAACACGTGCATTAATACATACACATGGCCTGGGGCTATTTCTGCATAACACCCCCCAAAACCACATACAACAAAATTCATCGACATCCAAAACTAAAGTCACCTTCAGTAATTCTCCCTGCCAACTACCACACAAATATTCTCTTCTAGGCAAATGGGCCAGTAGGGTTTACATGTTTGTGTGATTATTATGTTACTCTCCATTTTGTGGTGTATGTTTGGTTGATAGTTTGTTCCCCACAATTATTGTTGGTTTATATTTGAAAAGTCAAATGAAGTATACGATATGAAACGACGCATACAAAAGAACATTCAAAACAAAGCAGTACAAACAAAATCAAATTTATATATCAACAAGTACATTAAATAGAATATTTCAAAACATTACGAGTGTTCTACAACTGTCTGTTGAATATTCCTCTCTCTTTGTGTGTGTGTGTGTGTGTGTGTGTGTGTATGTGTGCGCACGCGCGTGTGTGTGCGTGTGTGTAACTATCACGAATACTATGAAAATAGACTAAATAATTAAAGTGTGCTGTAGATTATAAAATGCATGTTGACTAAGTATTTCTACAGAATTTCAATTATGTATGTTAGGAGGAACGTGTCTACTGTTATGTTGGTTGTTTGTTTCTTTCGGTGGTTTGACGAAATTTCTGTGGTTGTTTTCGAGGCTGGAGCAAGTCTAACCGTAAAGGTAGAACAAGGAAGAAAATTGTTGCAGAGAGTGTACATTTCGTGGAGTTGACTGCTGGAAGTCAAATGTAAGAGAGAAAGAGAGAGTGTGTTGTCTCTGGAAGTCAAAAAGGAAAGAGTGAGTTGTCTCTGTGAGTCTCGGTGTAAGAGAGTGTGTTGTCTCTGTGAGTCGAAATGGAAAGAATGAGTTCTTGAAAAACAAGAGTATATATAGGCAATCCTTGTCACGCAGTCGGCCCCAAAATCGCGAGACAAAATCAAAGTTGCGAACGTAGTTGTGAGCACTAACCACGTGACTTTCTTGACCACTAGGTTCCTGACACTGATTAGTTTACCGACGTCCGCCATCTTTGTTTCAGGAACAAGTGGCATCCCGGCCATTTTAAAATATAGGAGTGTAAATTCTATATACCCCCCGCAGAAAAATATTTTTCAGTGTATTCTCTAACATGCAGGCTAAGGTACCTGTCTATTGGCTTTGTAGTGATGAATGTAAGTGTATGTATCAGCGTGGAAAATAGTTCGCACTTGTTGATATTCACAGTGGGTATAAGGAGAATGCTCGTGCTGTACTTTGTAGGTTAAAACCGAGTGCGCTGGCTTTAAATTAATTCGCAGGAATAATTTGTCTTACTTATCTTGTGTTAGGCTCATGTTGAGATGTGTTCCGCACTCTTAGTTTGATATAGTTGATGGCGTCGGTATCTTTGCATATACCGTGCTGAGTCATGATGTCTTTGTCATATTGGACGAAAATGTTAGATGAACGTGGTTGGGTGTGAATTGTTGCTTGACGTGTCGTGTCCATCAGAAATAAGAAAACTCAGTTGTGTGACTGGTGAGGAACGCAAGTGCGTTGATATTTGTTGATGTGGAGAATTGCTTGAGCATTCCATGAAGATTGCGTTGCGTGCAGTTGAATGAAGTGAAGTATGTTACTGGTGAATTCATGTGAGTCACGTTTGGGTGTCGAAGCTTTACAGTTGTCAGCTTGTTGTTGGTCCAAATTTTATAGCAGTAAGCTTGGTGATTCAATTAGATGGTGGGAGTGGCAAAATATGTTGCCTGCCGACAATAGCCTCTGCTCAAAAAAGTCCGCCATCTTGGCTTCTCCCTCGGGGTTGAATGTGTCATAGCTGGTTGGTGGCAAATTTAAAAATTCTCAATATCTCGTTTCGTTCTATCGCGTCGAGGTCACCATTTATAATATGAGGGCAGATAATATCACCATTTATACAAAAATGGCAGTTGAGGTTGTAGAGTTTTGTTGCCTCTTATTATATTAAAAGGAAGAACAAAGAGTTGACGAAGATATTGATAGTTTTCAATTTGGAAGTTTTAATAACAGCTTGAGACGAAAAGAACCGTTGTGCTGTGAGTCACAGGAAGTAGAAGCAGTTGTAGAGTTGAGAAGGAATAAATTAGCTGAATATCAGTGCAGGAATCGAGTCGCTGTAGTCAGTACAAAAGACGAGTTGCTGAAAACAGAGCAGGAATTGAAATGTTGATGTCAGAGGTGGAATAAAACATCCAATTTAATGCTTCTGGGATCCGTTAATCTAGGAAGGTTGATATAGTATGAATTCCTAGGAACCAACTGTCCATAAATTAGATGTGCTCTCCTCATAGTGATGTGGTCTGTAAGTGGTTTTAACGAGAAAAAGAGGACACGTCTGTCCTACTCGAAAGGTATGTGAGGAAAAGAAGAGATCGAGGGAGTGATGCACAGCCTTTTATGTTGCCCAGGTCACCTCCCCGGGCAGAATGGCATCAGCCACTCTCATTGGACGAAATATATAAATTCGAAACCTCAACGGCAAAACGATTCCCGCTTTAAATGATAATTTGAAATTCTTTCTTTCTGCAACATGCCTCAGTAACCCACAAAAATACAAGTTATGTTCATAATAGTTAAGATTCACACGCCATTCTAGGTGTTGATCCCAGTGAGAAACTTCAACTCATCAAGCGGATTTTAACATTAATTCAGATCTATTAGCATAACTTCGAAAATATCAGGGCTGCCTTGATGAAATTGGAAATTTAAACACGGCACACCAATAAACTCAACCCTTTCCACTCCAAACACGTCGTATTTTTGATCGAGCTTCGTGTGAAATCTCAGTTTCTCCCTTGCTTTCGGAATGATGGGGCATTCACAGTTTGAAACTGTTCCGAAGGTAGTTTCAGTCGTTGATCGTCTTGCTGGATATTCAAAAAGTGTTGTGATTCTTAAAAGGTCAAGAAAACGGATGTTTCCCAACCCAAATAATTGTGGTAATCTCCTCTGGTGACAAATGTTCTGAACAGGATGTCAGTTCCTTCTTCGGAAGAACAATAATGCCAGTTAATTGAATGTAAACAGTTTAATAACAGTATATCAAATGAAATACAATCAACTATCGTATGGCATCTGTAGTTATACAAAACAGAATACAGCATCTAAATTAGCTGTGTATGTGCCGATCTAAAGTTAACTTAGCAACATAGTGAAATGCCGGAATCATTCACTGTTGAGTACGTAGGTATATAAGTTAGCTCGTAGGCGAATATACGCTTGTGCAGAGTTATATCGGCCGACTACTATCAAAATTGTATGTGTGCTTTGCCTTTCTCAATACGAGTCGATCCTTCTTCACAGTCGAAATACCAACAAATTCGTAACGACAAACTCTGCCATTATATGTACATTTCTTCATAATCTAACTCTATTCCCACGCTGAAAGCACATCCCAAATTAGCTTTTAATCAGATCAAGTTCGAGAGTTATTTCCTCTACACTTACTCACAAAACAATATTCCAATATTGTCAGCCCATAGCTGGCTGTTACCTCCAGCCATCTTCAAAATGAACAACCCAATTTGACCTTTCGCTATACTGGGTGACACTTTGTCTTCTCAACAATCAACCTGTTTTCTGAGAAAACTACAAAAATGACGTTAAATGACCATTTGATCAGACACAGCAGAAGGCCATCGATAATCTAAAGGACCTGCTGACAAAACAGCCCGTACTACAATTTCATGGGAGTGAATCCCAAGAAAAATCTCAACAGACTCAAATAAATTTGGTTTAGGAACCATCCTTAAACACAAGAGTAAGAGAGATTGGTAGCCAATAGAATATGCATCACGAGCCACTACTTCAGCTAAGCAGAACTGCTGTTCCTTAGAACGAGGCTCTCAGAGTTAAACTTAAGAAGCCTAAAACAAGGGGAAATGACAATAGAAGAATTTTTCACCAAAGCAAAACAACTAATCGAGGAGGCTGCGTACCCTGAACAGATGAAAGACGAAATTATGAGGGATATCCTGGTGTCTGACTAATTCCACTGAGACGCCATCAAGATAGATGATACCTCATCTATAAATAAATGTACATCTTGGCAAAATGGAGAAGAGCACCATAGCACAAATGAAAGTTCTATCAATAAACCCCAGGGCAAAATAAAACACCTGAACGAACAGTAACAACTAGAACCTCTAAGCATAACCCTACTCAAAACAAGAACAATAGGGCCAGCGGACAGCCAAGTTTCCCTGAAACAAGAGGCAAGGAATGTTATGGATGTGGAGGAAAGCACCAATATAGAAACCAACATCCTGCTAGGTCAGCACAGTTCAAATGTCTGTGGAAAAGTAGGACATTACATGCGAGTATGCATAAAAAACAGCAACAACTTCATGCAGTTCAATGCCAAGAAGATTACCAGACCTACAAGGATTTCTCAGAGGGAGTGGAACCAGAACAAGGATCCAACAGCATAGGGACAACAAGCTCAAGCAGCAAGCTGCTGCCCCTACTATAAGGAAAAATGTTTCAGCGTCATTAGCGTAAAAAAGGAATACTAACACCAAGAACTAGACTATCAATCTAGCCTGCTATGCTTCTTTAACACACTGTTTGGAAGATACAGATTCAAATGTCAATCATTGGTCTTAAATATATTCCAGGATATATTCAAACAAAATCAGGATACAGTATTCTCCGTAATCAAAAATGTCACGGGCATATTTTGGTAACAGGATCAACACACGAGGAACATGATACAGCTATGACTGAATTCTTGAAAAGAGCCAAGAACAGCATTGAATTCAATCTTGATTAACTCCAATATAAACAAAAAAGAGAAGATAAACTTCAAGCTATAAAAGACATTCGATTCCCCCCCCCCAATGCAAAAGAACTCTACACGCTGATGGGTATGATCACATACCTTAATAGGTTTTCAATTAAACTATCACAAATGAGTGCACTGCTTCGAGAAGATGAAAAAGAATGTGCACTTCCGATGGCAACAACACCATCAAGAAGCCCTGGAAGCAATAAAAAGAGAACAGTGTAATGCACAGATAATCAGTTACTATGACACAGACCACTACGTGACAACAATTCTCTAATGAGATGCTTGTACACAAGGATTGGGGCATGGATAAACAGATCGACCGAAGAGGTGGGGAAAAATAGTAGGAATAGCGTCAAGGTGTCCCCCCCCCCAACAGAGTCAACGTACTCCAACATAGAGAGTGTCTGGCAGTCGCATATGATCTACAAAAAGACCATTCACCACTTGAACAAATCTTCTAAGATTTAACATCCAAGTCAAGTACAAGTCAGGGAAGACAATCCTAGTTTCAGACGTCCTGTCAAGAATATGTTTCAATAAGAATAGAAAAGGTACACTACAATAGCACCGTATCAACTTCACAACGACAAACACGAAAATAATAAACACAGAATAGGCATTAATTGCTGACCCAAAATGAACCTGTTGAAAGACACAATATACAGAGGATGGCCAGGACACAGAAAACAATGTCCGACAACACTTTGGGAATAATGGACCTTCAGGTGTGACCTTATCCAAGAGGCTGGATTAATCTTCATTGGGCACAGAATTGTAATCCCAGAAGCGCAGAAAAGCTCAGTCCTTGAAATACTACGCACAGGCCACCAAGGAGAAACAAAATGCATCCTATTAGCAAGGACGTCTATATTCTGGCCAGGAATAAACCAGAGGATCAGGAATATGGTAAAAGCATGCACCATATACAGCAAGTATCAACCAGCGCCATCCAAACTACAAATGATACAACCAGACCTTCCACATACCCTAAGGTACAGACATCTATGAGCAAGATGGATGTAAATATCTCCAAGAGGTAGACTACTAATCAAGATTCCCAGTAGTCAAAACACTTCCAGGCACATCTACTGCTGTCTGCGAGCAGTTCACCCAGGTTCTAACAGAGTATGGATTACCGACAACCATTATGGCCAACTATGACTCACAGCGCATAAGCAAAAGGTTTAAGAAGGAATACCACAACTCAAACATAACCTTAAAACCTAGCTCAGCATACCACCACCAAACAAAGTAGCGGAAAGAACAATAAAAACAATCAGGGTACTCTGGAAGAAGGCCCGGGAGGAAAAGTGCCCGTACACATTTAACCCATTTGCCGTGATTCTAAATTATTTTATTATCTGGTTTGGTTTGGCCGCGAATTTTTCAGTTAGCTGTTAGCTAAAATCTTTACACGGAAATGTAAGTCAAATTGGAAAGTTCAAGCGAGTACACCAACGACCAACACAGGAAGACCAAAATGTAAACAAAATAGATTCATGTCTTGTCACAGGTTTGATTGGGGAAATGAAAACAGTGAACAGACACGTATGAGATGAGGTAATAATTTAGCATCACTACCGATATCCTGAATTTAGATATATAAGAATTAGCGAATTTTTAAACAGTTAGCAGTTGGGTCAGTTGTTAGTGAGAAGTTGGCGTTCAGTCCAGCCGGTGGAAAGTGGGGGGTCTCATTGTGTCTGTTCATAGACCCATACAGATTTTCTCTCTCGTGCTACTGTATGCAGTCTGAACATCGAACAATAAATGATTGTTGACGGAGAGTCTTTAAATTGCCAACATCCTGGCAACTTTGTTCCAACCAATCACCCCGACCGTTGGAAGAAGTTCCGGATGAATTGTGTCATTCCCTATCTGTGGATCTTTCAAACATAGCGTGGGCACAGAGAAGATTGATAAACAAACTATATGTGCCAAATAAAATTGTTGTCGCGTCTCTCAACGACCAAAAATTTCCTTTCCGTCTTCAGTAGTTCTTTTCGCGCTGGCTCTTTAAACTGAACTCTATTTCTCCTCAATTCAATTCTTGTCCAAAGCAAAAGACTGTCGCAAAAGCAAAGCACAAAATAACTGGACCGATCTTGCACGGGGAGCATATGCGCTGGCGTTTGCGCTGAGGTGAGTCAACGCCTTCTGTTATTAAATGCCTTCTCATGGAATCGCCGCGTTGCTGTGACGTCATTCAGAGTAGGCCATTCGGAGTTATCTGCTAAGAGCGTTATACGGAAACATTTCGTCTAGTGTTTGAGCTTTTACTGTTTTAAAATTATTTATCTATTTTTTAAAATACTGAGTTAATTTGTAAACCAGCAGAATGTCGTATAAATGCGCAGTGTCAAATTGTAGAGGAAACTACATAACTGGACCAAAAGTTACTTTATTTTCATTTCCAAAAGAGAAAGAATTATGCCAAATCTGGACACGTGTTATTAAAAGGGATAACTTTATACTATCTAAATTCACCAAAGTAAGTGTAATTTTTGGTATTAAAAATAAGTTAATTTAATTGAAACGTAAATGATTAAATGAATTTCATGTTTTTGTAATTGACAACAAAAAGTGTTTAAAAAAATTATAACGCTTTTGGTTTTAACACGTTCGCACGTTTGAAATTCTGTTTATGGGATACACATTTTTTCTAGTCTTAAAATAAGCAAATAAAAACATACTTAAGAACATTCTAGAAATTTAGGATCAAAACCCGATTAGCATTTTAATTACATTTTTATATTTTTCAACCAATCAGCTAAAAACATAGAATAGAACATCCTAGAAAAATAGGATCGGAAGTCAACTAACAGAAAATATTTAGGCTCGAAAATAAAATAGTAAAATACAAATCTGATTGGTCTACGCGCTAAAATTTTAGGACGATTCTTTGATCCACCTGTAGGATATAAATAACACAGAGTTATGGAGCCATACACACAAACCAAGACTTACACGAAGACTAAGACAACACCACAAGCCACTAAGTCAGTAATGCAGTAGCCGATACTGTCTCCGACAAATTCCTTTCCTTCCTCAACTAAAGTTCATGACCTAACTTCAGATGGCCGAGAATCACATTCAAAAGAAAAACCCGACAAACTTTCTTTCATCCACGGGACACGCCGTCGCCACAATCATAAAACCCGCTATGAACTTAAGTAAGTAAGAACGACTTATTTACGGACTCCGTTAACATGAAGATACACACATCTTTAAACAAATTTATTTTCTTCTTGCCAAACTTTATTTTCCAAAAGCCATTTACACATCATGTACTTTGTTTGTTTTCATATTCTGTTATATGCATATTAAATTGTTAGTTGTTAGTTGTTTAATGTTCGTTGTGTTCTATTCCATTTCTTTCACGCGATTGTGAAGTTTTGTGTTGCATTTGCGGTGGAAATAATTTAGAGAGCAATACCCGTAAAGTATGAATGCACATCTACTGAAATAACCAAATAACATACAACCCCCACAAATTGGTGACCTTCCGACGGGTGAAAGCACGCAACCACACATAAAAACACAAAAACGAAAACAGCTCCCATTTTAAAAAACAGCACAAAAAATTATTACAACGCGTAAAGATGGAAAACAGCGACATTGAATCAACTACAGAAACGATCATGCTAGACATGTTAACTGAGCTGCTGCAGGGAATGGAAAATTTATCCCAACAAGTTCAAGATTTGGTGAAGCTCAAAGCATCCCAACATTCCCGTCCTGACAGAACCTCCTCACAAAGCAGAAGACGAAGCAGGTCGATCTCATCTCCCAGAGAGCGACGCACCTATGATACCTGTTGGTATCATTTCAAATTTGGATGTGAGGCAAGGAAGTGCATAAAACCATGCAACTTCAATTCAACCTCACACACATCAACAAAGAACCAGGGAAACGGTTACACCGGCAGCAAGTAAAGACGACATTAGCTGCTGGTTTAAAACAAGGAAGTCGTCTATTTTACATCCGGGACAAAAATACCGGATATTTATTTTTAGTCGACACCGGCGCACAAATAAGCGTTATTCCAACGGATCCCAGGAAAAACCACCAACTATCTTCATTCACACTGCAAGCGGCAAATGGATCAAGAATTGAAACCTTCGGAGAGATAGCACTAACACTCAATTTGGGTTTACGTCGATCTTTTCCGTGGATCTTCACAATAGCCCAAGTCAAATTTCAGCACATGTTACAATTAGCCATCATACGTCCTTCTAGTAGTCCATACTCCTCGCCCCTACATATGGTTCAAAAGCCAGAAACAAGCGCATGGCAACCTTGTGGGGATTTCAGGAACCTCAATGCAAAAACAGTTCCTGATAGGTATCCAATCCCACATCTATAAAATTTCGCCATGGGCTTGCAAGGAACCAGAATCTTCACAAAACTGGATTTGGTTAAGACTTACTACCAAATTCCAGTAGCAGAGGAAGATATTAAAAAAACAGCAATAACAACTCCTTTTGGACTTTTCGAATTCACCAGAATGCCATTTGGATTACGTAATGCCGCTCAAACTTTCCAGGGACTCATTGACGAAGTATTGAGAGGGTTACCGTTTGCTTTTGCCTATATCGACGATGTCCTAATTGGTAGCCGTGACGTCAATGAACATCAAGACCACTTGTTACAAGTTTTCGAGAGACTAACACATTTCGGCTTGAAAATCAACATAAGCAAATGTGATTTTGCTGTCTCGAAATTAAACTTCTTAGGCCATATGATAGACGAACAGGGAATCATACCTATCCCAGAAAAAGTGACAGCTATACAAAATTTCCCACAACCAACAACACTACGACAACTTCGGAGATTTCTCGGTTTGGTAAATTACTACCGTAGATTTATTCCAGGTTGTTCCAGAATATTAATCCCACTCACAAACATGTTGCAACAACATAAAAATAAAAACGCAAAAATTCAAATTGAAGGAGAAGCTTTAACTACTTTTCACAATGCTAAAAAAGCATTAGCAGATTTTACCAAGCTCTCCTACATCTCTAATGACAACACTAGTACACTTTCACTAACAACAGACGCTTCAGGGGACTCAATTGGAGCAGTCCTACAACAAAAACAAAATGGCTTAGAAAAACCAATATCCTTTTTTTCAGTGAAACTGAACACTGCACAGCGAAAATACAGCACCTTCTCAAGGGAGTTACTGGCAATTTACTTGTCAATAAGGCACTTTCGTCATTTACTCGAAGGACGAGATTTCACCGTTTTCACTGATCACAAACCACTCACTTACGCCTTACATGTAAATACCGAGAAATATACTCCCAGAGATACTCGATAACTTGACTATATATCGCAATTTACCTCCGATATCCAATACATAAAAGGCTCAGACAATATTGTGGCAGATACCCTCTCACGCTCCACAATACAGTATATTGATTCGGTAGATCTCACCTTCGAGCTCATTGCAGATGAGCAACGAAAAGATGCCACATTAGACAAACTAAATTACACTCCCCTACAGCTGAAGGAACATCCTGTTCCATATGGAACAAAAACAATACTTTACGATGTCAAAACAGGTCACTCAAGACCTTATATACCACCATCACTAAGAAAAAGATTATTTACACATTTCCACAACCTTTCACACCCTGGACGCCGAGCAACCACTAAATTAATTAGCAACCGTTTTGTTTGGCCCAATATGCACACTGACATAAAAAAAAATTGGACTCAAACCTGCTTGAATTGTCAGAAGAGCAAAACAAACAGACACACAAAGTCTCCTCCAGGACAATTAAAAAAACCAGATGGTAGGTTCACAAACCTACACATCGATATTGTCGGACCATTGCCAATAGTAAATGACTGTCAATATATACTCACTATCATTGACAGATTTACAAGATGGCCTGTTGCCGTCCCACTTAGAGATATATCAGCAGAGACTATCTCTAAAACCATATTACGTGAATGGATCACAGTCTTTGGTTGTCCTTCAGTAATAACAACAGACAGAGGCTCCCTATTTCAATCAACG
>OY757907.1:77496430-77503930 GCA_963585895.1 Sepioteuthis lessoniana
CCAATACTGTCCGAACCGCGGTAGGTGACCTGGAGTTGTGGCTGACCAGAGTGGACAAGTCCGGCCTTCCGGGCCGTTTCAAAGCGTGGATATATCAGAACGCAGTACTCCCCAGGATTCTGTGGCCGTTATTTGTGTATGACTCCCCAATGACAATCGTGGAAGCCATGGAAAGGAAGATTCACAACTACCTCCGAAGATGGCTTGGCTTCCCTAGAAGCTTGGGTACTGCCGCATTATATGGCTCCTCAAACGCACTACAACTCCCCTTTAAAGGCTTGATGGAGGAATTTGTAGTCTCTCGAACGAGAGAAGTAATGTTGTATAGGGATTCGAAAGACCCTAAAGTTGCGACAGCTGGCATTGAAGTTCGCACAGGAAAGAAATGGTGTGCAAAGAAAGAACTGGGGAATGCCGAGGAACGATTAAGGCTGAAGGCTCTCGTTGGGACGGTAGCGATAGGTCGAGCTGGCCTGGGCTACTTCCCCAGTATTCAAATTCATAAAGCCAAGGGGAAGCAGAGACGGAACCTAATTCAAGAAGAGGTTCGCGCTAGCGTTGAGGAAAAAAGAAGAAGCAAAATGGTGGGGCTATGTCGGCAAGGAGCATGGACACGATTGGAGAATTTTGTGAAAAGAAAAATAAGCTGGGCAAACATTTGGCACGCCGATGCTAGCCAGTTGAAATTTCTAGCACAATCTGTTTATGATGTACTCCCAAGTCCGGCGAATTTATTTACTTGGGGGAAAAGCGGAATACCATCGTGTCCACTGTGTGCCGGAAAAGACACATTAAGGCACATTATGAGTGCCTGTCCAAGGGCATTAAGCGATGGGAGGTACCGTTGGAGACACGACCTGGTACTGAGGACGGTTGCTGATACGGTGGACGCTGCAATCCGTGCGAACAATTACAAGCCTGAAGCGAGGCCGATTTACTTCGTCCAAGCCGGTGAATCCCCCCCCCCTCGGCGTGTAAAATCAACTCTTGCTTACTATCTACCACTCAAGACTGGCAGTGGAGGGTAGATATCGGGAATTGTTTGAAAGTTCCAGAGCAAATTGCAACAACAACACTGCGACCGGATTTAATTCTTTGGTCAACTGAAACAAAGCAGGTGCTGCTGATAGAACTGACAGTCCCGTGGGAGGAAAACATCGAGGTGGCCAGCGAAAGAAAGCTCGAAAAATATCAGGAGCTTGTGGAGCAGTGTAAAGTTAACAAATGGTGGACAGCAAGTTATCCAATAGAAGTTGGCTGCCGCGGTTTTGCGGGAAGATCAATATGCAGAGTTCTAAGTCGTTTAGGGATGATAGGAGAAAAAACAAGAAAGGCCATCAGAGCGATTTCAGAGTCTGCAGAAAAAGCATCGAGATGGTTATGGATTAAAAGAGCAGAACCATGGAGTACAACAGACTAACGAGTGTGGAGGTATGCTATAGTAAATAGAAGGGTTAGGAAAAGAGGAATTGTATAGTTAGTGTAGTTTTCCCTAGTGTACATATGTATATAATCGAATGTAAATTTGTACAAAGAAAAAACAAGAAATAAAAAAAAAAGGAAAAAGTGGAAAAAAGAGAAAAAAAAAGTAAAAGAAAGTAAGGAAATAAAAAAAGGAGAAAAAAAGTGGGGGAGGACAATATATATATATATATATATATATATGTGTGTGTGGGTGTGAGTGTGCATATATATATATATGTAATTACTTAACTTATTTTATTAATATTTTATTCATTTTGTGTGTATATTTATTTATTTATTGTTTAATTTTTTTTTAATTTATTTATTTATTTTTATTTGCTTATTTATTTATTTATTTACTTATTTATTTTATATATATATATATATATATATATATATGTGTGTGTGTGTGTGTGTATGTATATGTGTGTGTATATATATATATATATATATGTATGTATGTATATTTATTTATACCGGACATTGGCCTAGCGGTTAGAGTGTTCGCCAATGGCCCGGGAGACCTGGGTTCAATCCCAGGTCGAGTCATACCAAAGACTCAAAAAATGGTACTTGATGCCTCCTTGCTTAACACTCAGCATTATAAGGTACGGATCAAGGGTAAAGTGGAGCAATCCAGGGAAAGGAGTCGCGCCCTCCCCTACACCTTGGTGTAGTAAGCTATCGAAAAGGGAGCCTTCGGGTCACCCTCGACTATGGTCGCCAACTTTACTTATTTATATATTTTTTTTAACCATTGTCATAAAGAGGTTAGGGAGGAAAAAGCTTTATACATATATATATATATATTTCATTTTTTATTTTATTTTTTATTTTTTTCCAAGTCTCGCTTGTCAGAAGGATATTACCTGATACCTTAATCCAAACCTGGCTCAGTGCAAGTGAGTGTACTCATACAAGATATAGAATAATTTATTTCCTGTTAATTTACAGGAAGGCACAAGGCCTTGAGTTTTGGGGGGAAGGGAAGGGTGTGGTCTTGCATTAACTATGTTTTTACTAAGGGGACCTAGCTAGCCACATTCGCCGACCCATTCAACAATACAATATATAGTCATTCATCCGTCACCATGCGCGCTGCTACCACCAAAATACCACATTTGCTCTATGAAGAAAGACCAACTTAAAATCCCGGAAGTGATGCGTGATTTTATTTACAAATGAATATATACGATGGGGATGGGAGAAAAACCCCGAAATATATACAAAAACAAGGAAAAATCCCCCGTTTGGTTGCCCTCCCATCCCCCCGTCTATAAAATTGGAGGCCGACTGTTTTCCGGGGCGAAAGATCCGGAAACAAGTCGGACCTGCCCTAGGTGGGGCTGGGATCCTAATCTATAAGGGAGAAAAGAAATAAAGGGTCGGGCGCGGTATGGGTCGATACAAGCCGGTAATATGATTTTTATACATGTGAATGTTCAAGATCTTCAATGAAAGCGGACTGGGATACGGCTAGAGGTAGAAAAATAATGGGGATGGGGAAGATCTTGAATACTAGTGACTAGATGACGGGGACAATGACTGACAACATACTACTAACTAGGTTACAAGGGAAAAAGCATTGCCTACTTAGCGGGGGTGGGGTCCAGAAGGACCCGTACCGTAGACGCCATGGGCGGGCAGAGGAGGGAAGGATGACTCCAACGTTGCCCCCTTTCGTACGACCAGGCTCGCTGCATTCACCCACCTTCTGTTGAATGTTATGCGATCCAAGCGTTTTCTATCGCATCTGATTTTGACCCTCAGCTGATGCCGAAAATACAAAACCAGATCGCGATGAGAAAAGTTTGCATCTTCATACAATCCCTTCTTTCGCGTAATCCAAATCACCATTCGAGCTACAGCCAGGATCACGAGAAACACCACACGCTTCTCACCCTGAAACGGAGGAAGAACGTTGTCCACGACGTAACCAACGTCGAGCAGCACGAGCTGCTTGGGTTCGATGCGAGCCGTCCACTCCCCGACGTGATCCCAGAACGGGCGAACTCGCTCGCAATAGTAGAAGGCGTGCTCAGCCGTTTCTTCTAATCCACTGCCGCAGCGAGGACAATCAGGCATGTCTGCTATGCCCGCTCTGTAGTTCAAGCCGAGAAGGGGTAACGCATTCCGTACAAGTCGCCAGGTGAGCGAGAACTCGGAGTTGTTCAAGAAGCTCAATCCTGGCGCCCAATTCCAGTGAGAGCGGATCTCCTCCGCCGTCCAGCCTCGCCGCTCGCTAAGAGGATCAGAAGCGGAACCCACCACTAACTCCCGATATAGCTCTTTCCGAGGCCGTGAAAGGTCACTGGACCCAAGAGGGTTACGAAGGGCCTTTCGGCACTCGCGGACAAACAGTGTTTCGCCCAAAGGCTTACGTTGACCTTCAGCCTTTGGGTCTGACTTGAGGCGAGGAAAAGTCCGACTCGCCTTTCGTCTCCACACTGAGTCCCCCGTCAAGGACCGGCCGAGGTATGCAAGTCTTTCAGCAAGCCAGTGGCTCTCCAGATCAGGCATACCCAGACCCCCGTTGCGTGTACGTTGGATACAGACCTGCCTACGGACCATCGGCCTTGCACCTCCCCAGAGCAATCTGGAGAGGGATTGTTGCAGTGCCAACCGACGTGCCTTAGGCAGAGGAAGTACAGCCAATCGGTAAAATATCAGAGGGAAGACGTACGTGGCGCACACCTCCGCCCTGCCCTTTAAGGACAACCTCCTTGAAAGCCAGATTCCCACCTGAGCATTCACCTTAGCTTGTACTTCCGACCAATTTCGCTCCAGTTGGAGGTCGGGCCCGAACCACAACCCGAGTATGCGGATGGGTCCGTCACTCCAGCGGAAGGGCCCTGGAAGAGTATTGCTACCCCTCCAAGCACCAAGCAGCAAACCTTCGCTTTTGTCAAAATTGACCTTGGCTCCTGCGATCCGCTCGTACTCGAAAACCGCCTCTTTCACAGCCTTTATATCCAGACGGCGGGACACAAAGACTGTGACGTCATCAGCGAACGCGGAAACCCTTGCAGCAACGCTGCTGGCAAAAGGTACACCGCGCAGGGACGGACCTGTACTCTCATCCCTAAGCCTACGCAGGAGGGGCTCCAACGTGAGGACATAGAGTAGAGGAGACAGGCCCCCTGCCGGACCGAACGCTCGATCGCGAATACCCTCGAACGCCTTCCGTTCACCTGCACCACTGCCTGAGGGTTGTGGTACATTATGCTAATCCATCTGCGGAACTCCGGTTGGAATCCGGCAGTCTCCAAAACAGACGCCAAGAACCGATGGCCCACCATATCGAAGGCCTTGGACTGATCTAAACTGATCAGCGCGGCTTCAGTGTCGTCTTTTATCCCCTCTAGGACCTCGCGAATCAAGTGCAGGTTGTCCTGGATCGATCTTCCCTTCACAGCGTAGGTCTGTTCAGGGCCGATCAGATCACTGATGACAAGCTGTAAACGATTCGCCAAGACCCGGGCCAAAATCTTTAACTCTGTGTTAAGCAGAGTTATGGGCCTGTAGTCATCTAAACCCTCCCCAACATGCCTGCCACCTTTCTTCAGCAATGTGATCACGCCCTTGGTAACGCAGCCAGGGATGGCTCCCTGGGCGAACCAATGGTTGAACACATCCGTCAGAATAGGGACAAACATGTGCGACATCCTCAAGTACACTTCGTAGGGCAAACCATCTAGTCCCGGCGACTTGTTGAGGCCGACCTGCTTCAACGCATCACGGACTTCGCATTCAGTAACCAAACCCTCGCAGCTAGCTGCTTCAGCCACCCGAAAGCGGGGGAAGTCGGCAAGATAGCTACGAAACTCCCGGATCGGGAGATCAGGGCAGCGGGCAAAGCGATCCCGAAAGTGCGCCCGAAAGGCATCACGCATCTCACGACTCGAGTGCAGCAGTCGCCCGTCCGCGGTCTTGACAGACGCGATGTACCGATCGGGGAACCTTCGCACTTCTTCTTCACGCGCAGTCGCGTTCGATTTCACAGCTTCGTAGCGAACTCTATTTAACCTAGATCTAACTACGTATCCCTTGTAGCGCTCGCTATTCTCACGCTCAAGGTCCCTCCTAGCTAGTTCTACACCTAGGGAGTCCCCCCCCCGAGCCACCGCCCGGGAAAGTCTATCGTCTATAGACTTCGCCTCCTTGGCCTTATCTAGTTTGACCTGTTGACCGTATTTGGTGGCGAATATTCCCGGTAACCGCCCCCACTAACGCCCGCTGAATTAGGGATTCCAGCCGGTCCCGGAGGTCCCGTATCTCCAGTAAGGAGGTATTGAACTTCCAGTAGCCGGCTAGACTAGGTCTATTAACTAACCGCAGACTGACTCTAACAAGTTTATGGTCAGTCCACGCTATCAAGTGGAACGTGGGACAACTAACAAAATCAATGTCAGCTCGTCTAACTAACACTCTGTCCAAGTAGGAACCTACTTTGGCAGAGGGCGACCTTTCTAGCCACGTCCACATCTCCTGCCCTGGGTGATCAAGACGAAACCTGTCGACAAGACCGTGACGAGTCACGAAGCCGACAAGGCTGCTCTCACACCTTCCCGCACTCCTAGCTCCCCGCCCGACCTTATCTATCTTGGGATCAAGGATCGCATTCCAATCACCCATTAAGACTAGCCGCTTCGTATCGTCCAGGAATGGCGCCAACCGACGAAAAAAGGAAACCCTCTCCACAGCGTCCAATTCGGACGCATAAACCGCAACCAGACGGAACTTGAAACTTTTCACGGCAACATCGGCCACAACCAGCTGGCCTCCGTCACCTGCAAAAACAACGTCAACATCAGCATCAAGGCTGCGTCCAACTAGCAAGGAGACCCCAGCGTTGAAGTTGCTGCCGTATGCTGAGAAAACGTTAAAATCGTTTTCCAGCACCCGACAGTCAGCCTCGCAAGTGAAGTGGGTCTCCTGCACTGCAGCAACATCTACGCAGAGCTTCTTGAGTTCACCAAGCAAGCGCGCACACTTGCTTGAATCCCTCAGTCCCCTCACATTCAAACTGGCAACGTTTAAAGCCATCAATCCGACTTACCTTACTCATCGTCGACTACGGGCCGGAAATCCTTGGGCGTGAGGATGCCGACAGCCTGACGCAGGGAACCGGTACCGAGTTCAGTCGTCACTCGGTTGTCCCTGGTGATTCCGCCGACATCTATGGGGAACTTCAGCTTTAGGGCCCTATAAAGAGACGGGTGAACCAAAATCGGGACCCTACCCGAACAATATGTAATACATTTTTTGAGGGAGGAGTGCTCCAACTCCGCCAGCTTTATGCCCGTATCAGTCTGACAGGCGTACTCAAGAACTTCCATACGCCCTTGGTACGGTCGCCAGCTGACCGGACAAAAGTGGTCACCATGGCTGCACTCCTGAAATTCGTGGGATTTGAAACTTTTAGATTTTCGATTTTTTCTAAGCTGGCCAACGGCTTTAGTGCCTTCCGGAGCTGGAAGTCCCCAACTGCCTCCAGCTCCGCAGAGCACAAAGCCGCTGCCCGCTGTATTTGTCCGATTGATAAATTTTCATCTTTGTAGGTAGATTTCTTTTTCTCAGCAGGCGGTTTTCTTTTTAGGGAAATGATGGCTGGGAAATATCTTGGGAGGAAAAGTCAGTAGGGCTAAGTGAGGGAAGGGATGGGGTTCGGGCTAGGCCCGAGGGTTGTGCTCTTTCGGCAGACTGAGATCTGGGGAGGGGGATTTTGTAGGGGCGGTGATGTTTTTTAAAGAAAAGTTCTTGCTGAGGTGAAAGGGGGGGCCATTTGTTGGGGAGGAGATGGTAATGTAATTTTTGGAGGTGGAAATATTGTTGCAGGTAATGGAGGTAGTGGTGAAGGTACTGGTGGCGATGGTTGAGAGGAGGGGCCCGCCTCAGGATGAGTTTTTTCTGGGCATATTTTCTTGGCTGCCCCCTCCCCACTGTCCCTTCTCCTCTTCAGATTTGTGGATGTTTCCATTTCTTCATACGTTTTTGTTTTCTTTTTCGTCTTTTTCGGTGATGGAGCTGTTGGTG
>OY757907.1:77508930-77513930 GCA_963585895.1 Sepioteuthis lessoniana
GTATGCGTATATATATATATATATGTATGTATATATAAGTATTGTCACGTGATCTCCCACTGAGAGAGGAGAAATAAAGAATTTCCACTACCCCCGTGGTTTAATTAGCCAAAGATTGACCGTTAAAAGACAAATAAAGAATGTAGGTCAACTTCGGCAGGCTGTTGAAGGAAGATAAAAATGTGGGTCAGGCTATCTGACAGGGGAAGGAAGATGATAGAAGCCAAATGATTGTCTAGAATCCCAAAGCAGAAATAGCCCCCTTCTTCCGTCAGCGGAAATAGGGAATACGAAAATCAGTTTTGAAGATGAGATCGGGGTAAAGAAAGAGGAAAGAATCTCGGACAAGGAGAAGAACTCATACATTCAAGCCAGAACTAAATATAACATAAAGCCCGTCAGCCTGTAAAAGAGAAAATATTCTCCACAGGAATCCATCAGAAAAGATAAGTAAACTATAAGACTGTTTCTCCCTGTATCCAATTATATACTCTCTCTCTCTCTCTCTCTCTCTCTCTCTCTCTCTCTCTCTCTCTCAATTAAAAGAAAGACTAAAGGAAAAGAAAAAAGGAAGAAAGACATTTAGAATCATTTATTGTCCGCTGATAATATAGCCGACACGTTCAATATGCGTATCCGCGTGTGTAGTAAAAAGATTGATATATTTTAATGTTCCCACGTGTTGAATTGTTCATTTGTGTCGTTTGCTGTCAAGTTGCTTTTTCATGTTCCTTTTTCAGCTTCTTTCGCCTCATGTTATCCTCGCGTAAATTGTCCTATTCTTTCGTTTAAAAATATTATACGGGAAACCGGAGGTGTCGACTACTACAGTTAATATTATAACATCTAAGCCTAGAGATCCATATGTTCCATTGTTCTAGGGGAGGAAGAACTAGTAGCCTTGATGGGTGTGTGTGTGTGTAGTGTGAAATTTGGAAACCCCTTGCCAACGGCGGTCAGTCTAGCCCTAAATTAACCCCTACATAATATGCCAGGTCCGATATGCCCGAGAAAGGACTTATTCTACGAGGGATCAAGTGCCAGACCGCCCCGTCTTTACTCGAGCAAAAAATATAAACTCCCCGTTTGGTGATAACAATATTTAAAAGCACTCGTTCCCATACGCTTTTAAATGGTTGCTCATCCGGGGATCTTTTTATGTTAATTTGACGTCACAGACCTAAATTGGGGGTTCGTCCGGGAATTATTATTATAAATAATAATATTTATTTCTTGTAGTCGTATGACACTTCCTGCCGTCTAAATCTGCCCTGGGAGACCGTGAAAGGAATATTATCATAACAGTCCAAATTGCCCGTTGATATGACTGTGAGGGAAAATAGAAAAAGAATGGACAAAATAGAAAGCTTCTTAAAAGAACCCTCCATGGAAATGTTGGAGAGGCCAAGAAAAAGCGAGATAATGAAAATTGGCGTGAAGCTAGAATTAAATGTTGAAAATTCTATGAGGAAACATGAACTCGTTAGAAAAATAACGGAGCACATGGTGGACGAGAATATGTTCGAAGAAACAGCATTAGAAGAACTACCGCCGGAAATAATAGAAATGACACCAGAACAAATTGAACTGGAGAAAATTAAAATACAAGCCCGAATGGAACTGGAGAGAAATAAGATGGTGCTGGAGAAAGCTAAAATTCAGCAAGAAACAAGGTTGCGAGAAGTTGACTTGGCGAGAAGAGGACGCGAAGGAAGCCATGACAGTTTCGAAGTAACGAAGCAAGCGAGGCTAGTCCAAAAATTTGGAGAAGCCAATGTGGACGAATACTTCGCACATTTTGAGCGAACGGCACGCAACCTCGGATGGCCAAGAGAATGTTGGTCAATGTTACTCCAGACTGTACTGACAGGAAAAGCACAGAGAGCATATGCAACTCTGCCGACAGAAAATTGCGTCGACTATGATTTGGTGAAAGCAGCGGTTCTTAAAAGCTTCGAGTTGGCTCCAGAAGCTTACAGACAGAGATTCAAAACGCAGAAAAAGAAAGAAAACCAGTCATATGTAGAATTTCTGCGGGAAAAGGAGAATGCGCTGGAGAAGTGGTGTGACTCTAAGAGGATTGACGGAGACGTGGAGAAACTCCGGTAGCTAATATTAGCTGAAGAATTTTTAAACTGTGTGCCAGAAGAAGTCAGGGTTCACCTAAGTGAAAGGAAAACTGACGTGAATTATTAAATGGCCGCACTATCAGACGAGTACACCCTCACACACCGAAAAACAAAGGAAAGACTCTACACGGGTAGCCGAGGAAGCAGAATGAAATTTAAGGCAGAGTGCAGCCCAGAAGAAAAGCCTAAGGAAGAGAATAGAAGGACCTTCCAAAGTAACAGCAGAACGGTGGTCTGCTATAAATGTGGAAAAGCTGGACACATAGCCATAAGGTGTCAGCTAGGCAAAAGTCCAGAAAATAATCGAACCCAGTCGAGAAAACCTCAAGGAGCTGTAACGATAGCTAGAGGGAACCAGTCTTATCGACCTTGGACGAAGAGAGGTGTCATAAGAGGCCCAAATGGAGGACCAGTAGAAGTCTCAATTTTGCGAGACACAGGAGCATCTCAGTCGTTACTTCTACGAAATAAATTACCTAGTGGGGTAATAGAAGCGACACGTGAGACTGTGCTGATAGAGGGTATTGGCGGAAAGAGGGTGAAAATACCACTATGCAAAATAACCCTAAAGTCTCAGTGGGAAAATGAACCAATTCAAGTTGGAGTGGTTGATAAACTACCTATGAAAGGAATCTCCCTCATACTGGGAAATGAGGTAGAAACTAAAAAGTGCCAACCGAAAATGAGCGCCAAAAACGAAGAAACCAAGATGGCGAGAATGAACGCCAAACATGAAGACAAGATGGCAGCAGAGCCACGTGCGAGACACAAACTACATACTCGCTCGCAGAGTGAGAAGGTGGAAAGTAAAGAAGTGAAGCTTCCACACCCCAGGAAACAAAGAGACAAAGGGACCAGTCTGCAGAGAAAAGATGAAAGTCCAAAGAATAATGGGAATAAGTTCCCTAATACTTATCGAGAGGATAAGAGAAAGATGAGAGAACCCTCACAAATGGCTAAGGAAGAATTTAAAAAGGGCGACGAGGTCCTGCTACTATCCCGAAATAGAGGGCCACACTGTGGTGGTAGATATATAGGTCCATATATAATATCACAGAGAATAGACCGGAAGACATATAGAATCTTTACCCACGAGGGAAAGAGGAAGACACAGGTGTGTCATGCAAGCAGATTGAAAAAATATGTCCATCGAGAAGGCCCGCCTCGCAAGCTAAAAAAACTCGGAAATGCCGAAAAAGTTCAAGAAAAAATTGAGCCATTTGTCTGTTTCAGAGAGAAAGGATTTTTTGAAATATAAACTCCCCGTTTGGTGATAACAATATTTAAATGCACCAGTTCCCATACGCTTTTAAACGGTTGCTCATCCGGGGATCTTTTTATGTTAATTTGCCGTTACAGTATGTATATATATGTGTATATATATGTATGTATATATATGTATATATATATATCTGTGTATATATACGTATATATATATATATATTTATATGTAAGTAAGTAAAGTTAGCGACCATAGTCGAGGGTGACCCGAAGGCTCCCTTTTCGATAGCTACTACACCAAGGTGTAGGGGAGGGCGCTACTCCATTCCCTGGATTGCTCCACTTTACCCTTGAACCGTACCTTATAATGCTGAGTGTTAAGCAAGGTGGTATCAAGTTCCATTTTTAAAGTCTTTGGTATGACTCGACCTGGGATTGAACCCAGGTCTCCCGGGCCATTGGCGAACACTCTAACCGCTGGGCCAATGTCCCGGTTGTCTTTATATATGTATATACATGTATATATATGTATATATATATTTATATATGTATGTATATATATGTATGTATATATATATGTATGTATATATACATATTGTCACGTGGTGTCCCACTGAGACGATAGAAATAAGATTAATACTATCCTCCCGTTTGAATTAACAGTGGCAAGCCGCCAAAGAATGGCCGTTAAGACATGAAAGAATGTAGGTCAATCCCAAAGTAACAAACCCAGGTCAGAATGGAAAAACAGATGTTTGTACTGGGTGACCTAATGGAAAAAGAATGGGACTTGGGTGACATATAGTAGCCCAAATGGATCGCCTGGCCAGGGGGAAGGAAAGAGAAGCCAAATGATTGGCTGGGATCCCAAAACGGAAGTGGGGACTCCTTCCCGTCAGCGAAAATAGATAGTAAGAAAGTTAGTTTTTGGACATGGTTCGTAGGAGACAGAACCAAAAGCCAAGTACTCCGGGTGAAGAAGACGAAAAAATATCTGCGAGACACGAAGAAGCCATTTTCTTCAAGTCAGTGTTAAAAATAGCCTAAAGTCTATTAGCCCGTAAAAGAAGAAAGATTCTCCAGTGGAACCCCGTCGAAAAATAAGATAAGTAACTTTGGGACCATTTCTCCTTATACCCAAATTTTATATACCACTCTCTCTCTCTCTCTCTCTCTCTCTCTCTCTCTCTCTCTCTCTCTCAATTTGAAGAAAAACGAAAGAACAGAAAACGAGAAAGACATTTATGTTCATGGACTGTTCAATTATTATATATTTTGACACTTTGAAGGTGTATATAATTGTAGTAAAAGATTCATGTATTTTAATGTTACCACGTGGTCTAAGTTGTTATTTGCAGTGTCTTCTACGAGTTTGTTACTTCATGCTTCCTTTTCAGCTTCTATTCGCCTTATGTTATCTTGCTTAGAATTGTCCTATTAATTCCTTTAAAATATCACACGGGAAACCGAAGTTGCCGACTACTACAAAATAATATTATTACAACTAAACCTATAGGCCCATATCTTCCATTGTCTAGGGGAGGAAGGAAAGCGACCTGGTGAGTGTGTGGATAGTGTGAAATTTGGAACCCCTTACCAGCAGCGGTCAGTCTAGCCCTAAATTAATCCCTCACATAATATGCCAGTTCT
>OY757907.1:77516430-77560619 GCA_963585895.1 Sepioteuthis lessoniana
TGTATGCATGTATATATATGTATATATATGTATGTATGTATGTATATATATATATGTATGTATATGTATGTATGTATATGTATATATATGTGTATATATTTATATATGTATACATATATATATGTATACGTAGAATTAACTTAAATCGCTAGTCGAAAATCTTCTACTAAAGTTTCACCTTAACGGATCATCAGGAAGTTTACCCTCGACTAAATTCTAAGGAGAATTTGCTTTGCTTTATTCACCAAAAACCCCCACCTATCCTAGAATTTGCATAAAAAAAAAAAACCTAAAATATAATAAAGTTTTTAAAAAAAACCCCTCTATAACCTATTCCTAATTATATAGTAACCACGCCCTTTTGTGTTTACAACTATTTAACACCTCCGATCTTTTGTTTAGCATATTCTTGCTTTTACAATTTGCTATTACCAATTTTTCCTCCATACAAAGATTACAGGTTCTATTACCTGCCCTATATTTGCGGCATTTCTTTATTACTTCCCATTTCATTATCGGATCTACTCCTTGTTTTTCCTTAAGTTCCCACACATAACTAGATAAAGCAGTGCTATACCTATACCTCTCGTGCGAGAAACTTGTTCTATGGTTACAGTACCTAGTTTTAAAATCCCCTTGGGTCGACCCAAAATATATCTTTTTATGTCTCTTATTATTCGAATCACTATATACTTCTACTTTATACACTACACACTCCTACTTACACTTGCCTTCGAGAGGACACCTAACCTTATCCCTACAGTTGCATTTGTCAATCACCTTATGCTTCTTTGTACCTAATTTAGCTATATTACTCCTATTTATTATTCCATTAATGTTTGGCATGCAACTGTAACTTAATTTAATACAATTCTTATTAAATATCTTATGTAATTGGCTCCCACTAGGGAAGTTTCTTTTTAATATCTTGAAGAACTCCTTTACCAAGTTATTAACTACTTCCATGTTGTAAGGGGGATTAAACTATAAAATTTTTCTAGGTCTATTTCTCTTACCTTGTGTTCCAATTCTATCCCTATTCTTATATTCTAAATTGACCCTATATCCGTCATTTTTTAAAGCCTCCTCATATTCCTGCTTAGTTCGTTCAAAAATTTCCCTGTTGGAGGAGTTATTAGATAATCTATGCTCTATTCCCTTAGGTACATGTTTAAACACCTGTATTGGGTGATTAGATCCCCCGTTTACATAACACAGATCCTGGTTCTTTTTTCTAAATGGAGATACTGTTCCACTATATAAGTTTAAAGTAATATCAAGATAATCAGTTATTTTTAAATCTGTTGTTACATCTAACCTAAATCCAAAGTCCTCAAACAGCTTATACAATTTTTTTCTAATCCCATCACACTTCTTCGGTGTACTTTTATCCACTATAATCAGTCCGTCGTCTTGGTAAAGCCCATGGTTATTAGGGTCCATAATCTTATTAATGCTATATAGTAATACACACCCGACGAGCTCACAAATTTCTGCACCATCATATGCTCCAATTGAAACGTCAAAATTTCCACCCTCCCCTTTTTTTATCCATACACTATCTTCATAGTATAACAATGTTTTACGACAATGCTTAATTATTTCCACCTTATCTAGAGGTATAACCATATATTCTTTAGCTAAATCTAACGCTCTATCCAATGTCTTTTCGGTTATTGAAGGATAAAAATCCTTTATATCATACTTAATAAAGGAGCATCTATTATCCTTCTCATACTCCTCAAACCACTTAATACAGTCATTAGTGCTCCTCCACTGGTTGATGTTCAATGCCCGTCTAAGTGATTCACATATTTCTTGTACGATTATTTTACTAATCCTACCTATTTGGGTCTTGGCCGGGTTAATGAGCCTACAATCCGGATTCGTCTTGAAATTACTTTTGTGGTATTTTATAGTAATACAACAATTCTTGGTATTGTATTTTTCTACTCTATCAACAATACCTAATTTATGCGCCAACATTTTTGCTTCGTTATTTAACTCTTTTTCGAGATCAGGTGGTGCCTTCTTATAATTCTTAACCACCTCCTTAAATATCATTTGCCTATATTTTTCCTTTTCTATCTTATATAAATTGCCCGACTTATCTGACTTTACAAATATTTTTTCGGACTCCTTAAATTTTCTCATATCCTCATACATTTTTTGTTGAATATTATTGTGCATTTTCCTAAATTTTATCTCCTTGACTATTCCTATCATTTCAGCCTCAAATTTATCCATCTCTTTGATATGGGGGGGGGGTGTTTCGTGGTTTTAAACCCATATTTCTCCCTTCCCTCTTTTTCTATACAGTTAATTGTATTGAGAAAAAAATATGCTTTCCACCTCATATTTTTTATAAAGGATTCTATCCTCCTCAACAGAACTAACTTATACTGATGCCTATCAGGTATTGGTATGTTCTTGTATGAATAACTTATGTTCGCTCTATCCATAGTAACAAGAGCAGAGAAAGTGCTCAATGGACAAACACCAGAGCTTCAATATTTACTAATCTAATATCTACCAGTATTCACGGTACCAGAAAAAAACAAAAAAACCCTGGCTAGGAACAAGAGATAAAAATATCTCGAATCACCGCCCAGAGGAAAACGAAAAAAGTTTTTTGGGTAAAAAAGAAAGAAAAGACCAACCTCGTCCGACTCCTTGAAAAAAATCAAGGGGTACTTAGTCAGTGGTCAAAAGAAAACCAAAAAACCCTCCACGAATGCTGCAATGCTACAATTACTAAAGTGCTCAACATAAAACAATGGAGCCAATTATAGAATTAACTTAAATCGCTAGTCGAAAATCTTCTACTAAAGTTTCACCTTAACGGATCATCAGGAAGTTTACCCTCGACTAAATTCTAAGGAGAAATTGCTTTGCTTTATTCACCAAAAACCCCCACCTATCCTACAATTTGCATTAAAAAAAAAAAAAACTAAAATAAAATAAAGTTAAAAAAAAAATAAAAAAAACCCTCTATAACCTATTCCTAATTATATAGTAACCACGCCCTTTTGTATTTACAACTATTTAACACCTCCGATCTTTTGTTTAGCATATTCTTGCTTTTACAATTTGCTATTACCAATTTTTCCTTCATACAAAGATTACAGCTTCTATTACCTGTATACGTATATATATACATACGTATATATATACATACGTATATATATACGTATATGTATACGTATATATATGCATATATATACGTATGTATATATATGTATGTATATATATATATATGTATATATACTTATATATATGCATATATATATATGTATAAACATATGTGTATATATATACATATATATATATGTGCATATATAATTATATGTATAAATATATGTATATACATATATGTATATTTATATACATATATGTATATTTATGTATTAACGTATATAGAAGAAAATAATCGATAGTAATTCGACAGTTTGTGAAGAAAAAATGACAACAAATTTAATACAACTTTCCAAATTTTCATATATTTTTACATCTAAACTTAACATCACCAATATAACCCCTCATTGACCTGATGAGTTTTTAGTAGAACCCAATCGCTATAATGTTGACTTGGTTTCTCAATAAATCTCACTTTTTTTATTTGGATTACCTGGTATATAGATGGGAAGTTAAATTTTCTGGATATAATTTCCTGGAGTGTTATGAGGCAGCAAGAGACACTTATTATATGCAGCAGCATCAAATCCCGATATCCACAAATTAATCTGTCCCTTATAATTGAAGCTGATTTTGCAGTGCATGGTTTTTATAGAGATATGGAAATGAGAACAATAGGGGGCTATAAGATTTCTAAACATGTAACTTGTCAAAATACTCTTGAAATTCTCATAGAAAACATGGAGAAAATCAATACAGAACAACACCAAACCAAACCTCAAAATATAATTCTTATATTAAAATTAGTTACGTCCTTTCTACTATTGATACAAGAAGAAACAAACAAACATTCTAATTCCATCAAATTTATATACGAACAGCTAAACTTAATGACACAGAATAAGCTTTTGTATTCCACAGAAATGATGATATTTTCTTCCTTGTTATATACCTGCACTCCTAAAGGGTACAGATTGTTAAGAGACAGCAAAAATACAATCTTATCAAGCTATTCAACCATTACAAGACTAACTTTATCAACATATATGAATCCTTTGATAACATGATAACATAACATTTTTCTTATGTATATTAAAAATAAATTTAAGCTACTGGTGCAGAATGACACTACAGTATCTTTACTTGATGATGAAATTCACCTAAAACTTTATTTTGATTATAAGGGTGGAAATATTGTTGGCTTATCTGATAACAACAATGAAGCTGCAACAAGTGCTTTTGTTTTTATGCTTAGCAGTGTATTCTCACAATATAAGGATATTGTGCATGTTATGCCAACTAAATGTCTTAAAGCTGAGAGTTTATTTGATATAATTAAACATGTAATAATTGGTTTAAGTATTATCAATCATAACAGATAATAATGCTATAAATAAAAAAGCTATATCATTGTTTTACAGTCCTCCAAAGCTTTCCATCGTTTATCCACACCCAGTTCTGAAGTCTCAACCTCTTTTCTTTCTATGTATAAGAAACAATTGGCTAGGTCAAAAAGATCCAAGTATGGTGTTCCCCAAATTTTGTCATAATCATCAATTAGATAATATCCAATGTCCTCCATTTTTTACCTTACAAAAACTTCATGCCTTGGAATCTGTCAATTTTGAAATATTGTTATAAATAGACCTCAAAGGCACTTTCTCCTACTAATCTTGAAAGGCAAAATGTTAATTTAGTTCAGCAAATTTTTAGTGAGTATACTATTCAGGGATTATTGACCTTAGGAAAATAGAAATGTTTGCTTAATTTTGCAGAAGTTGCAGAATATATAGACATATTTTATATTTGGTGGACAATAATGAATGTAAAAACACCAAATAAAGGTTGTCGGCTTAGAAATAAATATTGTAATCCACTTATATTAAATGAAGAAAATTTTAGATTTCTCTCTGTATTTTGTGACAAGAATAGCTTGGAATAGCATTTATGGAAAAAATAGAAAATTAACAAAGGAAACATTCACTGCTTTGCATCATACAACCTATGCATTTCTAGAACTGACTAAGTATTGCAGAGAAGAATTGAAAATGCTATATATATTACCTGGCAAATTTCAAACTGATCACCTTGAGGAAAGGTTTGGTCAGTACCGCAGACTTAGTGGAGATCACTATAATATTTCAATACGACAAGTCTTTGAGTGTGAAAAAAAGCTTAGAATGTTATCAGTTTAAAAATTGAACTTACCATTTAATAAGCAAAGCATTAAAATTGATTTAAAGAATTTACAAGAACCAAACTGGGGTGAAGTAATAAAGGAGCAAAAGTTAGAGAGCTATAAATTTAGAATTGATGTTAAAGAGGATGACATTAATAAATGCAGAGAAGTTCTTCCTATTATATTATACTTAGCAGATTATTGCTGTTATGCAATTTTTAAGAAAATCAAGTGCAATAGTTGCAAAGATTTAATATCTGGAAGAGATAATGTGGAAGAAATACCTGAAATAAACAGCTGTTTTCAGGGGATTAATAGAGGTTCTCTATTATATCCTATTGATATAATTACAAATTTTGTTTTATATAATTATGTAGTCATTGATAAGTTGATAAAAAATAATTCTTTTCTTCATTCATTGAAACAAGGAAAATTAGCCATGCATATAACATTGAATGTTTTGGCAGATAATGAGCTTCTTTTTAATGTTGACACTTGTGATGAGGGTCATAATATAGAAAAAATACGAAGAATGTTTGTCTGGAGCTCTACTAATGATCTTTTAAATAATTTTTGTTCTTGGGAAAATAATGTTACAATTAACAAGTTAAGCAAAAAAAGAAAATTTCGAACATTCAGCTAATTTTTTTAATCTGTAACCCTACTGTATTAAATATAATTTATTTGCTTGTTTGTATTTAATTTATTTGTTTCTTATTTATAATTGTTTGTCTGTTTCTTTAATTATTGTTTGTTTCCAAATTAATAATTCAGTTGTTGCTGTATTTGATGTAATAATCACTTTATTACAATTATGTAACTTTACTGAATAATAATTAAAATTGATATAATAGCATGCAAATTAAAACAATGCTGATTATAAATTATGAACGAATTTCAGTCTTTAAATTTTCTATCTTTAAAATCGTCTGTAACCAATTTTTCTGTAAGTATTATTTAACTACATCTATTTATAGTTTGTATTAAATTTATTCGATTTTTTTTATTTAATCTATTCGGTTCTTATTTATGTTATTGGTTGATTTATCATCTACGTAATTTGTTCGCCTGTTTATTTAAGTTTGTTCTCTAATTCGTAACTTGACTAGTTTTGTTTACTTTAACGTAGCATTCACCGACCATTATTCATAATTATTATTAATTAAAAATGTATATTAAATAAAGTTCAGTATACAATCTTAACCTGTGTAGAGAAGAGAAAAATTTCGTATTTTGGTTTGGCGCGCAATTTAATTCGACACTTAATTTCACCAAATCAGGATGACTTATCCTATTCACCCCGGACCTTCATTTACGGCCACCAAATCGGGTGAGCTGCCAAACACATTCTCTTTGGCTGGAGAACGCCGACCAGTGCAGACGTCCTGCCGCGACCGGCTTACGAACGTAAACAGATCAGATTACACCTTTCGCCCTAGAGAAATAACATCCGGGCGCGGCCGGAAATGATGAAGCCCTTTTTCGACTCTAACCGGCCGTTACAGCTAAGAAAGGGAAAATTAATATTTATCAACATTTGCAAAACACTTCTGCCAGAAATAATTCTATAAAAATGGAAGTAATACTGTTCGCTAGCCTATACCGGGCTAAAGAAATACTTATTTTCCGCGTCCATTTTTTGTTGAAGAACTTTCTATCCACGTGGCGCGAAAGAAGTGGAGTTCCCTTTCTTCCATATAAAAAGGCTTTAGGCGGCGAAAATTCAGAGATCTACGCGGACGCTCTCAAGGGCCACTCGGCTCCACGAGGCTCGGGTCCTACGTTGCACCCACCTCACCGCCACTTCTAGTGGCAGATTCATCCTTTTTTTTACGGTCCTTTTTAAGGGCCATGAGAGGTCACCTTCTGCGGGTCGGTGCATCTCTGGCGGTCATTAATGATCAGTCGAAATAGACGGCCTGGAGGCAAACACGAAGAGGACTCACTAAGACCAGCCGGTCTTAACCATCGCTCGGTTCCGCTTGTCCGTTTGGCTGCGCAGCGCTAAAGGCAGGGGTTGGCCTTTAGCTACCGCTCCACCATCCGCGCAGCGCTGAGATAACGCCAATCTTAGCCTCGGCCTCCTGACCTGTTCGCTCGACAGACTAAACTACTGCCTCGATACGTCCGCACAGCTTTGGCGCGAAACAGCCTTAGCTACCGCCTCGATACGTCTGCACAGCTTTGGCGTGAAACAGCCTTAGCTACCACTTCGATACGTCCGCACAGCTTTGGCGCGAAACAACCTTAGCTACCGCCTCGATACGTCCGTACGGCTTTTGCGCGAAACAGCCATAGCAACAGCCCCGACTCGTCCGCACAGCTATATGGCACGACAAAGCCATAGCTCCCGACAATGATACGCCCACACAGCTATCTGGCACGACAAAGCCATAGCTACTGTAAACGATACGCCCGCACTGCTATCTGGCACAACAAAGCCATAGCTCTCGTAAACGATACGCCCGCACAGCTATCTGGCACGACAAAGCCATAGCTACTGTAAACGATACGCCTGCACTGCTATCTGGCACGACAAAGCCATAGCTACCGACCACGACGCTCCGGCGATGCAGTCCACGTAACGACTCGCTGTTACGGACTGCCCCAGCAACGCAGCATCTAGTCCAAGTAACGACTCGCTGTTACGGACTGCCCCAGCAACGCAGCATCTAGTCCACGTAGCGACTCGCTGTTACGGACTACACTGGCATTGCAGCATCTGGCCCACGTAACGACTCGCTGTTACGAGCTAGCAACCTGATCGACACACCCCCGGTTAACCCAACGTACCGTCAAAACCGGGATATCGATCTACCGACCACGACGCTCCTGCAACGCAGTCCACGTAACGACTCGCTGTTACGGTCTGCCCCAGCAACGCAGTATCTAGTCCACGTAACGACTCGCTGTTACGAGCTAGCAACCACGACTCGACCATACCAACGAAATGTCAAAACCGGGACATCGATTTACCAGCGACCGACTCCGGCTTTCCGCAACGACTCGACCGACCTCAGCTGCCCGCGACAACTGTCCAACTGCATCCAACGCCTCGACCGATCTCAGCTTACCAGCATCAAACATCTAGCTGTATCTCCACGACTCGACCTACGCCAGCTACCCTCGTCGAACGTCCTACTGCTCACAACTACAACTACAACTCGGCCATACCAGCTAACGACGTAACCCATCCTAGCTGAAGACCACATTACAACCGCCACGGACATTTACATACACGTTTGTAATTCCGGCAATAAAATCGTCACTTTTGTTGTATCTGTTATCTCGTCTTCTGTGTCTCCCTTCATTGTCTTTGGCCATGCACACTCGCCGGCATATAACTTAAATCATTTGCGGAGTCGACACGCTTATCGGCTCCGCAACAGTCCCACTGGCCGTTCTTCAATAGCGATGCTTTTTAACTGGACAATGCTGCTCAGTGCAGACATCTCACTGCGGCTCTAAAATAGCAGCAGCAACAACATGGATACACGAGGGAACCCATCTAATTTATGGATTCCTTACGAGGAATCCCAGTTGAATATAAATTAGATGCATTCAACATGCCTCGCACAGGCACAACTTTATATCACCCCAAAATTGGTAATCCCGCTCTTGACACGCATGGAGATAACGCCTACTCTCCCCAAATACCAGACACGAAACTCATGGTGACATCCAAAGTTCAATTCCTACAACTGCAACATGTCTTTCATCAAAAATGCAAAAAACACAATCCCTCACACGTCCAACGACACACGCTGCCTTCTCAACACACCATAACGCCATTTCGTCTCAATACTAACAAGCTTAAATTCCACGAGTCTTGCAGCACCAAAAGCAAACCCAATATTCCTTGCTGCAAATAAAAACCTATTCATAAAAACACATTTTGACTCTCGCCATCTTACTTCTTCATCATCCTTCCTTTAATACCTAACAACACTCAGCGAGGAAACAACACAACGTAAACACACATACGTTACAACCTATCCTCGCTACCATCCTACAAAAATCCTCGCTAAACCTGTTTCGTTTTAAAATGTAATTTTAAAAGTTTCAAAAACTTTTTCTTCAGTTTCCAATGATTTTATCGGTATTATATTATTACTGTTTGTCTCACTAACTGTAGGCCTACTTGTGTGACGTCACAACAACACTGACGAGGCCTCGCCTTCTTAGAAGGCGTTGGGTGAGTACTGATTTTCTTCCCAATTTTCACTACGCTCACCCCTGATCTCATGATCACAAATATGGCATGGGAGCAGCGCCCGTTTCTGTCGGGTGCTTCTTCGCGGAAGTGTTGGATGCTCTTCCGTTAGGTTTCCCGCATTCCCTCCACAAGTTTGGTCATCTTCATGCTTGTTATTTTCGTCAGACGTTAACTGCGCAGATGAATATTGGCCTTCCAATTCATAAGCCACCATGACCCCCAATCTCACTACCAGACAGTGTGTCACTTTCGTCTTCCTCTGTAACAGCTGATTCATCGCATCTGCGAAGGTCTTTCACATGGTGGGGTGTGCCATTGACCCAGCACTGTCACCCCATCAACCTGTCCTTTGTAAAATCTGGTGGTGCATTGGCAGTCTGGTGGTTTGACCCAGACAGGTTTTCCAATTTGGTATACATTACTTCTATCTTCTGGCGGAGACGGTTTGGGGTCTACACCCTTCACGCGCTGCTCATACTGGTATATGCCATTCGCTAGCGCTCTAGACGGTGTTTCGTTATCTTTGGGTGTCGCATTATACCAGTACACGGCTTCCGCTATCGAGCGACGTGACCTCGTGGCTATTCTTTTGTCAGTGCGGTGACACCACTCCGTAATACCGTTACCTTCTGGGACATAAGCACTCTGGTATCGCATTCGTATGCCCCTATGAAAGAGAGGAAATTTTGACTACAAAAAGCTGGGGCATTTGTGATATATTAACGTGACCTGCGGATGTGGATACTGCGGATGTTGTGGACAGATAGATTGATAAGACCGGCGTGATCACCGAAATGTCATCATGTCCACAGGTGCTGTGTATCGGAGGATGTTGAGACAGCTGCATCCACTCAAGGATAATATCAACAAGGTGATTGCCGAAATGTCACCATGTCCACAGGTGCTGTGAATACGGTGGATGTTGAAACAGCCGCCTCCGGTCGAAGATATCGGAATATCACCTTGACCTGTGGATGTGGTTGAATTCAGTGAGAGTGGCAGATGCGTATGCCCACAGAACCGGACTTGGGCAAAGTAGCCAATGGGAAGCATACAACATAACCAATGGAAAGCAAAGAAGTGAGACGTGGGCATAACCATAGTTAACGAATAAGAGGAATTGCTGCAGGTCACGTGAGAGTTGTAGACTATGTAAGTTCCCGAATTTCGGCTAAAGTCAGTTGTTCACTGGCTCTTCCGTCTCCCAACAACTCCTTCGTGTGCGCGAACTCTCAGCGATTGCTTTTCTGCTCCACACAAGTATCATCGCCAAAAATAAAAATATAATCTTATATTATTATATACATACGTGTTCCTCGTTGTTAATAACGACACAGTATACTATACAACACATTATCCATCAGTATTTCAGCTGGCGCACCGCGTTCAAAGATGAACTTCAGTTCTCGCAAGATGACCGACGCATCCTGACATGCCAGCTGGCGCCACACTGTGAAACGTGTCGGCCCGCAATCGGTCAGCATCAAGAATCCATTGTCTCTGTAATGGGTTATTTCCATACCAAGCTGATGCCAGTTGTTTCCCACTTCAATTTTTCCTTTTTCCCACCGGGCCGGAACTGGGTCGATCGATTAGCGGTCTTTACAAGTTTGTATTATCGATCTGACTGTTGCTTTCATGGTAGAGGGGCATATTCTACGGCAGAAATAGGTCATACGTCTGATGCCTGGATGTCCACATTGTTGATGTATGGTTTGGATTCATTCAGGTGGCAACTGAGCTGTCAGGGCAGCGCACATCAGGGGCAAGGAATCGGACCTGTGCCTTATCAACTCGAAAAATTTCTTTGGCACTCGAGTTAGCTCATCTGTCAAGTTCTGCTCCGATGCAATGAAAGTAACACCAACTTGGAGGCCGTCTTCACGAATCAGTTGCTGTAGGATTGTGAAGTTCCTTCGAACCAGCATCTCGCTTGTGGCTTTGGTTCTTACTCGGGCTCTTCCTGTCAGTGTGTCGGTTAGCCAATGGTAGACACACACGAAGTCTGTGAGCAGATGAACTGTTCTAGCTTGCCATTGTAACAAGAGGTTGAGACCTTTCACCGTGGTGTCAAGCTCAGCTAAATTTATATGCTGGGCGTCGTTTGTCGGACGAAGCCAACATGCTTCCTTCAGGACGTCACCATGTCTCTCCAACACCATGCCAGTTGCCAACGAGCTTGCATCAACCCGCGCGGTAAACTCTTCTCCGGATACACTCCAGTTACCTCTGACAGGGTCATCACGGGTCACCCTTGCCAGTACTTCTTTATTACATTTGGTACCGCAAATGTGGTCGTCCATATTTGGCGCTGGTATCGGAGTTGGTAGTTGTGACTACGATATTGTTACAGTGGTGCCATGCCAAGATATTGTTACATTTAGTACCATACCTAAACGATAGCGTTACAAATGGTAACCAACCCCAGAACATAATATCACGTTTGGTACAGGACTAAGCGATAGTGTTATAATTGGTGCCGGGCGAAATCATAGTAGTATATTTGGTACCGTGCCCAAGATAAGTGCTCAGACCGTGAAAACCATAGTGTTACATTTGGTACCGGGACAAACGATAGTATTACATTTGGTGACTGAAAATCCACGGCACAGTCATAAACAGGATTCGACCCAGAAAACTCGCGGCCAAGGGATGGTACTACATTTGGTGCCGTGTAAACATATTAAGCATATTGTTTGATACCAGTAACCAAACCAAACTATAGTAATATACACACGTGCAAGTGTGTCAGGGCTACTGTATCTGTGAAGGTAACGTACCTGGGCATTCGAAGCGCGCACGAACGTGTCTGGCTTGTCGAAGAGAAACCGATATGGCTGCCGCGAGCATATTTGACGAGGGGAGATCTCGAACCAGCGAGAGGTAATGTACACGTATGCAAATTAGTGCGAGAGCTTACGAACATATAAATACGCATGGTAACGGCTGAAAGCGAGAAGCATTCTAAGTGCATTTGCCCGACGAACGCGGTACAACTCAACGAACGAACGAAGGAAGGAAGGAAGGAAGGAGAATGTGGGGGGAGTATGTAATTTGGTTATTTCTGTTGATTTGCTCTCTAAATTATTCCCACCACAAATACAACACAAAACTTTACAATCACGTGAAAGAAATGGAATAGAACACAACGAACATTAAACAACAAACAATTTAATATGCATATAACAGAATATGAAAACTAACAAAAATATATGATGTGTAAGTGACCTTTTAGAAAATGAAGTTTGACAAAAGGAAAATAAATTCGTTTAAAGATGTGCGTAGGGTCATGTTAACGAAGTCCGTAAATAAGTCTTTCTTACTTACATTAAGTTTATAGCGAGTTTTATGGCTTTGGCGACAGCGTGTCTCGTAGATGAAAGAAAGTTTGTCGGGTTTTCCTTTTGAAAATAATTTTCGGTCATTTGAAAAGAGGTCACGAACTTTAGTTGAGGAAGGAAAGGAATTGGTTGGACATAATATCGGCTACTGGCTTAGTGGCTTGTGTTCTCTGTGTCTTCATTTGTGTGTAAGCTTGTGTCTTCTCCATTGGACCTTCCTAACTCTGTGTTATTTATATCCTACAGGTGGATCAAAGAATCGTCCTAAAACTTTTGCGCGTAGACATTTATTGACCAATCAGATTTGTATTTTACTATTTTATTTTCGAGCCTAAATATTTTGTTGGTTCACTTCCGATCCATATTTTCTAGAATGTTCTATTCCATGTTTTTAGCTGATTGGTTGAAAAATATAAAAATGTAATTTAAATGTTAATACGGGTTTGATCCTAAATTTCTAGAATGTTCTTAAGTATGTTTTTATTGCTTATTTTAAGACTAGAAGAAATTTGTATCCTATATACCCCCCCGCAGATTGATAAATATTGAAAGTATTTATTAATATGTAATATAAGTCTTAAAATGTTTCGGCCAATGTACCTTTCTTCCAGATTTTGTGGTGATGTTTGCAGGTGTATTTGTCGGTGTGGAGGTTGGTTTGGATAATGTGGTTTTTGTAGGTGTAGATTGTTCGGTCATACTTTCCGTTATTGGTAAGTCCAAGTACGCCGGTTTTAGTCTGTCTATGGAGACAGTATCAAATTTGCCTTTTATGGCAAGCTTAAAATATTTGGGGTGTCGTTCAACTACCTGGAAAGGTCTGGAGTAAGTAGGACATAAGGGTTTTTTGACTGCATCATTTCGAATAAAAACGTATTTACAGTCGTGAAGGTCTTTTGGTGTGTAAAGTTCTTTTGTTTGTGTTCTTGTGGGTGTGTAAACTAAATCGTTCATTTTCTGTTTAAAATTTTTGACAAATGTTGTTGTAGGTTGCAAGGAAATGTTTTTTTTCACAAAATTGACCTGGCAGTGTTAAGGATGTTCCAAAAACCATTTCGGAAGCTGTACATCCCAGATCTTCTTTGATAACATTCCTTATTGATAATAAAACAAGAGGCAAATTATCAAACCATGTTTTGGAGTTGTTGTTAGCTGTTAAAGCTGTTTTAAGTTGTCTATGAAATCTTTCAATTAATCCATTTGCGCAGGGGTGATATGCTGTTGTTTTTATATGTTTGACTCCCAATAACTTTGTAAACTCATCGAAAAGCGTTGATTGAAATTGGGAGCCTCTGTCTGTTGTTATTACTGAAGGACAACCAAAGACTGAGATCCATTCTCGTAATATGGTTTTAGAGATAGTCTCTGCTGATATATCTCTAAGTGGGACGGCAACAGGCCATCTTGTAAACCTGTCAATGATGGTGAGTATATATTGACAGTCATTTGCTATTGGCAATGGTCCGACAACATCGATGTGTAGGTTTGTGAACCTACCATCTGGTTTTTTGAATTGTCCTGGAGGAGACTTTGTGTGTCTGTTTGTTTTGCTCTTCTGACAACTCAACCAGGTTTGAGTCCAGTTTTTTATGTCAGTGTGCATATTGGGCCAAACAAAACGGTTGCTAATTAATTTTGTGGTTGCTCGGCGTCCAGGGTGTGAAAGGTTGTGGAAATGTGTAAATAACCTTTTTCTAAGTGATGGTGGTATATAAGGTCTTGAGTGACCTGTTTTGACATCGCAAAGTATTGTTTTTGTTCCAAATGGGACAGGGTATTCCTTCAGCTGTAGGGAAGTGTCCTTTAGTTTGTCTAATGTGGCATCTTTCCGTTGCTCCTCTGCAATGAGCTCGAAGGTGAGATCTACCGAATCAATAGACTGTATTGTGGAGCGTGAGAGTGTGTCTGCCACAATATTGTCTGAGCCTTTTATGTATTGGATATCCGAGGTAAATTGCGAGATATAGTCCAGTTGTCGAGCATCTCTGGGCGTATATTTCTCGGTATTTACATGTAAGGCGTAAGTGAGTGGTTTGTGATCAGTGAAAACGGTGAAATCTCGTCCTTCGAGTAAGTGTCGAAAGTGCCTTATTGACAAGTAAATTGCCAGTAACTCCCTTGAGAAGGTGCTGTATTTTCGCTGTGCGGTGTTCAATTTCACTGAGAAAAAGGATATTGGTTTTTCCAAGTCATTTTGCTTTTGTTGTAAGACTGCTCCAATTGAGTCTCCTGAAGCGTCTGTTGTTAGAGAAAGTGTACTAGTGTTCTCATTAGAGATGTAGGAGAGCTTGGTAAAATCTGCTAATGCTTTTTTAGCATTGTGAAAAGCAGTTAAAGCTTCTCCTTCAATTTGAATTTTTGCGTTTTTATTTTTTTGTTGTTGCAACATGTTTGTGAGTGGGGTTAATATTCTGGAACAACCTGGAATAAATCTACGGTAGTAATTTACCAAACCGAGAAATCTCCGAAGTTGTCGCAGTGATGTTGGTTGTGGGAAATTTTGTATAGCTGTCACTTTTTCTGGGACAGGTGTGATTCCCTGTTCATCTATCGTATGGCCTAAGAAGTTTAATTTCGAGACAGCAAACTCACATTTGCTTAAGTTGATTTTCAAGCCGAAATGTGTTAGTATCTCGAAAACTTGTAACAAGTGGTCTTGATGTTCTTTGGTGTCACAGCTAGCAATTAGGACATCGTCGATATAGGCAAAGGCAAACGGTAACCCTCTCAATACCTCGTCAATGAGTCTCTGGAAAGTTTGAGCGGCATTACGTAATCCAAATGGCATTCTGGTGAATTCGAAAAGTCCAAAAGGAGTTGTAATAGCTGTTTTTTTTATATCTTCCTCTGCTACTGGAATTTGGTAGTAAGCCTTAACCAAATCCAGTTTTGTGAAGATCTTGGTTCCTTGCAAGCCCATGGCGAAATCGTGTAGATGTGGGATTGGATACCTATCAGGAACTGTTTTTGCGTTGAGGTTCCTGAAATCCCCACAAAGTCGCCATGCGCCTGTTTCTGGCTTTTGAACCATATGTAGGGGTGAGGAGTATGGACTACTAGAAGGGCGTATGATTCCTAATTGTAACATGTGCTGAAATTCGTCTTTTGCTGCTTTATATTTCTCTGGATGTAGTCTGCGTGGTGATGCATGTGTGGGTGGTCAAGAGGTTGTGATATAATGTTTAGCTGTATGACGAACTTCATCAGAATGTTTAAAGGGCGTAGTGAGAGTTGGAAATTTAGTGATCAACTCTTGTAATCCATTCGCATCTGGTATTGCCGCACAAATTCCAGTTGACCGGTAGATTGAGGTGATTCCCTTAGCCGTCAGTTCGGTGTTGCAATCGACGAGAGATCGCGTAGCCATGTTCACAGAAACGTTAAAATGGGACAAAAAATCAGCTCCAAGAATCGGTGTTTTGACTTGGGCTATGGTGAAAATCCACGGAAAAGATCGACGTAAACCCAAATTGAGCGTTAGTGCTATCTCTCCGTAGGTTTCAATTCTTGATCCATTTGCCGCTTGCAGTGCGAATGAAGATGGTTGGTGTTTTTTCTTGGGATCCGGTGGAATAACGCTTATTTGTGCGCCGGTGTCGACTAAAAATAAATATCCGGTATTTTTGTCCCGAATGTAAAATAGACGACTTCCTTGTTTTAAACCAGCAGCTAATGTCGTCTTTACTTGCTGCCGGTGTAACCGTTTCCCTGATTCTGTGTTGATGTAGGTGTGGTCGAATTGAAGTTGCATGGTTTTATGCACTTCCTTGCCTCACATCCAAATTTGAAATGATACCAACAGGTATCAAAGGTGCGTCGCCTTCTGGGAGGTGAGTTCGACCTATTTCGTCTTCTGTTCTGAGAGGAGGTTCTGTCAGGACGGGAATGTTGGGATGCTTTGAGCTTCACCAAATTTTGGACTTGCAGGGATAAATTTTCCATGCCCTGTAGAAGCTCAGTTAACATGTCTGGCGTGGTTGTCTGTGATGTTGTGTTTGTTGGCGTTGTTGTATTCCTTGGTGTTGTGTCATTTGTTGAGTTGTATGATGTGGCGTAAACGTTCTGGTTTCGGTTATTTTCGTGTATTCTATCAGCTATTTCCGATACTCTCTCCAAGTCTAAATCTTCAGGGAGTGATGCAAGTATCTGTGTTGTATGAGTGTGGAGTTTGTCCGTCCATAGTTTTTTTAAAACTGTCTCGGACATGGTGTTGCTTCCTAACAGAGATTTTATTTTTCTCAAGAGTTGTGAGGGTGTCATATGTCCAAGGGTCAAATTGTAAAATAGATCATGTAACTTTTTTCCATCAGATGTACCCATACGTTTAATAATGGCGTTCTTTAGCGTATCATATGGTTTGTCTTCAGGCATATGGTCTAGCAAATCGACCACTTCTGCCGCCACGTCGGTGGGAAGTTTTTCCACGACGTATGCATACTTTGAGGTTTGCGATGTAATTTTTTTAGCGCTAAAAAGTGCATTTAGTTGCGAAAACCATACTGGTATGTTAGTTGGGTTGTAGCTGGGAATGCTGGCTGATATTGTTGCTGTTGTGGGTTCATTGTCGCTGTTTTCCATTTTTACGCGTTGTAATAATTTTTTTTTGTGCTGTTTTTTTAAAATGAGAGCTGTTTTTGTTTTTATGTGTGGTTGCGTGTTTTCACTTGTCGGAAGGTCACCAATTTGTGGGGGGAGTATGTAATTTGGTTATTTCTGTTGATTTGCTCTCTAAATTATTCCCACCACAAATACAACACAAAACTTTACAATCACGTGAAAGAAATGGAATAGAACACAACGAACATTAAACAACAAACAATTTAATATGCATATAACAGAATATGAAAACTAACAAAAATATATGATGTGTAAGTGACCTTTTAGAAAATGAAGTTTGACAAAAGGAAAATAAATTCGTTTAAAGATGTGCGTAGGGTCATGTTAACGAAGTCCGTAAATAAGTCTTTCTTACTTACATTAAGTTTATAGCGGGTTTTATGGCTTTGGCGACAGCGTGTCTCGTAGATGAAAGAAATTTTGTCGGGTTTTCCTTTTGAAAATAATTTTCGGTCATTTGAAAAGAGGTCACGAACTTTAGTTGAGGAAGGAAAAGAATTGGTTGGACATAATATCGGCTACTGGCTTAGTGGCTTGTGTTCTCTGTGTCTTCATTTATGTGTAAGCTTGTGTCTTCTCCATTGGACCTTCCTAACTCTGTGTTATTTATATCCTACAGGTGGATCAAAGAATCGTCCTAAAACTTTTGCGCGTAGACATTTATTGACCAATCAGATTTGTATTTTACTATTTTATTTTCGAGCCTAAATATTTTGTTGGTTCACTTCCGATCCATATTTTCTAGAATGTTCTATTCCATGTTTTTAGCTGATTGGTTGAAAAATATAAAAATGTAATTTAAATGTTAATACGGGTTTGATCCTAAATTTCTAGAATGTTCTTAAGTATGTTTTTATTACTTATTTTAAGACTAGAAGAAATTTGTATCCTATAAGAACTAGGGAGAAAGCGAGAGAGAAGGAACAGCTACCGAGAGAGGGAGAGAGCGCTCAACTCAATACGCCCTGAAACCAACAATAGTGGTCTCTGTTGAATTGATACGAGAATCAGTTTCATATTGCCTTTTACGCCCGCTCTGGACAACAGTATCTTTACCTGGGGTATTATTGAGAGTGAAGTCATACAGCTGCAGTGCCAAAATGAATCACTTGATGCGTGATGGTGCTTTGGTAGGTGACACTTTGAAGATAATAGAGGTTTGTAATCGTTTTCAATTTTAAAGAGATGGAATTTAAATATTTTTTTAGAGGAAGCAAGTCAACGACACCACCTCAAGCGAGAAATAAACAGAATAGAAATTTAAAAAAAGACGATATAAAAACTATGAACGAAGAGGCCCAGACGGATAGGGTGAATACCATTAGAAAAAAACTAATTACAGACTGGATAGAACACAGACAACAAACAACATGTCGGTATTGTGGTAGAAAACATAAATTTGACAAGAAAATTCATACCTGAAGACTATGTACTCGTAAAACAACCGGAGAGAAACAAATGGTTTACACAATACGAACCAACATTTTATATTGTAATCGAAACGAAAGGCTCTCAAGTTATAGCTAGGGAAGAATAAGATGAAAGGGAGATAATCAGGGATATTAGCCAAATCAAACTTACAAACCAGTTAGTGAATGAGAGAGTGGGAACTGGCATAGATGATAGACCTGAGAAAACTGAAATGAATGAGACAAGAAATAATATAAATAGTTATGATGATTACTGCGAAAACGCACTAACTACACACCAACTCCAGAGTCAAATACAACAAATAGGGCACACCAAATCAAGCAGAGGAAACAATCACAGATGAAGATGAAACAGCAATAGCAACAACCACAGTAATAGACGAAAATGAAACAACAAAAACAAACGAATCAAAGCAGACCTAGAAGAACAAAAACAACACCAAGATATTTACAGGACTAATCTTATAAACATTATAATGGGGGGAATCTAAACCCCTTGAAGTTGGAAGGAATGTTGTGACCTCATAAAAAATGTCGGAAATTTATCCTCTTGCAGATAAATTAGACCTTAGCCCGCGTCTGAAACAAAATGGGAAGGTGAAAAACAGAATGAAAACACAAATGGCCTTGTTTGGTTAGAACACGAAAGAGTTTATTAACAGCAAAGTTGCATATATTTTCCCATATGCGGACGTCACAATATTTTCAAAAAAACCTAGACGCTTAGTAACAAAACAAACCATATAAGACAGTTGCTACAGGATTGGTTTCCACAAACAAAATTAACCCATGAAAAGTACAACAGAGAAACAAGGAAAGAAATACGCTTACTCAAACAGGGTTTTTACAAACAAAATTAACCCACGGGAATATGTACAAAGCAAAATATGCAGTCCACTTGCAGAGTCACTGAAGTTCTAGAAAAGACTTCAAGCCTTCGTCCTGGTTTTTTCTCTTCGAAATTTTAATTTCTGTTTCTTTCAGTCTGCAACGCTGGTGGTTATGTCTTCTTTTCTTTCTTCCCGTTACAATTCAGGCTGGAGAACGAGTGTAAAGAGCTGCTTGTTTGAAATACTTCTCTCCCTAGACTCCGCTAGAGAACATAATTTCTCCCAGACATATGTTGCATATGCTGGGATCAAGGCGAATACGGGAATTCAACTTTTCGAAGTTGAACCACTAAGTCCTAAAATCAGTCAATTTCAGTTTCAGCTACATTAGGCACGCCCACTCTCTCCTGCCATTAAGTAAAAAGGGGAATACAACTTTTCAGAGTTGAACTATAACGTCCAAAGCATATACATTATGGCCAGAGCCTTAATAGCCAGCAACCACTTTCAGTGAATACTGAAAAGAAAACTGGGGAATTCAACTTTTCGAAGATGAATTACAAGACTCATTAAATAAGTTTCCAGACTTTTTTCGTATGGACACTTTTATTGATAGTACACTCATGAAACTCTTGTCCCCTTCGAAGTAATCTCCTCCGGCTGCAATGCACTTCTTGTACCGTTCCAACAACTTCTGGAAGGCCCCATGGAAGTCCTCTTGTGTGAGCGTGTCAATGACCTTCGTCACAATATCTTTCATCTCCTCAATTGTCTCATAACGACAGCCTTTGAGCTTAGGGAATAACCAAAAGTCACAGGGAGCAAAGTCTGGACTATAGGGACGGTGAGGAACTGTATTAATACCCATCTAGGTCAAATAGTCTGTGACAAGAATGGAGTTGTGGACTGGTGCATTGTCCTGCTGGAAATGCCACAGAGCCGATTTGAAGAGTGCTGGCCTCTTCCGACGGAATCTCTTCCTGAACTCCCTTAAAACCTCAGCATAGTATTCCTTGTTGACTTTCTGTCCAGTGGGAACCTAGTGCATGTAGATCATGCCAGTGCTGTCAAAAAAAGGGATCATCAAAAGTTTGTGGGTGGATTTGCTCTGTCTGACCTTCTTGAGTCTGGGAGAGCCAGCATGCTTCCACTGGCAACTCTGTCTCTAGTAGTAGATCCAGCTTTCATCGCAGGTCACCAGAGCATCAGGAACTGCGGGATCTGAATTGATCAGCTCGACCATCTCATTGCTGTCATGACAACGTCTTTCTTTCGGATCTTCTTTGAGCACCATTGGGACAAACTTAACGCAAATCTTCCGCATCTTCAGTTCCTCGCGAATAATTGTGTATACAGTTCCCACACTGACATCAAACTGTGCACTTATTGTCTCTATAGACACACGACAGTCCTTATCCATGAAATTCTTTATTTGGCCAATCAACTCTGGTGTTCTGACTTCCTTACTCCTCCCACACCTCTCATCATCCCTCACAGACTCTCTGGCTTCCTTGAATCCCTTATGCCACTCAAAAACTGATGCCCGATTCATGCAAGAGGCTCCAAAAGCAGTCTGAAGCATTCCATACGTTTCTGTGGCATTTTTCCAAGTTTAAAACACAATTTTATTGCACATCGTTCTTCTAAAGTGTCCTCACGTCCAGATTTCATTTTTGAAATTCCCCAGCTGTGACAATCAGGCTTTTGCAGGGTGTATTCTAATTCCTACTGCAGCTGTTCATTTGAACCTGAAATCATAAAAATTGGTCAGTCATCTCATAAGATGTATAGCAATTACATACTCAATTTTCAAAAGTCTACGACAATTTCAAATGCCTGTACAAAAACAGTCTGGAAACTTATTGAAGGCAATAATGCTTAAAGCATATTCTTTAGGGCTAGAGCCCTCATAGCAAGCAGCCACCCTCAGTGGCTGTTGAGAAGTAAAAAAAATGAATTTAACTTTACGAAGTTGAAATTCAAGGCCTTGAAGTCAGTAAATTTAGGCAGTAGGTACATCTGCTCTCTATCCTGCCGAGAAACTAAAAGAGGAAGCAGAAGGCCCCTGCTCCAGTTGGTCAACTTACATACAGAGTCAGCGATCAGACATTTTCCTTCCGCATATTTTTGTGCTGAAGTACGAAGCAAGGGCTTCATGCCATAGATTAAAAAGACGTTCAACCCAAAGAAAGGATGCAAACAAAATAATAATAGTGATAAAAGGGACACGCAATGTACCATCCTGAACAGCAATAAATTTCCAATTATAAAGCTGACTTACTTCCGACCGTCAGCACCGCACATACACACGCGCGCACGCACACACACACACACACACACATGTTTTGAATAAAATCAATTCGTTATCTGTTGTTAGAGTTTGCCGACTTATTTCCTTTCTCAGCGAAGAACTCAGAGTTACCCTTTATAAACTCAATTTACGAAAGGCATAACCATAACAAAGCTCTATTCCTGAATGTAATTTAAAAAAAGCTAATACGGAGAGAAGGCCCGTTCGACTGAGGGTTCTGTTTGTGTTGTCATACTTTTTGTCTGGGCGGACAGTATTTGAAGGAAGGACAAGTTTGGTGCTCAGAGCTTCGCCTTAGCATGTGAGACGAAAACTAGAAGTAGTTGCAATTATAGCTGTTTTCTTACAAACTGCATGGATGGCGCAGATTAGCATTCTTCGGTTTGTATGGGAAATTTAACGACACCCCCATATAGGTCGTAAGAAAGAATAAACAACGCGGTAAGACGTTTAAATACGTTTATATAAGAAGTGCGAAAGATTTGCTAAAGCATATTCATTTAGTGGTCAATTGTCTTTAAGAGAGCAAAGTTAAAATTATAATACACTTATCTGTGGTTGGTGAATATCCTGTTGTCTTTCAGTATATTTTCTGGTTATGTTTAAGACTGTTTTAATAGGGTTGTGGACGCTAGGTTTCGTAGGGCTCAAAATTGTCTTCTGGGTTCTGTTTGCAGAGTTGAATGGTCTGCTAACACCCTTTTCTGATTGTGTTTAACCACGTATCGCCTCGTGGAGACCCTAGTCACTTCTCCCTCGTCTGCTTCAGCTTGTCTGTGGTGCCCAAGTCATATGCTCAAGTCATGTGCTCAGTGTCTTCCATCCTGCCTTCTCACTCTACCCTCGGCCTTTCTACATCCGGGTAAACAGCCGTCTAGAAGTTAACTCGTAACTTTCTTATATCTGCTGCAGATTGGAGGTTAGTTGTTGCAGTATATGGTTGGTTTCCTCTTAGCAGCTTAAATTTGCGGAGGTGTGGTAGATAAGACATGTTTTAACGTGGGAAGAGTTAAAGACAGTGCAGGATGACACTACCGATAGGATCAATTTACTGCATCTATTTGCAGTCGCTAAGACGCCTATAGAGTTACTGGGTTTGCATGTTTGTACAGTTAGGATTTGTGTGAAGCATTATCCGAGTAAAGCCGAGATATTGATAATAGCCGTGACCAGGAATTGCTGGCTGCATTCATAAGTGTTTGTTGGTCAGTTGGTGCGCTTAACTGACCGCTGCTAATGAAGAAGGGTACACTGCATGATGCTAGGCTAGTGGCCCAGTACGTGTATACTAGCTGACTGCCAAAAACCAAGAGAGTGAACCACGAATGCCATTGTATATATATATAAAGTAAAGTAAAATTAGCGACCGTAGTCGAGGACGACCCAAAGGTGCCCTTTTCAATAGCTACTACACGGATATGTAGAAGAGGGCACAACTCCTTTCCCTGGATTACTCCACTTTACCATTGATACATAACTTATAATGCTGAGTGTTAATGCCTCAAAGGTCCAATTTGTCAATGAACGTCTCGCGATCTGTTCCTACATTGCGTCTATGATGGAAAGGTGGTACGAGTTACCTTCACGTTATATCTAAAGGAAAATATATGTCGGAACGAGATATGGAAAGGTTTTCAAGAAGGTTTAATGACAGCTAGAATAAAGTGTACCTTTATGCTGCAAGTCTCGTAGGAAAGAAGAAATAGTTATCGAGTTGAGAAAGAATCACAGCAGCTAAATGTCGGAGCGGAATATACGTCACTGTAGACATGGCAAATATTGAGTTGCTGATTTTAGAACAAGAGTGAATGTTCAGCCGTAGATGTGGGGTCCAGGTTGCTTTGGGAGAGAAGTAATCACTGTCTCCTTAAAAATTGTCCCGTGTCGGGATATTGCGAGATGTGTCGGCTGTATATAACAAAGTTTTGAGGTAGTACGTGTTCCTCGCAAATAATTTACCTAACAAAACAAAAACAAAACCTGAATAACTTTAAAATAAAGGTTTATTATTCAGATGGAATAATATGCAAAGGAACTCACAAAGTTATTGTTGTTGTTTTCGCTCGCTTGTCCAGTGTTTAATTTCTATTGCAGCAATTTTCCTTTTGTTTATCTTTGGTGTAAGAAGAAAGGGGAATATGTCTTTGCTTAACAGCGTGGTGCCTCTCAGATTTTGGTGGAATAAGGTAACAGTTCAGTAGCGTGGCTTCATTCTGTCTACAGTGGCGATCTGTAGAATTGGTTCATCGCTTTCTTTTGATAACCCCTAAGTGGATCAAAACGGGTATGAATGTTTTTTTTGGGGGGGGGAATACTTGATTGGTTTAAAAATATGTGGGCGCGAATTTTGTGTATGTGGTTTTGATCCTTTTTTTCTAGAATGTTCTAATGTTTGTTGATTGGTTTAAAAATGTGGGTGCGAATTTTGTGTATGTAAATAAAATTTACGCTACACCAGGAATGAAGTAGCTGAATTGTCAGAGGTGGAATTAATTGGTCTAATTCATTTTCAACTGGGAAGCCCCTAGGTGTAGAAGAGTAGACCCAAGGGTCTATGAATCAGACGGCTCTCCTCATGGTGGGGAGTTGCTGCTGCTAAAGGAGCGGACAGAAATACGTCCGTCCTGTCTGAAGGATTTTGAGGAAGTGGTAGTTTGACGGGCTTTCACCGAATTCGATATGCTCGGGAAAGTCATCCGGGCCTAATGGGATTTGTCATCCCCATTATAAGACGAGACCAACGGTCAAAATAATTTACGCGCCAAACATACGAAGTTCTTTCTGTCGGTTGGGTAAGCAGTTAGCCTGTTTTCTGTGTTGACGTGTACCGTCCTATCTATTTACGCTGATGAAGAGTCATGAATCATGGCGAAATTTGACGTAGAATATAACAGTAACTTTGCGGAAAACTGTGGTAAAATCAGCAATGACCAAAGTGAACGATTCCTCTGAGATTTGAATGTGATGTAAAAATGGTATCAGGGTAGATAGGATCTAAATATGTTGTCTGACTATCGTTGGAGCAGTAAGCAAAACTGTCAACATGAAAATTCTCTCAAAAATTCACGTTTGTATCTGTGGGTTTAAAGGTTTTTCGCGTCGAGGTCACCAATGTGGGATTTGAAGGTATTTAGGAGGTCAGTGGCTAAGGGCAAGGCTGCGTTGCCGTAAGATATCTGACTCCATATTTTGGTTATATTATTTTACCCCACGTTGACTGGCTGGTGCAATGCCTTGCCCAAAGAAGATCCCAAAAGAAATATACAAAGAGAAGAGATAGAAACAGATAAGAGACGAAAACATTTCTTCCATACTTTCCTTTATTTACTTGGTGAATGGACTAACCAACGCTAAGTCCCAAGACGCAGCGTGGTGCCCAAAAACACCAGACAGCAAAATCGGTGTTGTCGGTTCGACGTCACTACCCGAAAAAGAGGTCGGTTCACAGAAAACCTGAGTATTTATCTCTCTACACCGGCTCCAAATTCGCCTCTCCAAAATCCTTCTAATTTTGGCGCGACCGCTTCCCATTGGCTACTTTACTTTTTATTATTTTTCTTTTTTCTGATTTTAAACCGGATGGATGCGTGGAGCCTTATGCGTGGCGACGCGTTTATACATTTTGTATCTGGCAGCCGACGAGTCAATATCCGGTTGGGAGTTTTACTGTTAATTCCTAAATCCCCACATATCTTTCCTAGCGTGTTCAGCATGTGGAAAAGATATAAGCGTAAATCTTTACCTTAACTACTGGCACACAATTTAAATTAGAGTAAAAATATCCTTTTATGAACAAAATAGATTTATACAAACATTAGTCAAGCAATGATTAATCATTTTCCCTTGTATATTAATTTTTAAAACATTCTGCAAAATAAAAACAAATTCGTTGAATGCAGTATTTTTATATTTTTTGAGACAAAGTGAAAGTTATCAAAAAGTTGACGTGAATCTGAAAAACTATGATCATTTTTTGATTTTGAGGTCAAGAGGTAGTCAAAACAAGTGCCAGATCTAACTCAACGATGATTTTGATGCTCAGTCAATAACAAACGCTGACAATGATAGAAGTACTACTCTCTCTCTCTCTCTCTCTCTCTCTTCTCTCATTTTGTTTATACTTAAATTGAAATTTCCTGTACAATTTGCAACTAAATGATTGTGGGAGTCTACATTTAAGCTGTATGTCACTTTAATCGTCCAAATTTTCAATATAACAGATATAACTCTGAAATTCTAATTAGAATCCCTTCTATAATTAGAATCCCTTCTAGAAGCGTCACTATCATCATGGACCGCTATTACAACAGGAACCGACGGGTTTACGAATCGTCACGTTTTAATTAAAATTCTCACCAAAAAAAAAAAAAATGAAATTAGCAACCAATTGTGTTTTTTTTTTTTTTCATGGATGTCTCAGTATAAAGAATATTTATGTTAATTGCATTAGAAGTTCTTTAAGTTATTAAATTTGTTCCGATTTAATGCGCCTACCCTTTCCATCATTTTCACGGATATTTTTAACTGAAAAAAATGTCAGTCTTTTCCATTTTATGTCTTACTGTCCATCCATAGTATAAAAATGCTCCCGTACGTTGTGTATATAGTACCGAGAGGGAAAGTGAAAAGGTTTCAACCAAAGAGCTTAGGTCGACTGGAACATGTGCTTTACTCTCCTAGTGTTGTGACCTAAGAAACTTGCTACGAAAAAGGGTGGAAAAAAAAACCCCTGATTTTTTACTCAAGAAAAACGCCATCAGATTAGGTAACAAAACAAAACATTTTTATAATTAATCATGTTTCTTGATTTATTTATTGAATTTTTTAAATTGCAAAATAGATTTCTGAGTTTATTCCACTTTTTTTTTGGGGGGGGGGGTTGATGCACGAGCTTTCTTAACTGTTTTGAAGCTTTCTGTAATTATAGGGGCAATCGCTTTGGCATAAGATTTTATTTTGTACTATTACAAACGGTTCATTTTTTTTTTTTTTATTCTATTAGCATTAATGTTTTATTTATTACTTTTTCGTCATTTCGTAATCGGAAAAAAAATTGAAAAAAAAAGAATTTTTGAAAATGCATAAAGAGTAAGAAATTTACAGAAAACTATTTTCATTCAGAAACTGGAGGTGTGTTCAGCCACGTGATAATTTTGTCGTAAAGCGTACTAACTGGTTTGGCGTTCGCGTTGTAGCTGTTTAATTTGAAAATAAACCAGGTTTTTGGTGTTGTAGTTTTTTGTTTTTCTTTAACCGAAGACGTTAAGTTTTGGAAGGACAGAATATGAATGCCCTCTGCAGTAGTCAGAGCAGCAATTTAGAGGGCAACCAAAAAGATTTTTTAAATGTATAAAAAATTGAATAAGATTTATAACTTTTTTGACACAGGGTGTATTAGTTTCACTTTTTATTCTCTTCACAAATTATTGATTGTACCATAAACTTAACATCGACAAATTTCATAAGTCATAATTTAATAAGCTTTTTACTTAGATGTGGCACAGGGCCATTGGAACGAGGCACCCAATGAGACCCAAACTCACTCGTGTAGGTTTGCTGTTCTAGTTTGCTAACCATTACGCAACTGTAGGCGCCCGACAAGTTTCATAAGTTTTTATTGAAAAAAAAAAAAGCAAATCAACATCCGGTATCATAAGAAAGAAGCTCTTAAATTTTTTAAATTAATAAACCATTGTTAATGATTGACAATATTGTATTAAAAAAATTAATAATTGTTCAGTTTTTATTTTTTGCTTAAAGTAACGAGAAAAATTCAACATATTAAGTTTAAACATAAAATTTCTCCGTTCATGGGGCAAAGAAAAATGTGAAAATGATTAACTTAAATTCATTCCACGTACTTCAGCTTAAGTGTTCCTGACTTCGAACTAATTAAACTGGTTGGTCTTGATTTCCATAAAGATAATATCGTTAAATGGTTGGCTGGTTGATGTATTTAACGGCATATAAACTCCTTATGAGTTATTTAATGCCAAAATTTTATATATTTGTAAATATGTGATTGTAATCTTAATTATATTTTCACTGTTCCATTGTTTTTTTTAAATTTTGTTTACACTTTATTTGTTTATAATCATTTGTAAGTAGGCAAAGGTTTTTTTTCCTTTGAAACCTAGTTAGTTGTATGTTGTGAGTCATCGTCCCCGTCATCTAGTTATTAGTCTCCAAGGTCTAGTGTCTACCCATCCCTATTATTTTTGCACCTCAACCCTTACTCCAGCCCGCTTTTACGGAAGATCTTGGAATTTCACATGTACAAAATTCATATTTCCTGCCATTAACTGCCCATACCGTGCCCAACCCTGTTTTGTTTTGTTTTGTTTTGTTTTTTGTTATTTTTGCCCCATTAAATTAGGAACCCTCTCCCACTTAGGGTAGGTCCTGCTTGTTTTCGGTGTTTTCGGATACCGGAAAACAGTCAGCCTCCACTTCGAAGACTCAACCAAACGAGGAATTTTCCTCTTTGTTTCGTTTTTTGTATATTTCGGGGGGTTTTTCCATCCCCATATAACATTTTTGTAAATAAACCATATATTGTAAATAAAATCATTCATTCCATTCGTGGTTTTTAAGTAGGTCTTTTCACAGAGCAAATGTGATATTTTGGTGTTTGCAGCGTGATTGGTGATGGATAACTGTCTGTACTGTTGAATGGGTCAGCGAATGCGGCTAGCTAGGTTCCCTTAGAATATATAGAAATACATGACCGCTTCTTTCCCATCCCCCATAAGATTTTAAGGCTTCAAGCAAAATTAAGGCTTAATGTAAATTTGAGGAAATAAACACTTGTATAATATCAAGTATTCCTATCAAAATACAAATAAGTGGCACGCAGTTGAATAGTTTCACGTATTCTTCTTATTCAATCATAATCATTTGTTTGCACACTGGTATATGGTATCAAGTATTCCTATATAATACAAATAATTTGTACTCAGCTGAATGGTTCCAAGAATTCTTATCCAATGCTCATAACTTACACAAAAAGATAAAGTTTAAAGTAACTTCCTATTAAATAGTGTTCTTTTGTTAGCCCTGTTATATAGTTTCAAGGATTCTTATCTAACACCTATAATTTGCTAGCAATTTTATGGTCTCAAGTATCTAATAATAATAATAATCGATTAACAATTGTAGCATTAAGTAAATAATTAAAATAGTTAAACGATTTCAAGTATTCCTAATCTAGCTTTGTTCATTATATTTAAGGATAATAATCATTTGAAGCGCACAGTTATATGGTTTCATGGGAGTCCCCATGGTGTAGTAGCTAATGTGCCATTGGCTATGACGTTGTAGTAAGTGAATTCAAATTCCAGTTGCGCTGTTATGTTCACTTTCATACTAATACCATTGAGAAAAGTATGAACCTCCTTATCTCCCCTCCCCCCAGCTATCAGTTAAATAGTACCACTTCTGTCCATCTACAGTAAAGTCTTAGGCATTGAATTATCCACAAAAGTTGATATACCATTAGACAAAGAAACCAAACTAAACCTCACAAGACATTACATATAAGCATGTGAATTCATGATATGTAAATTACATTTCAAATGTAAACATTTGGTTATAATCATAACTATTTATATCTCCAATGTTCCATTGCAATCATTCCACTTTTATTTGTTTTTAATAATTTCTTTGCATGCTGTTATATGGTTTCAAGTATTCCTATTCAATTCTAATAATTTATACCTACTGATATGGTTTCCAGTAACTATTCCTATTTAATGATAATCATTTATTTGTATTCAATTATATAAAGGGATAGTCCCCATTGCATAGTGGCTAATGTGCTCGACTGCAACATTGTAGTAAGTTCAAACTCCAGCATGTTATTATGTCTACTTTCATACTAATATTATTGAGGAAGGTATGAATCCCCTTATCCCTCCAGCACTGGGTTAGATAGTACTACTACTGTCCTTCTCCAAAGATGGCTTTGGCATTAAATAATTCACCCTCATTAAAGAAACTAAACAAAACCGATATTAATCATTTTCAAACAAATCTATTTCACTTGTATATAGGACACTAACTAATACTCCATTCCCTACAGAGCTCCAGGAATAGAGATAAATAACACTCTTCCCGGTACTAACCAAACAAAACTCATGAAATGTGCTAAGTAATCCTTGTTTATGTACTGTAAGCATTCTGGTCACCCTCAAGCAGCTTCTTTAAAATATATTAGCAAGGGAAGTAAGTCCCAGGTTTACAGTAAATATGTAGGTATTTATCCAGAAGTAGGATGTAACACCAGGTCAATTTTTAAGTAGACTAAACTAAAGCTAAAGAACTTAGTTTGCTCTACTATTTACCCTTAGCTGGGGGAAGCATTAGCACAAAGTGAAATGCAAACAGCCTCATATTAGGATTTGAACTCGGGTTGTCAAGTCCATTACTTTGTAATATTACATTATTCTCTTTATTTGTTGTGAAGAATGAATATTCCATGATGACTGAGGAGTTAGGGATGTATGAACTCTGACTTATCACTGAGCTTCTTAACAGTTTCTAATTTCTGAGCCTCCTGATTTTCAGAAGTTTGACATCTGAGCTGTAAGATTATATTTGTTAGTAATGTTATCTTGAAAAATCTGATATCCTATTAAATTCTGTTCTTCCAGTAAAGGTGCCAGAACCCTGAAAGGAACAGTATCTTTATTATCTAGCAATTGTATGTAAACATATTCAGGATTTGCTTGAACCGTATCCGTTTGTATCCCTGAAGGTTCATATTGGCTTCCTCAAACATGCCACCTCAATAGTACTCTCTCCAAGTTAGTTAACCTGCTGTGTATAGTTGTTTCTAAACTTGATTTCTGCTGATAAGTGAACATGCTCTTATATGGTGTGTAATTTGTAGCAGTACAATCGAGAGATCTCATAGAATGTCATGGGTTTAGTCTAGAGCTAATTGGACTTCCTGCCAAAGACTTTCATTTAACCTTTCCATTTGAACATTTTCCTGAGTAACTTTGTTGTACAGCTGGTGGCAATTCCTTTTGTATGAAGAAATTGCTTCAACTCATAGAAATCAGAATGTATACAGCTTGATATCCTCAGATGATATAAACAGTCTATGACAGTGGCCAAACTAGTAATGCAAAAGGAAATCTGCTAAACACATTAGAATTGACAGATATTTATTTCTATTTGCCATCATGGAGAGTAGGCCTCTAAAATCTATATTAAGCTTTTCAAATGGTTGTGTTATTTTGATCAACTTGCCTCCTGTCTGTACATGTTGTAGTTTTTCCTGAGCACAAATATTACACTTAGTAAATATCTTCGATTGAATAAGGGTGGTTCTTCATATGAATGAGCTATTTGTGTGATGACAGGTATGGATGTCCTGAAGAGTATTCCTGGTAATTGAAGCACAGTTTGCCTTTGTAAGAGTATCTGAAGATGTGTTCTGGGTCCAGACCCTGTGGAACATATCAAAATTATATGTTGATAATTCAACTTATCATTCTGGGATTGGATAGCCTGTTTCTCTTTCTGGTCTCATGACTTTTTTCAGTCAGTCAGTACACATCTGTCATTCTAATTTATTAGTTTTTCTTCATTCATTTCACTGGCTGGCTCAAAACTTTCTACCTCTCAGCTGTCAATTACCATTCCTGTTGGTGTCTGACCTAGAGTCAACCCTCATTACCAGGCCCTACACTCAATGACGCATTATATTACAATCCTTATTACCATTAAGAAATCAACCAGGATTACTCTGTAATTAAACCATTTCTCCTGTTTCTTGGATAACATTAAATACGCTATAGAAAATTCTATTATTTAATTTGATTACACAAGAGATACAGATTAATTTACTAATAGATTTCACTCATTTTTATTAATTTTATTGAAAATTTAAAAAAAAATTTCTTGGTTAGTAATTTTCAGTTTTATATTTGAAATTCCTAGGATCTCGGTCAATAGAAAAAAATAGCTGTCATTTTTTTAAAAAAACCTTTTACGCTGTACTTGGAAAGAAAACTCTAGTTTTATAGCAAATGTCATATCTTAAACCTGAAACCCTCCCAAATAAAATAATTTATTCTTCATTTCATTATATTTTGTCAAGAAGTGTAGGATTGCCTTGCCTTTTTGTTTTATTTAGTTTCTTTTAATTTTTTTCTTGTGGAAAAGGGCAAGGGGATTGTTTTAAACTCTGTCAAAAACTCTATCCAACTGACAATATTACTCTCATGCAAATTGTATACACAAAATATAAAATCTTTGTCAAATAATTCCTTCATTGTTGTTTTTTGTTTAGTTCTTGACAAATCATTTTTGATAGATATGCAACATTTTTTTCTTATTAGCCTATTACAGTATCTGTCTATATTTCTGAAATGAGGTATTATGTACATTATTTACATTTTTTGAACTAATGTCCTCATCTTTGTCACCATGTTTATCACAACATTTCGGCTGTTGTTCACTCCAGCCTTCTTCAGGTGGTTGGAATGTCAAACTTTATTTCGCTCACCGGGGTAGACTGTTCTAGTTCCACATGCCATGTTTAATGGATGTCAGTTATCAATTATCTCCTGTTAATTTCCCCTCTGAAAGTTCTCCACTGTCTTCACCGGGTATTGAACTCACACTTTTTTGGGTATGTCACTGGCTCTAACCAATGCCTTTATCCACTGTGCCATGTGTCCTCAAGGACACATGGCACAGATGGTTGGATAGGCTAAGTAAACAAGAAATGTTTTTGAAAGAAAATTAAGTAAAATTATCTAGAATTGTTGCTATTGTTTTGAATTGTATCTAGGTTAAGAATAAAATTCAGTTGTTGTGGAAATGTCTATCCACTAAAATTGAAGAAATAAAAGGAGTGTGGGAAAAGACAAGATACGTTTGTTATTAAAATAGCAATTCAGAAGTAAAAAATATAAGAGCTCCTAAGATTCAGGTCCTATAAATACCCTTCTATCATAATGTGTCCTATCTTTGTATATCCCACGATATCATATGTACTCCTTATAGTGATATGTCTTTATGCTGATGTGTACCCATGAAATGATGTGACCAACAAAGAGTTCCTGCTGTACTCTCACTATGAAACACTAATATAACAGAAGAGATAACTATACAACCTAATAAGCATACAGGAATTTGATGTAGTTTAATATTTCAGGTATTGTGGAATTTTGTAAACAAGTGAGCTGAGCCTATTAGAGAAAGCATTTGTCCAAAATTTATTGAAGTCATTGTTAATGGTTTATATTACACAAGTAATTAAAATATCTTTACCAGGTAGGGGTGCCTCATGTGGTGTAATGATTAACAAACTCAGCTAGCAGACCATTACGAGTGAGTTTAATTCTCACTGGGTACCCCACCAGCAAAATACATTTGGTTTGAATTCAGAGTTTTCTATTTCCTATGACAATAACCATTATGCATGTGTGTGAGAGAGAAAGAAAGAGAAAGTAAGTAATAACATAACCCAGCAAAAATCATAAACACTACACATTGAATATATATACATATCTATACACAAAACTGGCCACACCACCTGCATACATCAGGCAACCTTGGTGTTAAATTATTATACAACATTATGTGAAGACATAGCTTTCATTCTCTTATACTGTTTTTATCAAAAGATCACCACATAATCTAAACAATTTAATCTAATAAAAGACTTTTACCTAGTTTGTGTCTTCTTTTTCCTTTTTCTTTTTTCTTTTTGCAATATTTAAAAGTGTGCGCATTTGATTTATATTTACTTTCTTGAAGGCTGTTTTTGGTTGCTGATAACCTTAATATCAAGTTAATCCTACTTAAAGAATATATATTAAAACTAGTTGCAATTAAATCAATATTTTAGAGGAAATTTTCCATAATTAACACTTAATATATATATATATAGGGTGGAACGATAAAATTGTCGCCCTAGAAAAGATGACATGATTCCATTTCCATTTTGTGAAAACCGGTTTTCTTTTTTTTGTTGCAGACCATCTACTGGTTGGCCTGTTGTGTACAAATCCCAAGAGCAATAGGAGCCTTCTATCATGTCTGAAAGTGACACAATGTTCAACGAGCGAGATCGGAGATGCACCGCTGTACAACTCATGCTCTCTACCGATCCAAGTTATGACAACAGGAACATTGCCAGAACCCTCAAAATGCAAATCTGGATTGCCACGAATAGCAGGGACATGCCCAGGGTGATGAAAACAAAGTTTCCAGCTACGGTTATGGTCTTTGGTGTGGTTTCAAGTGAGGGCCACATCATGCCACCTCAAATCTTCAAAGTCAGCTTGAAAGTCAACACCAAAGTGTACCTGGATGTGCTGAAGAGTATGGTGATCGGTGCAATCAGGTGGCCGGTGGCAGACCCTGGATGTGGCAGCAGGACTCGGCGCTGGCCCACAAGTCCAAAGAGACCCAGGCTTGGTTTCAGAAGGAGTGCTACAACTTTGTACCCTTCTCTCACTGCCCCCTTCTCCCCCGACCTGAACCCGCTGGACTACTTCGTTTGGTCATACGTCGAGAACATCACCAACATGACCTCCCACAACACCAAAGCCAGCCTGATCACCGCTATCCGCCGAGTATTCACTGAGCTCCCGCTGGCGCTTGTGGAAAAGGCATGCTCCCAGTTCCAGATCCGTATTGAGGCGGTGATTGAGGCTGAAGGTGGCTACATTGAATAGATGTCAGCTCTACTACATAATTAAGTTACCTGAATTAATTTTTTCAATAAAAGTTTTAAAATAAAACTGTAGTGTTGTTTTTTTTAGGATGACAATTTTATCATTCCACCCTGTATATACACTCACAAAGCCCATCCAAAAACACATTACATGTTTAAAATTGCCCAGTCAGCTGGGGCTGTAGAATACACTAACTGCACGTCTGCAAAGGGCTAAGACCCCTCCAATGATATGACACTAAACAATCTGATGTTGAAGTTCCAGCAATGCTGGAGCTTAGGGAATGTGGAGCACCCCTTCATTGCCATCGCTCCCAGGCCCACTCTGGCCTGGAGTGGTAGTACCTGATAGGGTTCTATATATGGCTCAAATAAAACTAAACTGCATACTTATACTAAACTGAATTGCTTGAAATCGAACTGTTTTGACATATAAACTGCATACTATTGCTAAACTGAATTGTTTGAAATAAAACTGTTTATTTGTATAAAAATGGATTTGGCATTAGATAACCAACCTACAAAGGTTTATATGCCATAAAACCCAAACAACCAACCAAGATATTTAAAAAAAGAAGCTCCTTCCACCTCTGAAAGTACGGAAAAAAGCTAAGCATGCAGTTTCCTTATGTAAAGTAATTCAATTTTTATTTTCATGTTATTTCTTGGTTTGATTGCATTTTTTCAGTGATTTGATGGTAAAAATAATATCTAAAAAAAATAATATCTAAAAAAAAAAAAAAAAAAACTCTCTTCCTACTATTCTATTCATTGAATGAGAATTTGAAAGTGACCTCCTTATAATATGTAAAATAATTTGTGATTTAAAAAATACAAAAATTGGGTCTAATTAGTTGAAATCACAAAAACAAATTGCTAGAAATTTTTTCCCAATAAAATTGAATGGGTGTACATATAAAATTAATTATTTTTTTTTGTTTTTGCTATCCTATCTCCTTAATTTGCTTATCACCTACTTGTCAACAAGAGGAATATATCTTCTTTCTTTAAACACACTAGTTTTCTTACTCATGAGTAAATTTATTATTTTAACCCTTTTTCTTTTTGGTTAAATGCCTTAATTGTAAAAGAGGTTAGCTGTCAGTCATTTATGTTATACATATCTTATGTGTGTGTGTGTGTGTGTGTATTAATATATCAATATTTCTCTCCTTTGTATTTTAAATACTTTTCACAATTTTGCCATTTCTTTGTGCCACACATGGCTTTGAGAATTGTTGTTTTCATATTCTTTGTATGTTTTACCTATCTGTTTAATGATATTTTGTATTATTTTGCACGTATACACTTGTTAATATTCTTGTTTAAAATATTTGCAATTTTCATGGCTACAATAGTATTTTTTGCTAAATAAAAGCTTTAGATATATTTCACGCAGTTGTCAGTCCTCTCAAACAAATTAAACTAAAAGTTGAGGCAATAACAGGGTGCTCCATATGTCCACCCAAGTTCCACAATTAAATCAGCCAAGTCAGCTCTGGCTGTAGAATGCACTGACTGCATCTCTACAGAGTGGTAAGATCCCCATCTCCATTGAGTGTCCTGGATATGATACAAAACAATCTAATGGTGAGGCTCCAGTCTTGGAGCTTTGGGGAATATGAAGTACTCCTTCATTGCCATTGATCCCAGGTCCACTCTAACCAGTGATAGCTCCTGATAGGATCCTATCTATGGCTCAAATAGAGCTATTTGACATTTAAATTGTGTGTAAACAAATGACTGATGTTTAATTGAATTGTTAGTGATACATATGATACATAGTAATACTTGAATCCATGTAACTGTGTGTGAACGAATGAGTAATGTTGAATAGAATTATTGGTAAATACCAGGTTCCAGGCAAATACCCATTTTAAATGACTGATATCAAATTGTTACTATTAAATAGCTATACTTGAAACCATTTAATTGTGTTCAAACAAATGATTAATTGTAAATAAGATTTTTCGTGTTAGATAGAAATATTTGAAAGCATTTAACTGTGTACAAAAAAAAGAGCTCAGACTCATTTAAAATGTTTTCAACAAAATGTGTTTACAAATCATATATATTTAATATATAAGTATGAGGAGAATTTGGCATTAAATAACCTACAATGGCTGATATACCATAAAACCCTACCAAATCAAACCACAACTATGTGAGACTTACTTAATAATGAAATATTTAATCTGTTTTTTCTCATAGTTTGAATTTAAAATGAAAATAATATTCATTGGAATAACTCCGATAAACTCATGATTTTATACATAATGCTTGTTTCACAGACCAACATGTAGTGTTTTTGATTCTAATTGCTTCCTACTGTGGTTTTGTACCAGATTAGGAAATTACTTCTGCATATTGTTAAGCATGCCTGATTCAGGGGCTTCTGACTCCTGAGCAGCACCTCACATTTGCACCAAAGGTAAAGTTCAGAGTTGTTGGATGACTTTGTGACAGGGTCCAGGCAAATTTTGTTTTCTCCACATGTATGTGCCCACATTAAACTGACCTGATGCCATACATCACTGCTTTAAGGTTGTTGTAAAATCTTAACTATTTGAAAGAACTGAAAGATAGGAAGTAACTTTGTTTTCGAAATTCAAGGGAACTAATTTTTTGAGGAAATCAAAATGATATTGCAAATATCAAGGGAAAAATTATTTTAATGTCAAATTAAGAAAATCAGCAGCTAATTATTCAATTTAAAATTTATTCAGTTTTAAAAACATATGTCATTATCTCTTTTTGTATTATGAGGAAAATCAATTAACTTTCATTCATTATAATAATTATTACATATAATATGTAATAATGTATATATAAAGTAAGTTTATTAAGTAATGAATCAGTAAAAAAATTTATCATCACTTTAATTATAAATCAACTATATTTCAAAATTGTTCCCTTATGCAGTCACACACCAACAAAGATGTTCCTACTGCTGGAAACAGTGCTGGAAGTCTCTAACTGACACTGCCTTCAGTTGCTTTGTCTTGACTTTTTGCATGTTCTCAACAGTTCCCAATAGTCCGGTTGGGTGGGGCTGTAGAATACACCAATTGTATCTCTGTAGAGGGGTAAAATTCCCCTAACGAGTGTCCTGATATATGACATTAAATAATCAGATGGTGAGACTCCTGTAATGCTGGAGCTTTGAGGAATGTAGAATATCCCTTCATTGCCATTGCTTCCAGGTCCACTCTGGTCCAAAGTGAGAGCACCTGATAGTTCTATCTAATGGTCAAATAGAACTGTTTAACATTTAAACTGTGCACTCATGCTAAATTGAATAGTTTGAAATAGAATTGTTTGATCATTTAATTGTGTAAACAAATGACTGATGTTTGATTGAATTGTTAGTGATACACAGCAATACTTGAAACCATTTAACTGTGTACTAAAAAATGAGCTCAGGCTCATTTAAAAATGTTAACAAAATGTGTTTGCCAATCATATATCTAATATATGTATAAACAGTATTTGGCATGAAATAACTTACAATGGTCGATATGCCATAAAACCAAATCAAACCAAACTATCAACAGATCCTAAATGACAACCACACCTGAGTTAAGATTTTTATGTTATAGGAAATAGTCGCAAGGACTCAGATCAGAGGAGTAAGGAGGGGCTGTAATAGAACAGGAATATTCATTTTGGGACCAAAATATTGTTCATGGAGAGTAAGGTTCTTTGAAACTAATTTTACAAAGAGTTTCTTTGTTCCGAATGTCAGGAACAGTTTGATAAAGTTTAATTTATCACTAATCATTCTCTTTATCAAACATTAGTGTGATCCTTTTTTACTTTGCTATGTAAACTGTCCATTTTCTACAGTTTCTCAAGCATCCAAAAATGCCTTGTACAGTTTGTGCCTGAAATAGGACCTCATCAAGAAACAAGCTAATACAACTTATGGAATAAGTTGTATTAGCTTGTTTCTGTCATACTGTCTTGAGTTTGATACAAAGTTTGATTGAATGATGCTCCTTGATTTTTTTTTTTTTTTTGCTGTCCATTTTCATGATACACTTAACCAAGCATGCTTACAATAATTCAAGATTACTCTGATTATAAATGAAACTGACCTGGTGTTCCATCCTGTTACCATATGGTGAATAGGTAAATACCCAGCTGGTTTCTAATCAGACTGCCAACAAATTGGGGACAATTCAATTTTTACATGCCCAACAATAAGTGTAGCATAAAATAATGCAAAATAAACCAAAAACTCCAAATGTCATCTTGGACTCCTACTTGCACACTTGATAAGTGTATATCATTACTAAAAATTCTTTAGTTGCTTTAATTTATCAAAAAGAAGTTTTTGATTGTATTCAATCTATTATTAAAAAAGACAATTAGATAGAATCCATATAAAGAATAGATTATCTTGATAACCATTTGTATATTTTCTTGCAGACATCAAAAATGACTGAGGCACAGAAAATAGAATTCAAACGCCCTGTGTTCATCGATGGCATGATTGACTTCATTGCTGGTACTGCAGGTAAGAATTGTCTCTCTTACTTTACATATATATTTTATAGACCAGATTTATAGAAATTATAGGACAATTTATGTTTATTTTTGTGGGGTGAGAATTTTTATACACTGTTTTAAAGCTAATTAGTAGATATTTAAATAACTATTTGTTTACACATTGCATACAGAACTTCTTATCACTTATACAATATAAACAAATGAAGGAACTTTTTAAAATCAAAAAAAAGTTCCTTTTTTAATTAATTTGATATTTTTTTAATGAAAATAATAAAAAAATGTTTTGGATTTTACAAAAACTCACATTACATATATAAATGAGTCACATCTATTTTAGTATGTATATGTCAACTTATAACTCAGAAAAGTGATGTCATTAAGCATTAAAATCATGCATACACTTTAATATGCCTATAACAAAGAAAAGTACTAAATTCATTTTTTTATTTTTATTGATTAAATGATATAATTCAATAATTAAAAATTGTTTTATAATTTAGTTTTAATTGTAAAAAAATTCTTCTTTTTTTTTTTTTTTTTTTTTTTGAAAACTAAAAAATGAAAATGTTTCAAACCAAGGGTTTTTTAAAAATCTTTTTAAATACTATTTTAAATGTAAACCTGATTGGATCCACCCTCCATGCAACAAAGGCGTAAGTGTTCTCTCCCATATAAGAACCTACTATTTCTCTTGTGCTTCACCTCTAATAATTCTTTCTCCTTTTTATAAATGTCACAAGATCTTCAGTAATCCGGATGGTCTGGTCAACAGTTTGGACATTTAATTTCATTTGAACACTCTTCCTGTGTGTGTTCTGGGTCTTTTTTCCTGCACTTTGCACTTGTCTGTTTTTCTCTGCACAGGTAGCTTCCCTGTGGTATCCATATTTTTGACATTTGAAGCACCTCGGGGGTACTGGGATATATTTTCAGCCCTCTGAAGTAAATACCTGATTTTCACTTCCTTTTCTTATAATAATTCTTCTGATGATTGTCACACCCTGTTTTCCCAGGGCTGTTTTCATCTTTTTGTAGCCTAGGTCAACTCCCTACTTCTGATAACTCCTTTAGATGTGTTCAATTTTTGGTAGGGATATATATCCTTTGCATTTAGTCATTTGAAAGGTCTTTATCTTGACAATGTTTTCAGTCTGCATCTAGCTATTTACCTCAACAAGCAAGATTCCATTCCGTGTTTTTTTTACGTTTTTAAGGGTAGCTTGTTGCAATGATCTTTTCTATTAGGAAAGGGGAGAATTTAGCCAGGCAGACCTCCTCCAAAGATAAATTTCTTTTGTTTTTTTGTCAGAAGATGCCATAAGTGATTTTTTTTTTGTTGTTGGTCCTGTGCTCTACCACCCACAATGGAGTCCAACTTTTGTTGGAAATGTATCAAGGGGGAAACCCATTTTCCTTGGTTAAGACAAGGATACACTACCACACAAGTTTGGGGTTACATTTTTTAAATAATATTTTAAATATAAACAAAAAAATCCTAAAATAAATGGATATTGTAATATGTGAATTCTTAGATTTATTTTATGATTAGATTTTTTTTTAGGTAAATAAAAATTTTAATTGAAACTATGCTGTTTTTTCAAAAATTATTGACTAAAAAGTTCTGTAACTGAGCATTAATTATAAAAAATAAAAATTTATTGGAAACCCCAAAAAAATCATGAAAATGTTTTAAACCTTTCACCAGTATTATGCTACATATTTTAAAATATTATTTTAAATTTGAACTGAAAAGAATAAAAATGAAAAAGCAATTTATAGAATAAAAAATACTTTTCATTTGAATTAATAGGTGAAATCTTTCAACCACAAATATGGACACATTTTTAATTCTTAGCTTACTCTTCTCTTTCCCCTTTCTATCTCACTCACTGGAGTTCCTAAAATCCTTTTAGTCTGGTCAAGGACCAGGTATTTCATAACCATATATTTTCATGCAATAAAATAAATTTAATTTCAGATAAAAATAGAAAGTGATATTATCAATTTGTGGATTTTTATGTCAATAATACTAACTGAATACCCATCCTACAGAGAGAATTTTAAACTAGAAGCATAAAATGTTTTACATGGACTTAAAAGTTAATATGTTGTTAAGAAGTTTATTTATGGCCTCCTGGTGGTCATTACTTGTACTACCTATGTAAGCACAACACAATTATTTACATGATTAAGTTGAAACAAAATATATTTTTTCAAAAGCTTAGAGTAAAACATATTTGAGAATTTTAAAGATTTTTATTATTTCACCCAGAAAACTATTGGTCTGAGCCACATTATTAGGAAGGATTTGAGGGGGTTATTTTTTATTTATCTATTTTTTAGGGTTGATTTTCTTGTACCTAAAATAATCAGCCACATTCAATTTTTTCTTCATATTATGAACACTGCCTGCAGAATTTATCTAAATCAACATCTTAAGGGATCAAAATAAAACAAAGCTATATAAGTGAGTTAAATTAATTATTCATAATGGTTTGAGAGAGAAAGCTGAGTCCAACCAAAGTCAAGGACAAATGACTTGTTCTGAGAAAATTTTTATTACTTCAAAATAGACTTGAGAGAATAGCCCTTTGGGCTGAATCTGAAAAGCCCTATTCCAGGAGTTGTCAATGCTTAGATTGTAAATCAAACTCATTGCTAAAAGCTTAAAATTTGGGAATTTTCAGAAACTCTTATGTTAGATATATACTCCATAGATTATATGACCATAGATCTAGTTATTTTTCAGTTATGCAATAAAAAACAGAAAAAAACATTTTGGAAATTATAGTAAGACTATCAATTAAATTATATTATTTCTGAATGTGCTGCAGTAAAATGAATAAATATTTTTAAAAAATACAATTCTATATCATAATTAAGTAGTTGTAGCATTATCTCTCATATAAAATCACTACTCATCTCTCCTTTTTTTTTTCTAGGTGGCATTGCTAATGTTTATATTGGCCAACCATTAGACACAGTCAAAGTAAAGATGCAAACATTCCCAGACATCTATAGAAATGGCTACCAATGTTTCATAGAGACATTAAAAAAAGATGGACTTGTTCGAGGGCTGTACGCTGGTACAGTGCCTTCCTTGGCTGCCAATATCTCTGAAAATGCTGTCCTGTTTCTCTTTTATGGTCTCTGCCAGAAAACAATTGTTTTTCTCACAGGTAACAGAAAAGTAGAGGACTTAAATACTGTACAAAATGCTTTTGCAGGAAGTGGTGCTGCTTTTTTCTGTTCTTTCACTCTTTGTCCAACAGAATTGGTCAAGTGCCGCCTGCAAGCTATGCGAGAAATGCAAGGTGGAAGACTTAATATGTAAGTTGACTTCTTTTTGTTATATTCATACAAGTTAATGCAGGAGTAGAGAGAGTGGAAGAGGGACAACTCACTGAACAGGAAATCATACTGTCTACTTGACTAGCAGAAGTGAAAGAAAGGGTAAGAAAACAACTTGTGGAGGAATGATGATTTCTCTAAGATGTAAATCAGAGTGCCAGTTCTACAATATACGACACAATTTGCACAAATAAGCGTAGATGAAAGAAAATTGACAAAAACATGAATGTTAAAAAAACAAACCATTTTACTTTATCATGACTGGATAAATAACAAATAAAAAGGTAGTAAGGTTCATAAATTTGTGCTATGTAGCTGTTCATTTGAAGCTGAAATCATAAAAATTGGTCAGTCATCTCATAAGATGTATAGCAATAAGTTACTGAATTTTCAAGAGTTTACGACAATTTTAAATGCCCATATGAAAAAGTCTGGAAACTTATCGTATACACCTCGTACATGTGTATGTGTGCAGTATGTGTGAGTCTTGGTATGTCTAAGTCACTTAATCTATGGGTCTTTCAAGCCCACTGTTGGCATGTTTATGTATTTGAGTGAGTCTGACCTTTTTTTTCCAAGTGTGTTGTCTATGGCTGCCTGTGTGTCACCACCTCTTTTGAACTAAAAAATTCTGGGTTCTTGTACTCTTTGAGTTTACGCCGATAGATTTTATTTTAGGTCAACTTATGTGGGGTGTTATTTACAGAGGGTAATGTGTAAATTGTTGCTATTTTGAATTATTAATTTTGCACATATGCTTTCTGTGTTTCAGATTTTGTCGACTGTACTGCAAACTAGAGTCAGTTGGGCACTGTCAATGATACAATTCACTCTTCTTTTGCAACAGCATGCTGTGCTACTTGACATTCACACTGGACACGCCAATATAAAGATTTCAGAGTGTTTGGGTGTCAATTTAAAAACAGTGCTGAGGATTTTCAAAAAGTTGAATGAGTCCAATCAGGATTATGAAGGTATGGCAGCTTGAAAGCCTCACTTTGATCATTCTGATAAGGAAAGCATTCCTGAATTTGTTGGTGAGATCCATCAAGTCAATAGCCAGGGATATGGGTGTGTCAGAATTTCAGGTAGTGCATTAAGACATTCAGAATTTCTCATACAGGATGAGATGTACTGATAGTGATGAAAACCAAACACCCTGTTCACGTAATGGTGTTTGGGGTGGTCACTAGCGATGGTGATGTTGTGCCTTCATTCATCTTCCCACGTGGCCTCAGACACAACTCCAGCCTATCTCAAGTGCCTACAGGAGATAGTGCTGCTCTGGATCAAGAGGGTGGCTGCTCTGGAAGATCCTACATCAGGCAACAAAAGTCTGCACCATGCCACACAAACAGGAGAATCCCGTCTTGGCTGTCAGAAAATTTCTGCAACCACAACACCCCCTAACATCTGACCACCTAACTCCCCAGATTGCAATCCTCTCGATTATATGTGGGGCACAGTTGAGCTAGAGAACCACAAAACTTTGTGCAACACCAAAAATGAACTGAAGGCTAGTATAACAGTAGCATTTACTAATTTAAACAAGGTGTGACAGTGAATAAGA
>OY757907.1:77560819-77565819 GCA_963585895.1 Sepioteuthis lessoniana
AAAAAAAAAGATAAGTACATCTTAAACTGTTTTTCCTCCTAACCTTCCTAAATATTGGAACTTATATGTATTCAGAAAAGGAAAGAAATAGACTGAAGAAATTCGTTTCATAAACTATAAACGAACGAATGAACTTAACTACTTTTTCAAGTTTTAAAAGTAAAGAAAGAAAGAAGAAAGAGAGAAAGAAAAAGAGAGAGAGAGAGACATTGGTGTTTAAGGCTGTCTGCTGGTTTGATATCGCCGGCACCTAAAAAGAAAAGAAAGGAACTGTTGCTTAAACCTCATAAGTATTTGTTTGATCCTCACGTATTAAAATTGTTATATTTTAAATATCCCCTCGTGTCGAAATTTACTCGTTGTGTTGTTTACCTATCGAGTTGCCTTCTTTTGCACACATATTTCTTTTTCAGCTTCATTCGCTTCAATTTATTCTCGCTAAATGTCCTATTCGCCTTTAAAAACATTACACGGAAAATTGGAATTGCCGACTACAGTGAATGATATAATATTTTTCTTAACCTAGAAGTCCATGTTTTCCGTTATCCGAGGGGGGGTAGGAAAACGAAGTGGCTTGGTGGGTGTGTGTAATGTGAAATTTGGAAGCCAGCGGCGGTCAGCCTAGCCCCAAATTAACCCCCACATTATCTGCCAGTTCCCATATGCCCGAAAAAGGAATCTTAACTAGGACTTATTTTGCGAGGGGTCACACGTGCGTAAAATAAACTCCCGTCCTGGGATAAATACTTATGCACCGTCACATTTGTCAACTTCTTGACATCATGATAGAGTTTCGGCTCTACAATTTTCTTTTCCTCTCATATAGTTTATCCTTAAGTCGTACTCCTGCAAAATATGATATCAGTTTTGCAACCTCCTATTCTTGTTTCGCATTCGATTCAAGAATACCAATGGGTTATGGTCGGTATACACCTGTGTAGGAGTTTTATCTGCTGTCACGTAGACATCGAAATGCATCACCGACAATAGAAATGCTAAAACCTCCTTTTCTATTGTCGAATATGCCTTCTGATGTTTGTTCATTTTTTTTTTAGAAATAACCGACAAGTTTCAAATGCCCGTCCTGATCGCGTTGAGATAACACCGCTCCGATCCCATGATCAGAAGCATCAGTATATAAGCTAAACGGTCGTTCGAAATCAGACGCCTGCAACACAGGTTTATCACTTAACATGTGTTTTATCGAATCGAAGGCTTCTTGGCACTCCGGCGACCATCGGAATTTTGTCCCCTTTTTTAATAGATCCGTTAGGGGTGCTGTCACGCCGGAGAAATTTCTGCAAAATCTCCGGTAGTATCCAGCCATGCCTAGGAATCTCCTAATTCCTCTTACCTTTTTCGGCCTTGGATACTCTCTGATATCCTATACTTTGATCTCACTTAGGCTGACATGCCCGTATCTGACGATATATCCTAAATAACGTACTTCTGCTCTGCCGAATTCGCTCTTTGCTAGAGTGACTGTCAAATTAGCAGCTTCTAGTCGATTAAAAACTTGTTCTATGGTTTTGATGTGGTTCTTCCATGTATCGTTGTAAATGACAATGTCGTCTACATATACGTCCACATTTCTAATTCCTGCTAGGCATTTATTCATCAGGCGCATGAATGTGGCCTAAGATTTCCTCATCCCAAACGAAATGACCTTGTATTGATAGGTTCCGTGGGGCACTACAAATGCAAACCTGAGCTTCGCTCGGTCAGTCAACGGAACTGACCAATACCCTTTTAGTAGGTCGCATTTGGTTATGAATCTGGCTTTCCCGATTTGGTCAATACAGTCCTCCATCCGGGGAATTGGATAGGTGTCAGCCTTAGTAACGTCGTTCAATTTTCTGTAGTCTGTAAAAAACCTGACAGACCCGTCTGGCTTGTCCACAAGGACGCACGGCGATGCCCACGCGCTCTGGCTTGGTTCTATTATCCAATTTTCCAGCATGTATTTTCTCCCTTTTCTGCGGGTTCACCCGATAGGGGTGTTGCTTGATGGGTTGGTCCGTGGTCAATTCGACGTCGTGCTGGATATCGTTTGTTTTCCTCGGAATATCGGAGAACAACCCGGGGAATTTCTTCATAAGTTCGGACAGTCCATTTCGCTCCTGATCAGGTAGGTGATGCAATTTGTCTTCCAGGTTTTCGAGTATCCTGGAGTTCTAAAATTTTATGGGAATGTCCTTAACTATTATACTGTCATCTACCAGTATTCCTTCGGTTTTTACTGTGCCTATTTTCCCCACAGGCATCTCAGATTCATTCGTTCGTTCTAAATATTTCATTATACGATTGATATGGCACAATTGTATCTTTCGCCGCCTGTTCGATGCATTTATTTTATAGTTTAGGTCATCGACCTTTTCAGCTATTGTATATGAGCCCTTAAATTTGGCATCGAAGGGAGATTTCCTTGTTGGTAAAAGGATCATAACTTTCTCGCCTTCGCAGAATTGTCTGAACTTAGACCTCTGGTCGTAATTCTTTCGCACTTTCTCTTGAGATTTACTCATGTGGTTTTCTGCTATTTCTCTAGCGGATTCCAAGCTTTTCTGTAGGTCTTCGACATAATTTGACACCGTCTCTGGTGCTGTTCCGGGGTCATCCCACTGTTCCTTTGCTATTTTCAGGGGATTTCTCATTTCATGTCCGTAGACTAACTCGAATGTGCTGTAACCCAACGATTCTTGAACAGAGTCCCTGATAGCGAAAAGTACAAACAGTAACTCTTTATCCCAGTCATTCTGTCTTTCAGTACAGTGAGCTCTTAGCATGCTTTTTAAAGTTGCATGAAATCGTTCTAAGGCGCCCTGCGACTGTGGATGGTAGGGGCTTGATGAGACATGCTTCGCCCCTAGCTATCCCATTACCCTCTTAAATTAGTTAGACTTGAAGTTCGTTCCTCGATCGGTCTGGATAATCCTAGGAATTCCTACTTTTACGAAGAAATTTATCATCAATTCCACCACTTTTTTTTATATGGCACGCAGAGGGATGGCCTCCGGGAATCTAGAACTTGCGCACATTATTGTCAATAAGTATCGATTTCCTGACTTCGTTCTTGGTAAAGGGCCTACACAGTCCCTTATTACTCACTCGAAACGCCTCTTTTTGGTGGTTATTGGTTTGAGAGTGGCTGTAGCTATGCCTGGTTTGGATTTTCCCGCCTTCTGACAGGTGTTACACGAATTACAAAATTTCTTTGTGCGGGTTTTTTTATGCCTGGCCAGTAGAAATGCCGTATTAATTTGTTATACGTTTTATTTATCCCCAAATGTCCTTCTAATGGGACCTCATGTGCTAGTTGCAGAAGATCTTTTCGATAATCTGTCGGCATGACTATTTGTTTGCACCATTCTCTCCCTTCTTTCTGCTTCGTGGACTGGTAGCTTCGTTTTAATATTCCATTCTCTATATAAAATCGATGTGTATGGTTGTTGTCTGTGGGTTTATCCACTTGCTTATATAAATTTTTTAAGCTTTTATCATTTTTTGAGTTCTCTTAAGTTCTTCATGCGGCTTATTTACAATCGGAATATTTTCTCCCGTTTTATCTTGTGTTTTACTGCGTAGATTATATGGATTTGCCCTCTGGCCTTTCTCCTCGCTTTTACAGTTTTTCTTCACTTGTGTGAATTCGATTTTTGCTTCATTTCCGTGTAGGAGGTCAATTTTTTTCAGAGGTAGAGTCTTCACAATTCCGACTATTATTTCTCTGCTAATTTTTTCTGTTGTTAATTTCACTTTCCTCAGGGGTTCTTTCAGAGCCTTTCCTCCTATTCCTCTGATCGTTATAAAGCCTAGCGGTTGACCGCGCGGTAATTTTCTCTCAAGTATCGAGGATTGGGTCGCACCAGTGTCTCTCAATATAGTTACTGGAATGCTATTTCCTTCATCGTCATTAATATGTGAAGGGTCGATATACCTCACTGACTAGTACCGATGATATTATTCCCTGGGGCTTGGTTTCTCCCACTTTATTCGTTTCGGGTCCGCGTCCCAGTTTGCATTTTATCGCTATGTGACCCGCCTGACCACATCTGAAACATGTGATATGGTTCGCTTTCTTTCATGGCGTCGTCCGAGTATTCACTATGTTATCTTTCCTTATGATGGGTTCTGGTGGATTGCTCATCCGACCTGCCGTGTTAGGTTTATTTCTGTTTCTTTTACGGGTTAATACGTATTCGTCCGCAAGCATCGCTAGTTCGCTGCTTGTGTTTATCTTCCTTTCGTTTTGGTAGATTCTCATCTCCTCTGGCACCCAATTCAATATTTCCTCTATTAAGATGAGCTGCCTCATCTTTTCCACATCATCTCCGATCAATTTTGTAGCATACTACTTGTTCATTAGCCGCTCTTTTTCCTTGACGAATTCCATGAACGACTGTTTTTTGTTTTTTCTTTGCGTTCGGAACTTCTGTCTATATGCATCAGGTATCAATTCAAAGCTTTGTAACAGTCTTGTTGACTGTGTCGGAATTTGTACAGTCTTCTGCTGACAATGTGGCGTATGCTTTTTGTGCTTTTCCTGTGAGAGCATAGCCCAACTTTCTCGTGACCATTTCATGTTAGTAGCTGTTATCTCGAAGTGAGGAAAATACTCATGTATATTCGCTTCAACAAATTTTGGCACAAGCCTGACTTGTTTCGCCAAGTCAAATCCGTTGCGGTCTGGCTCTTGTGTTACTTCTGTTAGCCTGATCTCCCGCAAACTTATCTCTTGATCCATTTTTGCTTTTTCCAGTTCTATTCTTATATTTCTCTAGTTCAATCTGTTCTGCTGTAAGGTTGGTCGATTCAGTCGGTAACTTGTCCAGAATCTCCGCTTCAGATATTTGTTCGTCCACCGTGTGCTCTGAAAGGATTCTAACAAATTTTTCTTTCCTCATCGCTTTTCCGGTATCCAGCTTCAGTTTTTTACCGATCTCTAGCAGTGAACTCTTCTTCGTCGCTTCCAATTTCTCCAACGCCGGTTCTTCCAAGAA
>OY757907.1:77570819-77788319 GCA_963585895.1 Sepioteuthis lessoniana
GTCGCTTAAATAAAACCCGAGTTTTAACAAAAATAAAATAATACAATACACTTAATAATAAATATTTTTAAGTTTAGTATTCCTTTTCTTTAGAAATTAAATGAAAATATGAAAATTAAAAAGGAATAAAAACACTAGAATATTTAATTTAATATAGGAATAACTATTTATATATGCCATTTTATTTATTGTGTGGGATTTCGACTGAAGGCCAAAGGCAAAGGGCTAAGCTGTGTAGTTGTTTGATATCTGACATCATATTTTGGTTTTTTTATTTTACCCTCACGTTGGCTAGTCGGTGTAACGCCTTGCCCAAGAAAGTCCCAAAAAGAATTATACAAAAGAAAAGACAGCAACAGATGGTAGTTTGTCAAAGTCCGGTTGTTTTAGCTTGTAGTTCATTTGTGGGTCTTTTATATTTCAGCATAATGCTGACCGAGAGAGATATGCTACTGGGTGAAAGGGACTAACCAACGCTACGTCCAAAGACGTATGCGTGGTTCCCAGACACCAGACAGGAAAAATGATGTTGTTAATTCGACGGTCACTGCCTGAAAGAGAAAGAAAGCCTGTTCCCCTTTGTCAAGAGGTTGCCTTTTTCTTTACGCATGCGTCATCCCTTTTTCCTGTCAGAGACCTCTGAGAGTTTCTGCAAATTTAAGTTTTCCTTTTTTTTTTAATTCAATTTAATTTATTTATTTATTTATTCGTTTCCTACACACGTCCCCGCCTTAGCAGTGGAGCTGCCAGAAGAACTCTTAGAGAAATGTAAGGGTGTCGCGGCTCCCTTAAATTCTTTCTTTATTTACTTGTTTTCTCGCTGTGTCCAGCCCCACCCCTTTTTTTGCATAAAGACTGAATTGATTTTTAATTGTCCTATTTTCTAGGGGGATTATTTATCAAATTCTTATTTGCAAATTTGTATTAATTTTGTTAATTTTGTTAAGGGTGGTTGGAAACGAGGACTCGTTGGATGTGACGGATTTTATTTCCATATTTTTTTACGTCATTTTTTTATGTGTATTAATTTTGGTGGGGCATAGAGTTGTTGAATGTAATCGTCTGCTTTGAGAGGATTATTCTTCATTAACCCTTTTTGCTTTCCCTTGGAAATTCTTCTTTTAATATCCTGGAATATTATTCATAGAAAAAAATTTTTAAAAGTTAGTTACGAAGAGTTGTTGAATGTATCGTCTAGTTTGAGAGGATTATTCTTTATTAACTCTTTTTGCCTTTCCTTGGAAATTTTTCTTTCAATATTCAGGAATATCATTCACAGAAATGCAAATAAGAAAGTTGGTAACTCAGATTTTCTTTAATATCCATGTTTGTTTTTTTTTGTTTTTTGTGCGTGTGTTCGCTCGCTTGTTTAAGCGTTGCACTTTCTATAGAAGTAACTCCTTTTTCTTTTATAGTGGTGGAAAAGAGGTAGTATGACTTTGTAGTGGACAGCTTTTTCTTTCAGTCACTAGTATTCGCTGGAATTTTTTTTTTTTTTTAGGAGGTAATCATTTCCACGTGTGTATGTTGTTGATTTCCGTGTTAACATTTTTTTTGTATCACATGGAAAGCTGTCTGTTTCAAGTTTAGGATTTTCTTTTTTTTTAAATTTTATGTTAGGATAGCTTCTTTATCCTGGGTGTTCAACAATCACGTCGGGCTCGCCAGTGGAGTCTGTGTGTCTATCGGATCTTGATCTCCATTGTAGATTTTGGTAGGTGAAATGCCAAGGCATTATACTGGAGGTTTTTTAATGTAATCCTTTGAACCTCAATTGGTTTCTTTCGTATCCTGTCAATCATATTGTAAATATAAATTTGCTGGTGATGGAACTTGTTACTTTTTTTTTTATATCAAACCAACAAATAGCATAAACATTCACAATAAAATTTATCAAACTATATAGTTTGGTCGAAAGATTCTGTGGATATGCCCCACGAGTCCATAGGCACATGAACCTGATGGCCAAAGTTAACCACCTTGCCTGGTTTAATGGACCAATTTTCCACGATGCAAATCTAGGGTCCACCTTACCTCTAGAAATACCAACTGTATATTCATAGAGTAGTCTTTGGTCACTACTAAGGCTATCCATATCTTTCATTCCAAAATGAAACTCCAGGGGATTCTCAACAGCTGAAAAAGATTTTTGGGGTAAATTATGGCAATCATTTGCACATAATTTACCCAATGGACCATTGAATGTAGTTTGGCTTTTTGTGGTGCCATCTAAATGTTTGAATAGAGCTCTAAATGGAAGTTCATTTTGATGTAAGGAGCAACCAATTGTGTGAAGACTTCTTTTTATTTTTTTTTTTTCTAAAAGTGTAACAAGTCCACCTTCACAGCCTGTATTTGCATTCGTGTTGTGAACAAGGACAGCCTTAATAGTGTACCAGTTGCACCAATATCAGGAAGAACCCTGTGAGTCAAATATGTACTCTCATTTAGTGTCTCCTTTGTGATTGTCAAGTGGCATTAGGTCCTTTGGCTTTTTTCAGAATTTTACTTCCATTTTCCTCCACTGATTCCTTGTAGTGTAGTGTGTCTTTTTCCTCCCATCAACTCCTATACAAAGAAGATTCTCCACATTTTCATTATGCTTTTCATAGGCATTTGTTTTCACTTTAGCCTTTGCTCTATTTTATATTTATCCATATAGATACTCTTTATATCTATATTAGGGATAAAAAGGTCCATAGCCCTCAAATCCAAGAGCAAGGCATAGGCAAGGCTGGCTCCAAGATTAGAAAATATATCACCCCTAACTTAACTCAAGAGTATACCTTGGAATTTTTGTGAGGTTATAAAGCACTTGGAGAGGACTATCTAGCTGTTTATAATCCTCTGTTTCATCACTTGGAGAAGATGTGTAAGAATGGGAAGAATCACCCTGAACATATAATGTTGAAGCTATTGGTTGGGATATCTTCATACATTTTTGTTGGCTTTTTTGTCAGAGGACAAGTGCAGATGATGTGCTTAGTCTGGCAATTTTCCTTGGTGCATTTGACATTAATATTGTCACAACTTAAAATTGGCTGGTTGCACGAACATGATGATATATCAAAAAATGTATCCAACTTTTCCTTCCAGAATTTTATTTGGCCAGCTGGTAGATGTTTCCTACTTATTTGCTTTGCCTTCTGAAAGCATAGAATTTTCACCTTGTTGACAACACTAATTTCCTTTAACAAAGGCAAACGAGGGTTGACAGCCTTCCAAATATCTATCACGTCCTTTGCTATTAATTTAGAAATACCTAAACAAGAAAGGTGGGAATAAGTGTTCATTAAAAAATAGCTGTATTGAATTATTTGTCGACAAGTTCCTGTCTCAGTTTTATCCAATGGTGATGGTAAACCTGAAAATTAAATTGCACCTTTATTTCGAGTGGAAACTCCAGTGTTTTTTCCTGTCATTTTTAATCAAAATATCTGTAAAAAGAATATATATATATATATGTTGTCTGAAAATACACGAAGTTGTTTTAAAAAAATTGTAAATAAATTTCGAAATTCATTAAAAAAAAAGTAATAATGTTTACTTACCAAACAACAGTATAGTACTGTTTAGTTCCAAAATTAACTCGTAAACCGACTTTTCACTTAAAAAAATACTAAATTTTCAAATATAAATAAATTACAATAATTATAAAATGTTTAAATATTTTAATAGTATGTCTTCTTTGCGAAATATATATATTTGCGTTAATTATAAGGGTAAAAAACATAAACAAACCGAAGTACTCCGGAAAGATATTTACCACCAGTGAAAACCGAAAAAATATCCAGTAAATAAAACAAGGTTTAGTAAGTCGTTATTTGTATTTTAAACTATATATTTTAATGTATTTCATTTTTGTTTTTGGTCATTTAATTAAACATAATATGAAAATGGATAATAAACTTAAAAATTACAATTATTTAATAAATTTTATTATTTAATTTTCCTTTAGTCTGAGTTTGAATTTTATGGATACAGGTTTCCAGCGTCACCGATATCACCACTAAAATCACAAAATATTATCTCTTTAAATGCGATTTCGCAAAAAAATACAAAAGTTTGGAAAAAAATATTTCGTGGGGTAATTTCTGATGTTATTTTGCAACTTTCACCGCCGTATTCTTTTTACAGTTCCAAAATCGACCTACCCTAATGTACATATATATAAACATACATATACATATATATATATACATATATATACAAACATATACATACATATATATACACATATCAATTCGGTTATATATAAATATACATGTAGTTGTGGCAGTGACAACATAGGCAGGACGTCTAACCGGTTGGACCTGCACATAAAGGAGCATTTCCCAGCTCGTATTTTGAATCTTGAGCTTAAAAGAGGCCAACTTGTAAACAAATCCGGGTCTTCTATAGCAGACCACATGATTAATAGCAGGGAATGCGTGGCAGATTTTAATGTCAACCGATTCAGTATTCTGAGTCGGTCACATTCGTTATATCATCTTAAAGTGCTGGAGACTCTTTACGTTCAATCCCTTCAACCTTCCCACTGTAAACAGAGGGACTGTTTGTTGGGGTTGAATGTGATCGGTCTCTAATCATCTGCTCATCTCTCCTACTTCACTCCTCTTCTTGTTTTTTTTCTCACCTCTCCTCTCCTTTTTTCCATAACATTCCCCCTTTTATTTTTTCTGACGTTAACAGCTTGGCAAGTGCCAGAAAAAACCGGTCGTTTCCCCTTTTTAACAATAAACATGCCCTCAGTTTCCCTAAACCAATATGTCTTCTTGGCTATTAATAAATATATATATGTAAATAAATATGTGTGTATATACTTATATGTGTATATACATATATGTATATATATATATATATATATATATATATATATATATATATATATATATATGTTTGTATATATATATATATATATGTGTATATATATGTATATATTGATAATTGTATATGGATATATATATATATGTGTGTGTGTGTGTATTTATTTGTGTGTATACATATATATGTATATATATGTACATTTCTGTATATATATATATATAGTGTGTGTGTGTGTGTAAATATAGCTATATATGTGTGTATGTATATATATGAAAGAAAATTATATACAAGAACTTTCGCAAAAGAAGCAGTTTTGCTTCCAGTAAAGTTTTCATCAGATGATGACCCTGGGTTTAGGCATGTATATATATATATATATATATATAAATAAATGTGTATAATCATATGTATATCTATGTGTATATATATATATATGTATATATAGCTATATGTATATATATATATATATATCTAAATAAATATATGTGTATATATATATATGTGTGTACATATATGTGTATATATATATATATATGTATACGTGTATATATACATATTTATGTATATATATATATATATGTGTGTGTGTGTGTGTGTGTATACATATATATATGTATATATATTGGGTCCAGATATGTATATCTATGTATATACGAGGTGCATACGATAAGTTTCCAGACTTTTTTCGTATGGGCACTTTTATTGATAGTACACACATGAAACTCTAGTCCTCTTCGAAGTAATCTCCTCCGGCTGCAATGCACTTGTTGTACCGTTCCAATAAATAGTCCGTGGCAAGGATGGAGTTGTGAACTGGTGTATTGTCTTGGTGGAAATGCCACTGACCCGATTTGAAGATTGTTGGCGTCCTCCGACGCAATCTCTTCCTGTATATATTCCTATACATATACGTATATATACATCTATACACCTATTTATATATACATAAATAAATACATATATATATATACATATGTATACGTAGATATACATATAAACATACATATATATATACATATATATATATGTGTATATACATATACACAGGTATACATACATATATATTTACATATATGAAGTGCATATGATAAATTTCCAGACTTTTTTTGTACAGGTATTAAAGATAGTAGTAGACTCTTGAAAATTCAGTATGTTATTGCTATACATTTTATGAGATGACTGACTAATTTTTATGATTTCAGGTTAACAGCTACAGCAGGAATTAGAATTTACCCTACTAAAGCCTGATTGTCACAGCTGGTGAATTTCAAAAATGCAATCTGGACGTCAGGACACTTTAGAAGAACGATATGCAATAAAATACTGTTTAAACTAGGAAAAAATGACACAGGAACGTATAGAATGCTTTTGGGCCATCTTGCATGAATCGAGCGTCTGTTTTTGAGTGGCATAAGAGATTCAAGGAAGGCAGGGGGTCTCTAAGAGATGTGGGAGAAGTAAGGAAGTCAATACACCAGAGGTGATTGGCCAAAGGGTCAGGGTTACTATGTTGAGGTTTTAAGGGAGTTCATGAAGTGATTCTGTCGAAATCGGGTCAGTGGCATTTCCACCTGGACAATGAACCAGTCCACAACTCCATCCTTTTCACACATATTTATACATATGTATACATATATATATATATATATATATACGTACATATATACATACATGCATATATATATATGCATACATATTTATATACATACATATATATGTGCCTACCTATATATATATATATATATATATATATATGCATATATGGAAACATATATATATATATATATATACGAGGATCATAAAATAAGTTTCCCGACTTTTTTCGTATGGTCACTTTTATTGATAGTACACACATGAAACTTTAGTCCCCTTCGAAGTAATCTCCTCCGGCTGCAATGCACTTGTTGTACCGTTCCAACAACTTCGGGAATGCCCCATGGCAGTCCTCTTGTGTGAGCGTGTCAATGACCTTCTTTACAGACTCTTTTATCTCTTCAATTGTCTCATAACGACAGCCCCTGAGCTTAGGGAATATCCAAAACTCACAGGGAGCAGGGTCTGGTCTATAGGGAGGTCGAGGAACCGTCTTGATCCCCATCTTGGTCAAATAGTCTGTGACAAGGATGGAGTTGTGGACTGGTGCATTGTCCTGGTGGAAATGCCACTGACCTGATTTGAAGAGTGCTGGCCTCTTCCGATGGTATCTCTTCCTGAACTCACTTAAAACCTCAACATAGTAACCCTAACCCTAACCCTTTGGCCAATCAACTCTTGTGTATTGACTTCCTTACTCCTCGCACACCTCTCATCATCCCTCACAACCCTCTCGTCTTGAGGTTTTGAATATGTCGATTGCACCTCTTTAGAAGCGTAAGACCCCCCCTATGAGCGACCCGTAAGGTGTTAGAATGGATTCCTGGCTGCTGTGCAATCATTGATCCTGCAATAGAGTGGTCAGTGACTTGTAACACCCCACTTTACTTGGTCTCACGGGTTGTTGGAGAGGACTGTCGGATTGGCCCGATCCGATCAATCGGCTTGTCCCGTCATGCCCTAGCTCATATATGTTTCTTTTTTCCCGGCCGTATTAATCTTCTCTGGTAGAACAATTCCCAACACTATCTTATATATGCTAGAAGGCAGGGGCTCTGGGTCATTTGTATTTAGAGAAAAATTCTTTTGACCACTGTTAGATTGAGTTATTAAACCCCGAATTTGACCGAGGCTCAGAATCTTACTCTTATTTTGGTATTGTATCTCCGCCTCAACCAAGGCGAATGGCTTTCCCCCTTGGTTCATTCCCAACGTAAGTTGGATTCCGTGATGTGTGTTGGGGCATGGGACAAATGAAAACTATACACCACTCATGGCTTCTTTTAAAAATTCAAAAAGATATTTATCTGACTTTGATTCTGAAAATGAACCTTTCCTCATAGAAAAAAATCATATCGAGTCGGTATAATCCAAAAAATGACAATAAACTTAGTAATATGCTAGTGGAAGTTCAAACGGAAAAACATGCCAAAAACATACTAAAAATGGATACGTTTCACAACATCAAGTGCAAAGCGTATCCACATGCAAGATTGAATACCTCAAGAGGCGTAATAAGAAGTTGAGAACTTTCATTAGCAACACCAGAGGAAATTGAAATGGCACTTCAGAAGCAGAGTGTTAAGGAATATAAGGGAATCACCTTGCAAAGAAACAATGAAATAACACATACTCACACTTTTGATAAACCTGAAATACCGAAAGAAATCAGGATTGGTTTGACGATAGAAAGAGTAGAGTAATTTATACCAGCTCCCTTGCGGTGCTTCAGGTGTCAAAAATTCGGACATCACAGAGATATTTGCAGAGAGTGTCAAGTGTGTGGGAAGTGTAGTGAACGTGATCCAAACCACGCAGAGGATGAATACATAGATGTAAAGTGTGCAAATTTCCGTAAGTAACACCCTGCCTTTTCAAGGACCTGTGTGTTTTACCAAAGGGAAAAGGAAATAATGCATGTAAAGCATACAAAGAATATACCTTTTCCCGTGGCCAAGAAAATTGTTGAAAACTCTCTGGGGACAAGAACATATGCTCAAAAGACAAATCAGTAACCCCAGGACATCACGCCAATCGATAAGTATAAAAAAAACTTATAGAAAAAAGAATAAATTTGAGTATAAAGGAATAGTCAACATTTCAAGAAAACATTTAAAGAATGTATTTAACAGAAATAAAACAAATTGAACCTAATAAAAAAACAAATTAAATGCTAACACAAATGAAGAAATACCCCCAGAAAATTCTAAGGTGACCGAATCAGCAAATGAAAAGCGACGAAGATCACTGATCTGACCCCCGGATATTAACAGAGACATAATTGAGAAAACGAAAGATACTGCTTTTAAAAAACAAAACTCGATTAAAAGAATTACTCAACCCGCCCCGACAACTACTTCAAACAAATTTGAGGAATTTGAAGAAATGGAGATCGAGGGTCAATTACTCTGAATTGTTGCTGCTTATTACTAAATACTGCCCCGCAATCATATGCCTTTAAGAGACTCACTTTAAAAGCAACAATACCATCAACATTAAAAATCATATTTCATACAATTATATCAAACATCCCGCCGATAAACCTTGTGGCAGTTCATCGGTAATCTTAAATAATAATATCCCATACAGCGAAATCAAACTAAATACCAATCAGCAACCCTCCACAAAATAATAACAGTATGTTCAATATATATTCCTCCAAGCGAAGAAATCAAAGAATCAGAGTTTAATTTGATAGAGCAATTATCAAGACCCTTCATTATAATGGGAGACTTCAATAGTTATGAGATTTGGGAAAGTAAGAAGACAAATAAGAAGAACAAAATAATAGAATCATTATTAAACAAGCATCAGTTGTACATGAACAATAATAGATCAAATACCCATCTCAACCCAGCAACAGGTCCATACTCTGCAATAGACTTAATAATATGTGACTCTAACCTGTTTCTAGGTTATGACTGGAAAGTACATGATAACACATGCGGAAGTGACTACTTTCCCATTCTATTACAAAACAAGACGAATAAACTAAACAAAAGAACTTAAGCTGAAATCTTTAAAAGGCTAATTGGGATGAATTTAAAACCTCATGTCTTACTGAACTAATCTCAGAAGCCAAAGAGGAAGGCTTACAATATTTTACCAAAACACTACTAAACAAAGCTGAAAGACATACATACATACATATACGTACATATACATATATACATACGTAAACATATACATATATGCATACATATACATACATATATACACAAACACACACATATATATATATACACGCACATAACGCATATATATATATACTAATATATATATATATATATATATATATATATATATATATATATTTAGGCAGCATTTCTTCGTTAATACAAATTTCATTAAACATAATAGACATTTTATGCCTACATATTTTCTTTTGGATCCGTTCGAATTCCCGTATTACTTTTATCGTATTCGGGGGGAATTGATTTAGGTATTGTCCATAGTTGTATGTATCCCTAGTACTTTCTGCCCGACTTTGGGCCATCATCAGGGGAGAATCTGTTACAAAAGTGATGTAACTTTTGTTTTAGCAAATTACTACTGTGTAAGGACGTCTTTGCTGTTGGAGATTATGGCGCTTGCTTTTAAATGTAATTCTGTAAATAGTGCCAGTAGCTAAAGACATTTAAGTACGTTAGCACTGGTTTGAAAATTAATTGTATTAAGTGCTGGTTGCAGGTTTCTAATATATAGTGCTTCGAGAATCTGAAGTTTTTGTTTATTATTTTGATGTTCGAGTATTGTTGTGTTGTCGTTGAGAATTTTTCGTAGTTGTGTTGTTGGGCATGAATGTTTTTTTAAATGCTGAGATATTGAACTTGTGTCAGAAAGGTGCATTGTAAGTCTCCTCGACAGGGTAGTTGAGGTTAAACCAACATATATATTATTATTATCAGAGATACAATCTCCTAGGGGACATTTAAATTTATATATAACATTGGTTTTTTGCAGCACCCCAATCGAGGGAGAGGAGTTATTTCTAATGACCAAATTCGAGGTTTTAAACTTATTATAATATATAATAAGTTTTATTTTTTTATTAGGATCAGTGGGGAGTATGTTTTTGTGAATCAATGTTTTCATCGGATTTATAATTGTAGTGCATTTGGTTACGATAAAAAAGTTTGATATATGTTTGTTGACTGGATGGAGTAGTAGACTGTTTATTTTGTTGGTTAACATTTTTGATCATACGTTTAATTTGTTCATCAACAATATAGTTAGGAAACCCATTATCGATGAGAGCCTGTTTTATGTTTTTTACCTCTTTATAAAATATTGTTTTGGAGGAGGAGATTAGTTTGGCACGGGATATTACATTACGAATAATTGCTTTTTTATATCTGAAGGGGCATTCAATTTTAAAGTTGAGGGTACAGGAGTTATTACTAGAGGGGTTTTTTGTAGGTGGAGGTAGTGAAGTTATTATTGTTGTTAGTATCAATGAGAACATCTAAAAAGGAAATTTTATTGTTTTTGTTTAGTTCATGAGTAAAGTTAAGAACTGAATTGTTTTGGAAGGTATCTTGTAGTATGTTGATTTCGTTAATATTATTAGTAAGAATAAGAATATCATCAACATATCTTAGGTATATTGGAGGTTTTTTTATGCTATTAAAAATTCTATTTTCGTGATCTGACATGTAGAAATCACTGAAATGAGGCCCAGGACAGAATTACATTTAAAAGCAAGCGCCATAATCTCCAACAGCAAAGACGTCCTTACACAGTAGTAATTTGCTAAAACAAAAGTTACATCACTTTTGTAACAGATTCTACCCTGATGATGGCCCAAAGTCGGGCAGAAAGTACTAGGGATACATACAACTATGGACAATACCTAAATCAATTCCCCCCGAATACGATAAAAGTAATACGGGAATTCGAACGGATCCAAAAGAAAATATGTAGGCATAAAATGTCTATTATGTTTAATGAAATTTGTATATATATATATATATATATATATACGTATGGTAGATTTTGGTAAATCTTACAAGACAATAAAAATAAGCGGAAAAGTGGATAAACCAAACACTTACAACCGGTTTAGTAGTAATATTTCGTTCTTTATTTAAAGAAGAACTTCTTTCAAAAAGTTTTTCTACATTTTAGCAATTAATGAAATAGATAAAATAATGGTGAAAATGTAAAGAGATATAAAGGGAGGGAAATTATCAAAAGACAAGAGACAGACAAGGAAAGAAAAAGGAGGGAAATAGATATAGATTTAAATGATGGTAGTAGGGGTTATTGGTTTTGACGGTGACCATTTGTATATATGGTCAAGGCTAGGTGCCATTAAGTACATAAGGTTTCATCAGAGGTAGATTAACTTCAGTGTGAAAGAGGAAGGGAGAGGTTTTGAGAAAAAGAAAATAGATATGAAGGGGTGGGATTGAGAGGCAGGGGTTTAGGCATATCCTATTTCATCAAAAACATTGACAATTTTGGAATATCTAAATGGAAAAAGAAAGAAAACTCACCCAATAAGTACGGTAGAAATGAGTGAGAAAATATCTGAGATTTTCCTAAATATTTTTTGCTAAAACTTTTTTTCCATTCTCTACGTTGATATTGTTTTCATGTAACATGATGTCTGTCAAGTAGGATGAAATCTGGAAGACCTAGGTCTTTGTATTATATATATATATATATATATATACATATATATGTATACATATTGTGATGTATACTTGCATAGCAGCCGTCAGCAAACACACTGTGGAGGAATAGTGGGAGGTTGCAGACCGGCAAACCCAGGATAAAAAAAAAATTAGACCCCTTTCGCCTAGCCGGTGCAAGTTGGAACAAGTGGGGACAACTTGAAAACGTGAATAGTTGAAAAGAGAAACGGGACGTGAGCAGATGGAGAGGAAAAGGCAGGACAACGTGCAAGAAAACGGACAACAGAGAAGAGGCCTGATAAAACATAATTCTCTATCAGCCCATATCGAGTTTTCACGTTAACCATCGCTCCTCAGATAAATCCTCACTGCATCTCTCCAGAACTTTATTACACGTTTATATTATTTTGTTTGTTAAATGCTAAAAGAATAAATATATTCCATTTGTTGTTGAAATCATCGTTGTGTTTAATTTTATTTTGCTAGTCATTCTAATAGATTGTTTCTGTACAGTAATTCCTCAATCTGTTGTCGATATATTTTTTTTATTATCCATTATAGATTTTAATTCAGCAGCTACGGGATAAAATATAAAACTATCGGGAATATAGTCCGGACAAGATTGAAGAAACGTAAGAAATATGGGAGCTATCGTCCCGGAATTAAACAACTGACGAACACAGAAGCAATAAATAGGAAACAAAAATAAAAAAAAAAGCAAACCATAAAAAAAAGTTTTCAAGAAGGAAACGAACGGAAAAAAAGGTGGTGGTTGCAGAATTAGAAAAAAAAAAAAAAAACGGCAGAAAAGCTCCTGAAATCAAACAAAGAGTACGCCACCTGATAGGACAAGAACTACACTTAGAAGTACAGAGTCACAGGAGATAAATGGTCATAATCAGAAAAATATTAAAGCACATGGTAACCAACGATATCTTCGAAGAAGAAATATTAAACCCACTGGGAGTTGAAATGCGAGAATTGACGCCAACAAAGTTGGAGTTGGAGTTGGAAAAAGCAAAAAGCGTGTCGACCCCGCAAATGAATTTAAGTTTAATGCATGCGAGTAGTGACAACTAAAGACAATGAAGGGGACAAAGAGGCAAGGTAACAAATACAACAAGGAGGACAATTTATTGTCAATAATTACAGATGTGGTCTCCAGCTAGATAGGCGATGTCGATAGCTGGTATGTTCGAGTCGTAGGTGCGGTTGGATGATCGTTGCTGGAAGCTGAGATCAGTCGAGTCGTAGATGTGCGCAGCTGGACGATCACTGCGGAAAGCTGAGGTCGGTCGAGATCGGTGAATCGACGTCCCGGTTTTGATAGTACGTTGGGTTAACCGGAGGTGTGTCGAAGTAGTTGCTAGCCTGTACTGCGAGTCGTTCGTAGGCTAGGTGCTGCAATGCAGCGCAGTCTGTACGGCGTGTCGCACGTGGATTAGATGAGCGTCGTGATCGAAATTGGTGTTGGTAGCGTACAGTTTGAGCGAGCGTGGTTGCTAAGACTTAATCGCGTCTTAGTATTGAGGACCGTGTGAACGGACGGGGAGATGGTGGCTAAGGTTTGCCATGCCTTAGCATGTACAAGGTCGAGCGAGCGAACTGGTAAAGCTAGGGCTTTGTCGTACCCCTAGCAGTGCGGACGTCTTGGAGACGATGGTTATTGCTTTGCCGTGTCAAAGCTGAGCGGGAGTATCGAGATCGTAGCTATGGCTTTGTCGTACCAAAGCCCTGCGGACGTATCGAGCGGTAGCAATGATTTTACTGTGTCAAAACTGTACGGACGTATCGGGCGGTAGGTAAGACTGTTTCGCGCCAAAGCTGTGCGGACGTGTCGGACGGTAGCTAAGCTTTTTGCACCAAGGTGTGCGGGCGTATTGAGACGGTAGCTAAGGCTTTTCGCGCCAAAGCTGTGCGGTAGCTAAGGCTTTTCGCGCCAAACCTGTGAGAACGGATCGAGACGATAGCTAAGGCTTTTCGCGCCAAAGCTGTGCGGTAGCTAAGGCTCTAGGCGCTAACGCTGTGCGAGCATATCGGAAGATAGCTAACGCTTTTCGCGCCAAAGCTGTGCGGTTGCTAAGGCTTTTCGCGTCTAAGCTGTGTGGGCGTATCGGACGATAGCTAAGGCTTTTTGCGCCAAATCAGTGCGGTAGCTAAGGCTTTTCGCGCCAAAACTGTGGTGGTAGCTGAGGCTTTTCGCGCCAAAGCTGTGCGGGTGTATCGGACGGTAGCTAAGGCTTTGGGCGCCAAAGCTCTGCACTATCGAGCGAGCAGGCCAGGGGGCGCGGCTAAGATTGGCGTTATCTTAGCACTACGCAGGTAGCGAAATGGTAGCTAAAGGCTAACCCGTGCCTTTAGCGCTGTGCGGCCGAACGGACGAGCGGAGCCTTCAGTGCATATCAATGCAAAAAAAAGGAGAGTGAATCTACCACAAGAAGTGGAATTCAGCTTTGTAGCAAGGCGATTTGTAGAAAAAAAAAGGGTGTTGAATCTACCACTAGAAGTGGCGGTGAGGTGAATGCAACCACGAATAACGTAGGATTCCAACCTCGTATGAGCTCCGCAAAGAACGTGCCAGATATTTGTCGCTGCCTCCCACCAGACACGACTTGACACAAGGTCAAAAGCCCGAAGGCCGATTAAAGTGGGGATAAAGGGGAGGGGAAGGTCGGGAACGAGCCGAGACTCGAACCCTGCTTGTCTGTGCTGCTCATCGGCTCACTTAGTGCAATGTGAGCCTGATGAGGCAAGCAGTTTCACGAACCCAAATGTGGGTCCGGGCACGTATGCCAGTTTACGGCTTAAACTAGACGCTTGGTCTAGTGCCGTACAAAGGGGACATAAGTGCAGCTCGCCCACCCGAAGGTTGCCCAGCCGAAGCTGGGGGCCTATTCGGCCCCGAGTCTGCTCTTGGTTTCGAGCACCCATCCGGCACGAATGCCAGACGGCCCAGCTAAAAAGTTATTTCTGGCCGAAGTGTTTCGTAAATATTGTTAATTTTAATTTATCCCTTTTTTGGCTGTAACGGGATGTCAAGGTCGTAAAAAGGACCTAGTCATTTCCGGCCGCTCCCGGTTGTAAATTTTCTAAGGCAACCGAGTAATCCGATCTGTTTACGTTCATGGGCAGGTCGCGGCACAATAACATACTGAATTTTCAAGAGTCTACGCCAAATTTAAATGCCCATACGAAAAACGCCTGGAAAATTATCGTATACACCTCGTATATGTACATATATGTATACACATATATGTACATGTATACATTACACACATATATATATACCTACGTACATATATGCATATATATATACATATGCATATATATATATATATATACATGTGAACATACATTAATACACACACACACACGCATATATATATACATATGTGTACATCTACATACATATGCATATATATAGATATATACATATATATGCATATATATATATATGTACATATATACATATTGTGACGGCAAATTCTTTAAAATCCCAAAACTGGACTTTATTTTCGCACGTGTGAAGACGGGGCAGGTTGGCACTTGATCTCTTGTAGAATAAGTCCTCGTTCAGAGTTTTTTTCTCAGGCATATAAGAACTGGCATATTATGTGGGGGATCAATTTATGGCTAGACTGACCGCCGCTGGCAAGGGGTTTCCAAATTTCACACTATCCACACACCCACCAAGGCCACTAGACTTCCTCCCCTAGAACAATGGAAGATATGGACCTCTAGGTTTAGACGTAATAGTATTAATTATAGTAGTAGTCGGCAACTCCGGTTCCCCGTATAAGAATTTGAAGGAATTTCTAGGACAATTTTAAGCAAGATAACATAAGGCGACGTGAAGCTGGAAAAGAAACATGAAAATTACAAATTCGTAGTAGACGCTGCAAATAACAACTTCAAGCACGTGGGAACATTAAAATATATCAATCTTTTACTACACATAGATATACACCTTCAACGTGTCAAATATATAATAAATGAACAGTCCATGAACATAAATGTCTTTCTTCTTTTCTTTTCTTTCGTTTTCCTTCAAATTGAGAGAGAAAGAGAGGGTATATAAAATTGGGTATAAGGAGAAACAGTCCCAAAGTTACTTATCTTATTTAGATGGATTCCTGTGGAGAATCTTTCTTCTTTTACGGGCTGACAGACTTTAGCTTATTTTTAGTACTGGCTTGAAGATACGGCTTCTTCTTGTCCGAGATTTTTTTTTTCGTCTTCTTTTACCCGGAGTACTTTGGGTTCTGTCCGCCACGAACCCTGTCCAACAACTAACTTTGTCTTTTCCTTTCTTCGCTGACGGGAAGAAGGTGCCACTTCCGTTTTTAGGGTCCCAGCCAATCATTTGGCTTCTACCTTCTTCATTCGCGTGTCAGGCGACCCGAGGGAGGTCACCGAGTACAGACATCTGTTCTTAACAGTCATTCTCTGATGGCTTGCTACTGTTAATTCAAACAAGAGGATAGTAGTAATCATTTCTATCATCTCAGTGGGAGACCACGTGACAATATATATACACGTATATGTTCATATGTATACATCTACATATATATATATATATATACACACAAATATCTATCTATATAAACATATATAGATATCTATATGTACGTACATATAAAGATATCTATATTTCAAAATAGGTAGGTTCCCGAAGATATCAATATATATACATATATATCTATATATATATATATATATATATATATATACATTTATCTATATATACATATATATGCATATACGCCGATGACATAGCGATACTGGCAAATACACCCAACCAAGCCGAAACTCTACTGCATACTTTGGAACGAGCCGCCGCAGGCATTGGCCCCCATGTCAATGCACACAAAACTGAATATATGTACTTTAATCAAACAGGCGACATTTCCACACTAGACGGAACCTCTCTGAAACTAGTAGAAAAATTCACCTACCTTGGAAGCAGCCGAAAAAGAAATCGACACGCGGCTAACGAAGGCATGGACTGCTATCGATAAGCTATCGATCATATGGAAGTCAGACCTGACCGATAAAATGAAACGCAGTTTCTTCCAGGCAGCGGTCGTGTCGATACTGCAGTAGGGATGCACTAATTGGACGCAAACAAAACGGCTGGAGAAGAAACTTGACGACAATTACACAAGGATGTTGCGAGCAATATTGAACAAGTCTTGGCGGCAACACCCCACCAGGCACCAACTATACGGCCACCTGCCTCCCATCACGAAAACTATCCAAGTTAGACGAACCAGCCATGCAGGACACTGCTGGAGAAGCAAGGACGAGCTCATAAGTGATGTACTCCTATGGACCACCACATATGGCCGAGCAAAAGCAGGATGACCAGCTCGAACTTACATACAGCAGCTATGTGAGGATACGAGATGTTGCCCTGAAAATCTACCGGAGGCGATGAACGATAGGGAGAAGTGGCGAGAGAGGGCCAGGGATATCCGTGCTAGCGGCACGACATGATGATGATAATACTTATACATATATATATACATATGTATAGCATATACGTTATATAATAATATACGTAATATAACATTATTTTATAATATTATAACCAATATACGTAATATAACATTAACCCATCATTGACAGCTAATACAAATTTTTATCTAACACAAAATATATAACCACATAAAATAGTAATACAGAATAATACTTCATGATACATCCGACCTCACTTATTCTTACGTTTTAGACCTACCATACATTTTCGTTTGTTACGCATACAAATCAAAAGTTTATTTTCTTCGTAATGCTATAATGATGAAAAATATTTCCTTAGTTAAAATCCTCTCTACACACCCACATAGACGCACGAGAATATATACATAAAAAATTAACACCGCCTAACTAATATAAACACTTATTGTAACGTCTTAATACATTATATTCCTTGCGTACATGCAATCATAGATTACAATAACATATACATAATATATCATTAACACAATATAAACCTCTAATACAAATTATTATAGCAATCTAACACAAAACGACATAAAATACTAATATTGCATAATACTCCCTAATATATCTTTCCTACTATGCATTTTCGCCTATTATGTTTAAAAATCATAAGTTCATTTTCTTCGTAATGCAATGATGATGATAATTCGTTCCTTAATTAAAATCATCACTTCAAATACACATGAATAGATAAAAAAAATTTTTTCGTGAAATCCTGTCTGAGAACTTTGCTACACTTCGTCACAGCTATATCCAGGAGACAATTTCAATCCTGCCACGAGACTTATGTGTCATCATACACACACACACTAACTCGCAAATTTAACCCATATACACACACACACGCACACACGCACACACACACACACGCACACAATTTTTCGGTTTCTTATATTTCTCAAATATCTTTCTTTCTCTGCCTGATGATTGTCGTAATACGACAGCATGAAACCTTTCGGCACAGATAAGCATCCATGCAATTAGTATATATATAAAAACATATATATTCAATTATTATTATTATTATTATTATTATTATTGTTGTTGTTGTTTTTATTATTATTATGTAATATCTTTATCACCGATATTGAGCAGAATCCAAATTATACTGCATTTGGTTTGCCTCAAACCCACCAAGTGTGATAGTGACAACCATACACTGTTATATATATATATATATATATTGTTGAAGTTTCCATGTCTAAGATAAGGATATGTAGAGCGAAATTAGACAAAGGAAAATAAAACACGTATGCTTCTTGAAAAGGAGAATAGAAGATTAATTTTATTTTACAGAAAGGAGAGTTATACAAAACTGCTGGGGTTATCGAACTTGATTTACCTCTTTTTTAACACCCTCGTATGCTCTCATATTAATACTTTTAATTATTTCCATACATATGAGAGCACAATCCAAAAAGAGTTTAAAGTCCAAATAAAAGTCTTTTTAATCTCTCTAGCTTTAATTTTGTCATGGGTTTTGACATTATATCAGCAATCATATCTGTGGTTGGACAATAGATAATCTCTATTTTCTTCTTGTGAAATGCATCTCTGATGAAATGATATTTTATATCGATACGTTTACACCTCAGTCTATTTACTGGGTCCTTAGATAGAGCGATTACACCTTGGTTATCTCCAAGTGTTTTTGCAGGTTCATATCTCTGTTGAGAGTCCATTCCATTTAATAGCTGAATCAGATATAAACTCTCTTGTGTTGTTTTAGCTAGAGCCATGTACTCAGATTCACAGGTGGACAGTGCAACTCTAGATTGCTTCTTTGACTTTCATGAGATAGGCAAGCTTTCTTTGTTTAAATAAAAACAAAATCCTGTTGTACTACGTCGATCACTCTGATCAGACGCCCAATCTGCGTCGCTGTAAGCTAAGATCCCTAACTCTTCACTTTTCTGGTAACGCAGTTCATAATGGGATGTACCTCTTAAGTACTTTAGGATATGTTTTGCTGCTACCCAATGCTATTGACGTGGCTCTGACAGATACTGTGATAATTTACCTACAGCATAACTCAAATCTGGTCTAGTACATGTCATCAGGTAGATTAGGCTACCAATAATTTCACGGTATTTTCTTGAATTAACAGGGTCACTGTTGATTCTAAGATCCATTTTTAGTTCGCATGGTGTTGCTCTTCGTGTGCAGTTTGACATATTAAATCTTTCCAACACCCTTCCTATGTACTTGTTTTGATTCATTTTAACACATCCTTGTGTTATGTGAAAATCTATCCCAATGAAATGGTTGAGTTTTCCCAGATCTTTCATGTTAAATTCTGACATCAACGTTTTCTTGACATTACTAACTTTGTCAGCTGCGATAATTAAATTGTCAACCCAGGATACGATTAATAATCTTTCATTTTATTTCATATAGACACAGTGGTCTGCTGGATTTTGTATAAAATCATTCCGGATGAGGCATTCATGTAACATTTTGTTCCAGTTTCTGCCTGATTGCTTCAGCCCATATAGAGATTTGTTTAGCCTATAGACTAATTTATTTGTTTTAAATCTTTCAGGCTGCTCCACGAAAATCTCAGTCAATTGGTGCATGCAAATACGCCGTTTTTACATCCATCTGGTGGACAATCAGATCATATTGCACCACCATTTGCATCAAGATGCGTATTGAGGTGATGTTCGCAGTAGGGGAGAAGGTTTCTCCATAGTCTATACCCCTTTTCTGACTGAATCCTCGAGCAACGAATCTTGCTTTATATCTTTTGAATCCATCAAGGTTTTCCTTGGTGGTGTAGACCCATTTACTATCTATTGTCTTTTTGCCTTCAGGTAAATTTGTCAATTCAAAAACATTATTTTCCTTTAGGGATTCCAGTTCTTCATGCCTCAACCCAGCAGTGTGCATCTGAGGAGTCTATTGCTTCTCTATAGGTTCTTGGTATGTGACTTTATAACATAGTCAAAGTTAATCAATGCATGATCACTATCATCCTGCGAATTTGTAATGTAGTCATTTAGGTATTCAGGAGGTTTTCTTTCCCTTCTGGGGTAATGTCGAAGCTAACTATCTTCCTCGGTCTGTGCATTATCCTGCATTTCTGTTGTCTAAATTTGTGGGTCTGGGGTTGTAGCAGATGTGTTGTTTTGTACATACTTCTTTTGGGGGAAGTGATTATCGTCATCATCATCATCATCATCATCAGTTGGATAGGTCTGAGTCTGCTGATTTGTCACATCGCTAATAAATTTTATTAGCCTGTGTTTGAGAACTCCGTTATCCTCAGGATAAAAAACTAAATATGCAGGACTGTTTCTGTCATACCCAACGAATATCCCTTTTTCACATTACGGATCTAGCTTATTCTTTGAGTTTTTGTATGCATAACATGTTGACTCGAAGTTGTTCATCTTTGATAGATCAGGCTTCCTTCCTGTTATCATAAAATAGGGAGTTTGTTTTTGATGGTTGTTAAAACATCTGTTTCTGATGACTGGAGCTGTCATTACAGCGTAGGTCCATAAACTTTTAGGCAAGTTGTTTTCAATGACCATGCATCAAGCCATTTCGAATAGGGTTCGCCAATTTCTTTCTGCCGTCCCATTTTGGTGTGGTGAATAAGGCGCAGAAGTTTCGTGTCGAATACTATTATCACAGAGTAATCTCTGAAAATCATTCCACTTGAATTCTGATCCGTTATCAGATCTTAGGGATTTTATTCTTCTATGGGGGGGGGCAGTATTAGCGATGAATTTCTTTGTGGCAGATACAGTGTCTTTCTTTGTTTTTAAAAAATACACAAATATTGCCCCGGAAAAATCATTTGTAAATGTGATTGCATATCTGTGCCCGTTTATGTCTGCTGGTTCTGTAGGGCCAGCTAAGTCAGTGTGTATCAATTCAAAGGTACATGCTGCACGTCTGTCAGGTTGTCTATTTCTGCTCTGAAAAAAATTTCCCTGGATACAGATTTCACAGTTCTTGTTTAGAGTACCTATTTTTTCTTTAATTTTGATTCCTTTAACCACATTTAGCAATTTTCTAATGTCATCGTAGTTGCAATGACCAAGTATCCTATGCCAAGTATTTATATCGTAGCAGCTCTGGCAACTATCTTCCGATTTGTTCGTTGTTGACATTAATATAGCCTGTTGTGGACGAATATATTAAATTTTGTTCCATTTTTATGAATCAGCTCATTCTTGTTTTTCTTAAATGTTATAGTCGCCCCGTTTGCCGTGGCAGAATTGACAGAAAATATATCCTGTGGATAGGAGGGTATAAATAATGCCCCTTTTAAGGTGACTGACTCCATATTTCCATTTCCGTTCACCAGGCATATCTCAGCGTCGCCTCGTTTTAAAGTGACCCTATTCGTCTTAGTACCGTCAGCTAGTTCTATAAAATGGTTATCAGGTTGGAATGAGTCATCAAAATTTTTGAATCTCTCAATATCCCTTATAATGTGTGAGGTAGCCCCCGTATCAACCATAATTCTCTTGCTTTCAACGGTTCTCTGTGGTCGGTCATTTATTCCAAAAACAAATGAACTATCTTCTTCTTCTGCAGCGGCTTTCATGGTATCTCGCTTTTTATAGCGACATGACTCCCTCACATGGGTCTGTCTTTTGCAGTAGTTACACCACTTTTTATTTTTCTTGAAATTGTTCGGGCATATTTTTGCTACATGCCCTTTTCCATTACATTTAAAACACGAAACTTCGTTACTCATTTTTGAAAATGAATTTGTTAATTTCATAACATTGTCATCATTTGAGTTTTGATGATATTTATCCGAATCCTCGAAACTTCGAAGTTGTGTTTTGAATTTGGAGAACGTTAGCTCTTTACTGCTATGAGTCACATATATCGAAAAAGCATTAAATGTTCTAGGTAGTCCTTTTAGAACCATGGCTTAATGTTTCTCCGGCATTTCTTGGTGCCGTTACTGTTGCTTCTGTTCTAATGATATTGTCGGTAACACCTTCATTCTGTTCCTTTCTTAGTGACGTTAATTCAATATATAAAGAAATAATTCTTGGTTTTCTCTTACCTGCGTAATGGTCACGCAATATCCTCAGAGCTTCTCTTACATTGTCCGAGGCTTCTTTCATGATAAGGGACAGGCTTTTGTCATCCAGGAATTGTATTAGTTCGCTATATGCTTCCTCATTCCTTTCCGTATCTGTTTCGTCTCCGTTAAGGTTTTTACCTAAAATGGCGTCCTTTAAAGCTAACGTGTGAAGGTATGCTAAGAACTTGGTTTCCCAAATTTCATATTTGGTCTCATCTCCGTCAAATAATAACCTGCTCCACCGACTTCCATTATCTCGTCTGCTGGGCCCATAGCCCGTTGAAGTTGCCATGTCTTAAGGTAAGGATATTTAGAGTGAAATTAGACAAAGGAAAATAAAACACATGTGCTTTTTGAAAAGGAGAATAGAAGATTAATTTTATTTTACTGAAAGGAGAGTTATACAAAACAACAGCTGGGGTTATAGAACTTGATTTACCTCTTTTTAACATATATATATATATATATATATATATATAACTAAATACTCGGGAAATAACTATTTATGAAAGGTTTATCAACTAATTCCTGCCGAATATAATAAGATCGATGCAGCAACTCTAAAGGATTAACAAAAAATATGTCGAGCAAAAATCACTATAATGTTCAATTATATATATACATATATTAGATTTATATATCTAATGACATGGAATTTAGTCAGCGACCCCTGGGTTTCATGAAGTTTTTACAGAACAACAATCATCATGCAGTTAACAAAATGAAATGAATCGAAAATAGAAAAATACAGTCAAAAACCGTTGGGATGGTCAAAGAATCATTACGTGTGATTGTAAGTGTGTGAGTGTGTGTGTGCGTGTGCGTGCGTGTGTGCATATGTGTGTTTGTGTGGGTCATATTTGCGTAATATTGTGTGTGTATGTGTGAGTGGTATATAGTGCTTGTGTGTGTGAAGGAACATGCGCAGCACGTTGTTTTTACTAGATGTTAGTCGTCACTGTATCTGATATTGCTACATTATTCTCGGGAACGATTCTTTATCTATTTCTTTATGTGTAGGTGATTATAACTAAGGAACAAAACATTATCATTGCATGTCGAGGGAAATAAATAAAGATTTGATTTGTAAGCGTATTTAAGCGGGTAGAGAATGGTAGACCGGAATCACAATGGATATCAAGGATATATTGTATTGCAATATACTATGGAATACTGTGCAATGTTGGTATTATATGTAGGGAAGAGATTTGGGCTAGAACATAATAATAATTTGATGAAATGTTACGTATATATCATATATACTTTTGTTATCTGTGATAGTACGTACATAATGAAAATAATGAAGGGGATACAATAATAGTTAGTATTTTTATGTACGATGATGATTATAACTGAAGAGCAAAGTGTTGTCATTATAAAATTAAGGAAACAGATGGCGAGTTTGGGAGGTATGAGTAATAGTTGAGGGTTATGATGGTCATTTTTAATAGTTATCTGGTTTGTGTCAACGTTGTATGACTTATACGCTATTGTAAAAGATAGAGTGTACATGGTAGATAAGATGAATGTAGTGTTGAGGCCTATTATTAACGCTCGTTGAGCACTCTTGCTGTATGAAATGGATCACATGTAACACATCAACCTTGCATATTCTCTAAAGAATATACCGATACCAACCCATTCGGCACAGAAGCTCTCACAGAACGAAAAAATAGAGAGCTTGATAAAAAGATTGAGGTGGAAGGCCCACTTCTTCCTCAAAGATATCCACAACCACGATAACATTAATAATTTCAACCTAAAATAAAAAAAGATGCTCTCCAATATGCAAGGATATGCAAGCATTCGAAAATGAGCAAACGGATATGGTCAAAAACATCAAATTCACGAATCACCGAGATAACTTTTAGAAAAAATATTAAATAACACTAAAAGGAAATAGACAACTCAAATAAGATATTTATATTCGTTGACAAAACAACCAATTCATATTCTACAAGTTTCACAAACTACAAAAAGCTGACAACAAACAACGTAACGCAAATATACAAAAAACACCTGAAGTTACAAAAACAATATAAATAAAGAAGTTAAGGAAATAGCCACTAAATTAAAAATAGACCACAGAATAAACTCCATAGCTGAGCAGCCAGCCTTCATAACAATCAAAGACCACAAACCAAACTTCACAACCAAGCCGACATATCGATTAATTAATCCTTCAAAATCCGAAATAGGAAAAATCACCAAGCATATACTCGATAATATAAACATACAGCTCATAGATAAACTACAACTTAACCAATGGAAGAACACCAAAGCCGTCACCAACAGGTTCACTGCTATATCTAACAAGAACGATACAGCCTTCATCCAACTCGACATCACTGACTTCTACCCCTCCATCACCGAATACACACTTGACAGAGCCCTAGAATTAGCAGCCCACACGTACCCGTCTCACAATATGACATCAGGATCATCAAGCACTGTCGCAAATCGCTCCTCTTCCATGACGGCAAACCATGGATAAAAAACTCAGTAACCATCTGTTCGACGTAACCATGGGTAGTTTTGATGGTTGAAGGTGTACGAACTGGCCGGTGTCCTAATTCTCTCCCAACTATCAAACATAATAACACCGATATGGAACTATACAGAGACGACGGTCTAATTATTATTTGAAACCCAAACGGGCCCAGACTAGACAGCTATAGGAAAAGGATATCCAACGCATTGAAACTGCTGGGATTTAGGATTAAGCACACAAATCTAAAAATAGTAAATTTATTGGATGTAACACTAAACTCATGTAAAGGTACGTACGAACCTTATAAAAAAGATAATGACACATCAATCTACATACACACTTCTTCAAACCACCCACCCTCAATTACCAAACAAATCCCAAAATCTATCAGCCGTAGGCTATCCACTAACTCTTTGAACATCGATATTTTAACAAACACAAGCACATATATGATAAAGCATTAAAATACAGCGGTTATAGACAAGTACTAGAATTCATACCTCCAAAAGACAAATCTAAGTACAGAAATAGGAATATCATTCGGTTTAACCCACCTTACAATAAATGTATAACATCCAACATTGGTTGGGACTTCCTAAACTTAATTACCAAGCACTTCCCCAATAATAGCCCCCTAGCCAAAATTTTTAACAAAAACATTAAGGTTAGCTACAGTTGCACAAGCAACATGTCCCAAATAATTAAAAAATAAACAATAAAAAAATCGCGTCCATCAACAGTACAACACATCCCTCCAACCAATCAAAAACACATTCCCCCTACTAGCAAAAACACATTCCCCCTACTAGCAAAATACCTATATAAAAATGTTATATACGAAGCCACTGTAAAAACCAACAACTTCGTCAAATCGGTGCAACGAAGGGCACCATAAAGCAGAGAATTTACAATCATAAACTTTCTTTCACAAACAGAAACTATGCATTCAACAGCTTCTTATCCTCGTACATATGGCACCTAAAAGACATAAACATCTACAATCACCTGGGAGATACTAAAACTAGCATCTTCCTACAATAAAGCATAAAAAGTGGCTCCACGAAAAATTAGCCATCATAAACTACCCATCACAAAACACCCTACTAAAAAAAATCTTAAATCCTTTCAAAATGTAGGCACGAGAAAAAACACTTCTCTCACACTTCGGCCTATACACATAACCCATTTAACATCTCCACTAAAAAAAATCAAATGACACCACACCACGCCTGAAGCACCGTAAGTATAATCTTCCATGACCAACTATCACACCCGCCACAATATATGTATCATCTTTCTCCATTAACCCCCATACCCTTCTCCATACGCCTCCCGCAATCTGTTAAATTTAAATTTTTATGAGCGTTAATAATAGACCTCAACACTACATTCATCTTATCTACCATGTACACTCTATCTTTTACAATAGCGTATAAGTCATACAACGTTGACACAAACCAGATAACTATTAAAAATGACCATCATAACCCTCAACTATTACTCATACCTCCCAAACTCGCCATCTGTTTCCTTAATTTTATAATGACAACACTTTGCTCTTCAGTTATAATCATCATCGTACATAAAAATACTAACTATTATTGTATCCCCTTCATTATTTTCATTATGTACGTACTATCACAGATAACAAAAGTATATATGATATATACGTAACATTTCATCAAATTATTATTATGTTCTAGCCCAAATCTCTTCCCTACATATAATACCAACATTGCACAGTATTCCATAGTATATTGCAATACAATATATCCTTGATATCCATTGTGATTCCGGTCTACCATTCTCTACCCGCTTAAATACGCTTACAAATCAAATCTTTATTTATTTCCCTCGACATGCAATGATAATGTTTTGTTCCTTAGTTATAATCACCTACACATAAAGAAATAGATAAAGAATCGTTCCCGAGAATAATGTAGCAATATCAGATACAGTGACGACTAACATCTAGTAAAAACAACGTGCTGCGCATGTTCCTTCACACACACAAGCACTATATACCACTCACACATACACACACAATATTACGCAAATATGACCCACACAAACACACATATGCACACACGCACGCACACGCACACACACACTCACACACTTACAATCACACGTAATGATTCTTTGACCATCCCAACGGTTTTTGACTGTATTTTTCTATTTTCGATTTATTTCATTGTGTTAACTGCCTGATGATTGTTGTTTTGTAAAAACTTCATGAAACCCAGAGGTCGCAGACAAAATTTCTCCCTTTAGTGTGGATATGTCACCTCTGTTTAAAGCACGTGTATTTTGTTTTGTCTGCATTGTCACCTGCCGCTCGTTTCAGGCTATGTAGCAGGGATTCGGCTTGAGCTAGGGAATTTGCGAGAAGCGCTCTTTCATCGGCATTGTCCGCGTCCGTAATTGTTTGTGCGGGGTATCTTCTGCTTCTTTCCTTTGCCAGCTTAAAACCGTTTCCTTTCTTTAAATCTATAGACGTTCTAAGCACGTAGTCTTGACAGATAATAAACAGGTATGGGGCTAATATATGTCCTTGCAGCACACCTGCTACAATGTCGAAGTAGTTTGTATCTCCATCCGGTGAGCAGACTTTTACTTTCGTGTTTCTATAGAGCATCATTATGGCTGTGACGGTTTCTTTGGGAAGGTCGTAGGCGAGAAGTATTTTCTCCATCTTCCCTCAGTGTATGGAGTCAAAAGCCTTGGAGAAGTCGACGAATAATAATGTTGCTTCGGGGTTTTTTGCTCGAAAACCTTCTAGAATTCGACGGACAGTCAAAATTTGTGATGTTGTAAATTGATTTCTCCGAAAGCCATTTTGGTTCTTACTAAGTATTTTCTCAATTTTGGGTTCTATGCGGTTGCGTAGTAGAGCAGTGGAGATCTTGGTTAATATGGATGTAATGGTTATACCTCGGTAATTATTGGCAATTCCAAGGTCACCCTTCTTATGGTAAGGGAGGATACATCCCTTTGTCCATCTGTCTATTGCGTTCTGGTTATATACAGTGTTAATTATAGGGGCTGTATGTCGACGAATACCCTTGTCTTCATATTTATGGGGTATTTCGGCAAGCCTTTCTGCTTTCCTATTTTAAATATTTCTTAGTACTGAGTCGGGTTCTTCTTGCGCAAACTGTCCAAATTCAATGTCTAGTTGATTACGAGGAATTTTGCGATTGGTTCGTTTGTAATTTTTGGCGATTTTCTGAGTAGTTTTCGATATGTTGTTTTCACTGGTGTATTCGTTCTTCTTGGCAGGCGGCTTTCAGTTTAGCTCTTGCAGTACTCTTCCTTCTGCTCTCTTCCTTTACGGTCTGGCATGCTATCCCAGATTGTCCATCTTCAACTGAGTCTCTAATCTTATTGATCTGATTTTGTACGTATTCTGTATGTTTTTTAGGTATAAGTTAGTTCATTTTGTGCCTTATTAAGTTTCTAAGCATTGATATTGTTTGGGTTCCTCCTATTGTATAGGGAAGCAATTTTTTCGTCAAACCACTAATGTCTCCCGTGAGATTTATTATACATACATACATACATACATATATATACATTTGTATGTATATACGTATATATATAATATATACATATATATGTGCATACATATGTAAGTATATATATATAATTATATAAATATATATATACTCGCATATGTATACGTACATAATTATATATACATATATATATACATATACATATATATACATACATATATATACACATATATATAAACTTATATATATATATATATATATATATATATATATACTGAGCGGTTAGATATCAAGTCTAGCGTAAAGTTAGACGGGTTTCGATCCCAGCTTGAAGCGCCCAGAGTGTCTAGGCATATTGAAGAGTTATAATACAAGGAAACAGTCTGTTTGTGGATGATATATATCATCATCATCATATCGCGCTGGTAGCACGGATATCCCTGACCCTCTCTCGCCACTCCTCCCTATCGTTCATCGCCCTAGGTAGGTCTTCAGGACAACATCCCGTATCCTCACATAGCTGCTGAATGTACGTTCGTGCTGGTCGTCCTGCTTTTGCGCGGCCATGTGTGGGGATCCATAAGAGTATATCTCTTATGAGTTCATCTCTGCTTCTCCAGTAGTGTCCTGCATGTCTGGTTCGTCTAACTTGAATAGTTTTCGTGATAGGGGGCAGGTGGCCGTACAGTTGGTGTCTTGTGGGGTGTTGCCGCCAGGACTTGTTCAGGATTGCACGCAGCATTCTTGTGTAATTGCCATCTAGCTTCTTCTCCGGCCGTTTTGTAAGCGTTCATGTAGTGCAGCCATATAGCAGTATCGATGTGACCGCTGCCTGGAAGAAACTGCGTTTCATTTTATCGGTTAGGTCTGATTTCCATATAATCGATAGCCTATTGATAGCTGTCCATGCTTTCGTTAACCTCGTTTCGATGTCCTTTTCGGTTGATTCGACGCTGCTTCCTAGGTAAGTGAATTTGTCTACTAGTTTAAGAGGGGTTCCTTCTAGAGTGGAGATGTCCCCCGTATATTCCGTTTTGTGTGCATTAACATAGAGGCCTATGCTTGCTGCTGCTCGTTCCAAACTATGCAGAAGTGTTTCGGCTTGGTCAGGTGTATTTGCCAGTATCGCTATGTCATCGGCGTAGTCGGCGTCGGTAATTGTTTTTGCGGGGTACCTTCTGCTTCTTTTCTTCGTCAGTTCGAAGCCATTCTCTTTGATTTTGTCGATCGATGTTCTAAGTACGTAGTCTAGACAAATGATAAAGAGGTACGGGGCCAACGTGTCCCCTTGTAGTACTCCTGCTACAATGTCAAAGTATTCTGTGTCTCCATCCGGTGTTCGTACTTTTACTTTAGTGTTTCTATAGAGAATCGTTATTGCCGCTACGGTTTCTTTAGGTATGCCGTACGCTAGTAGGATTTGTTCCATCTTTCCTCTGTGAATGGAATCGAAAGCCTTGGTAAAGTCGACAAATATTAATGTCGCTTGTAGGTTCTTTGCCCGTACACCTTCAAGGATTCTACGGATGGTTAATATTTGTGAGGTCGTGGATCTATTTCTTCGGAAGCCATTTTGGTTTTTTCTGAGTATGTTGTCGATTTTGGGTTCTATGCGGTTTCGTAGTAGGGCATTGTAGATTTTGGCTGCTATGGATGTAAGTGTTATGCCTCGGTAGTTTTTGGCTAATCCGAGGTCCCCCTTTTTAGGGAAGGGGAGTATGCATCCCTTCATCCATCTATCTATCGGATTTTGATTGTATACTGCGTTGCAGTGTCGGAGCAGTATGTCATCGAATTGTCTGGTCTTCAATACTTCCGGGGGAATTTTGTCCAGCCCTGCAGCTTTCCTATTTTTAATTTTTCTGAGAACCGAGTCGAGTTCTTCTTGTGTGAACGGTCCTAGTTTAATGTCTAATTGTTTGCTAATTATTCTGGTGATTGGTTCATGTGTTATTTTTGGTGGGTTTCCAAGTAAGTTTTCGAAGTGCTGTTTCCACAGTTTTATTCTTTCTTGTTGGTTTGCTGCTTTCAGTTTTGCTTTGGCTGTGTTCTTTCTTCTGCTCACTTCGTTTATTGTTTGCCAGGCTATTCTAGATTGTCTATCTTCCACCGAGTCTCTAATCTTATCTATCTGATTTTGAATGTATTCTGTCTGTTCCTTTATATATATGCCTGCTAATTGATATTGTGCCGTTTTTAGTTTTAGGGCATTTGTGTTTGTTGGGTTTTTTCGATAGTTTTTGGAGGCTGTTTTCACTAGTGCACGTTTTTCTCTCACCGCTAAAGTTTCCCATGGGACTCTATATTTAGTTTTAAGTTTTGTTGGAATGTATTTTGCTGCTTCCTCGAGGTGTGCATTGACGAAATTTTCATATTCGTCGTTTGGTGTACTTTTTTCCGTCTTTTCTTGTAGTGTTTCGAATCTGTTTCTTAATTCTAATACGTATTTATCTCTTATATCTTTGTTGTTCAATAGGGCCCAGTCATAGTGTTTGGTGGTCGCTGTTCGTTTGGCGTTTTTTCGTAGGCTTAACCGTATTTTCGCCGTGACTATTCGGTGATCGGTGGACACACCCTCAAAAGAGGAGTATGCCTCGCAATTCAATGCACTATTTTTCCATTTCTTGTTTATAAGGACGTAGTCTATCTGAGCTTTAGTATTGTTTGCGTACGTGTATGTCCATAGTTTGCCCTCCCTTTTTTGGTAGTTTGTCTTGAGGCATGCTAATCTATTTTCTATCATGAAATCAGTTAAATGTTGCCCATTCCTATTTGACGTGTTGTGGAGGCTGTATTTGTTGTTTCCGTTTTTCCCGATTTGGGCATTCATGTCTCCGCCAATGACTAACATGTGTTTCGGGATGCTACGCACTAATGAGGATAACTCATCGTAGAAGGTGACTAGTTCAGTTTCTTCACTAACATTGGTGGGGCTGTAGCATGAGATGATTGTTGCTCTGGGGTTGCCGTTAAAAGTAGCTGCCATCATTCTAGGTTGTATTTTCTCAACGCTATTAAGCGTTTTTAATGCTCTAGGTCCTATAAGTAATCCTACCCCTCCTACTGCGGCGTTGACAGAGTTTTTCCATGCGGATACAGTGACGAGCGACCACCCATTGCCAGTTTCGTGATATTTGATATCTTCGGTGTGCGTGTATCTGTGTTCTTGTATGCATATTATGTCTATCTTATGTTCTTCGGCCGATGCGATTAGCTCTGGTAGTTGTCCTATTCTATTTAAGGTTCTTACGTTAAATGTGGCTATTTGTAGTGTTTGCTTGCATTTTAGTTGTTTTGATTGTCTGAGCTCTGTAGCTGATTTTTGGAACACTGAGGCCAGGGCTCCAACCTCAGCAGGACGCGCCCCTTTTTTACCCACGCGAAGAGCGATGCGGTTTGTGTATGTGGTTTGAGTGTGGGTCATGGTTATCTTTCGATGGCTGTTTTATTCTCTTCTATAGAAGCCACTCTTATAGAGGAGCAGCAGTAGTTCCCCGATCGAACTAACGATCCTGAGCGTAAAGTCGTCAAACTCACGTCCAGGACCCGTTTAGGTATTGAGTTTGGTCGTCCATGGGTTTATTCAAATACCTTTACGTATATCATGCTGCTTCCCATGTGTACGCAAAAAAAAAAAAAAGTGGGGGGTAATTTTGATTTAAGTTTTCTTAAGTTTTAACTTACTTAAAGTCCAAGACTAAGGTACTTTCGTCAGACTTTCACTGGTACTGATTTTTGCTATTTTTGGCGATATTGGGACTTTTCCTAGGCTTTTTAGTTTTTATTTTTATTTATTTTTTTTCTATACTACAGTTGGGAACTTAGTAGGCTTCAGGAATTATAGAGCTTTAAAATTTTTTTTTTTTTTTTTTTGTGTTTTAGGCTTTTACTTTTTCTTCTAAACTACTGTTAGGGCTTTCTTTACGAATTTTTTAATTATATTATAGAAGAGATTCAAAAACATTCTTCTATAATATAATTTAAAAATTCGTAAAGAAAGCCCTAACAGTAGTTTAGAAGAAAAAGTAAAAGCCTAAAACACAAAAAAAAAAAAAAAATTTTAAAGCTCTATAATTTAGGTGTTCTAATGCTACCACAACCCCCCCCCGAAGAGAAAGGAAAAAAAAAAAAATGAAATGAATATCCCCCCCCCCCAGTAGACCGCCTTCAAAACTACCTAAAATTCAGTAGTAAATAAAAGTTAAAACGAAGAAGCATTTGAACTCAGGAGCCAACAGGAAGAAATATATCAATATTGGTCAGTATGTCTTTAAGTCCTATCAATTTAAAATGCTGAATTTTACAAAATGTTATACTGTATTTTGTTTGTGAAATAATGCTTTAACTATGCGTTTTAAATGTAAAGACACGCTTACTCTACTATAAAGCCAAATTGATGTTAAGACTCTTTCCAAATGTCAGCGATTATATATATATACCAATATATATATATATATATGTCCAAAAGCAACGTTTTAAAATTATATATATATATATATATATGAAGATTTTGTGATACGTACAGAATTTAAACATTGCTTTAAAACACGAGTGAATGGTATTAACGTTTTAAAATCATAAAAAGGAATTAAAATCCATAAAAAGAAGACCCCCTTCTTTCGGACACTTCTCTACAGAAAATTGTCAGTGACAGAAGTTGAATTATAGCTCCTCGCCGTCGTTGTGTAGTCGGATATTCGAGAGAATATGTTGGTCTATTCTAATCTCTAAACGTTGATTCGTGGGGCCTATGTAGCAAATATCACATTTACATGTTAAGCGGTAACTGAGAGAACTTTTTTGGGAGAGCGGTCATACTACCTTTGAGATTAGGGGGAAAGAATACGTTAGATTTAAGAACGACCCTTAATTTAACCGAATTGAAACAATGGTTTACGGATCTTTTAATTTGTTCTAATAGCTGTATGGAGGCGATGCCGATCTAAGGTAATTTTAGATATATTTGGCACCTCTCTTGTCCAAATTTTGGTTTGTTGGAAAATTGCAGGTATTTATATTTAATCGTGTTTGTGATTACATCCTGAAGGTATCCATTTTTTAACAAAGTTTTCTTTAAAAAATCGAGTTCATCGGCAAGTCTGGTTTGAAGCAGATTATTAAGGCCTGGCGGACTAAGGTTTTCATTAAATTGATTTTGCGTCTTTGAGTGGAAAATGAGCCCCACCATGTGTACAATCCAGTAAATGTAATTGATTGGTTGTTTGGGTTTTATGACATATCAACCTTTGTAGGTTATTTAATGCTAAATCCATTTTTATACAAATAATTAGTTTTATTTAAAACAATTCAGTCTAGCATAAGTACATAGTTTAGTTCTATTTGACCTATATATAGAAACCTATCAGGTGCTTCCACTCCGGACCAGAATGGACCTGGGAGCAATGGCAATGAAGGGGTACTCTGCATTCCCCAAATTGTTTAGTATCATATCCAGGACACTCGTTGGAGAAGTCTTACGCCATCTGCAGAGAAGCAGTCGGTGTATTCTACAGCCCCAGCCGACTGGGCTAACTAAACGTAGGTTTGAGTTAAATCGACGTCTGCAAGCCAAAATTTGTGCGCTCAATTAAAACGTCGAGAAAATGTAAACTGTTGTTATGCTCGAATTCGCAGGTGAATGTCAACGCAGGATGTAGTTGGTTGGCAGTATTGAAAAACCGTCGACGTTCCAACCTCTCGGAGAAAATCACAAAAGCTTCATATATGTACCGTTTATAAATGAGTGGCAAGTTGGTAATTTTGAATAGTTTTGCTTCCTGGAACCCAACAAAGATGTTCGCTAGTGCAGTTCCAACAGGGGCTTCCCATACAGATTCCGTCAGTCAACTAGTACATGGTGTAGAGAAGAGGAAAATCTCGTATTTTGTTTTGGCGCGCTATTTAATTCAACACTGAATTTCACCCAATCAGGATGACATATCCTATTCAGCCCGGACCTTCATTTCCGGCTAGCAAAACGAGTGAGCGGCCAAACACACTCTCTTCTACTTGAGACAGCGACCGGAGCAGTCGTGTCTCTGGTCGCCCCTGCTTAGCGATGCTTTTTAGCTAAACAAGCCACCCAGTGGGACATCTCACTGTGGCTTTAACCCTAGCAGCAGCAACATGGACACTCAACGAGGGAACCATCTAATTTATGGATTCTTTGCGTCTAATCTATTTTAGACCAAGGAATCCCAGTTGAATATGAATTAGATACGTTCAGCATGCCTTCCACAAGCACCACAAAAATTTACTATGTCGATCCGAGTGCCACTTCGCTCTCGACACACTAGCCCCCATTTCACCTCTGGTCCACATTAATGGAGATAACGCCTACTCTCCCCAAATACCAGACACCGCCTCAAAGCTGCAAATAAAGAATTTTCACTGTTGTGTGTTGATAAAGCAAAGTCTCGTAATTCATTTATGTGTGCCCAAAAACAATAGCGTAATTCCTCAAAACCGCTATACATGGTGTTATTAAAACTAACACATCACTCAATAAGTTCCGGGCCTTACTAATAAAACAACTTTTAGGCAAAATTCGACTTTATTCATCAACATAATCTCCTTCTAGGATGATACAATTCTTTAACAATTTGATGCCTTTTTTGTAGAACGATTTATCTTTGGTCTCAAAATACACCTCAGTTTCCGATATCACTTCTTCACTGGAGTCTAATCTCTTTCCCTGAAGCATTCTTTTGAGAATTGGGTGGGTGCGAAAGCAATTCGAAGGACAACTCATGTAATTTTCCCATCGTTGCGATAGACTTGTGCATTGTTTTGGTGAAAGAGCAATTTTACTTCATTTGTGAAAGCTTTTTGGCAATTTCTTCCTTCAAATGCACCACTAATGCTATATAAAAATCGCTATTGAGTGTTCTTTCTTTCTCCAGATAATCAATGAACAAAATGCTTTGTACCTCCAAAAATAGCAAGGCTAAAACCTTGCCTGCTGATGTTTGGGTCTTTGGTTGAATTGGACGACTTTTACCTACAACTGTTCACACATCTGACTGCCGATTTGGCCCAGAAGAGAAGCAGTTGATCGATATCTCATCCATTGTCACATATTAACCTAAAAACGTCTTTTTGTTGCGTTATAACAGTTGCAAAAACCCTCTGAATCGTCGACGCGATCTTGTTTTTGATCGAATGTGAGCAAAGGTAACGCCCACTGTGAACACAACTTTGTCATTAACAAATGTTCATGCAAAAAGGTAAATACACTACTTTCTGATATCTTCAACGCCACTGCTATCTGACACAACTCCAATTTACGATCGGCCAAATATATATATATATATTTTCTTTAAAATTGCTATATTGCTAACCGAAATTTAAATTTAAAACGGAAGTGGGCTTAATGAAGAGGTAACTCTTCACCCCTCTTCTATCCCCTCCCACTCTTCTATCCCCTCCCACTCTTCTATCCCCTCCCACTCTTCTATCCCCTCCCACTCTTATGTGTCTATTCTAGTTTTTTATCAAAAAGATCTGAAGAAGTCCTGTTAATTTTTTTTTCGTGTTTTTGGAAATTTCAAAAATGCGTAACAGGATGGAAATAAATTTATAATCCTTTGTGATTGGTTTCGTTGTTTTTTCTTAAAGAAATTATTGCTCTGTATTATTGGTACATTGAGCTCTTTACCAGGAAAATTTAAATATTCATTCATGAATAATTTCTTGTCCTGATGGAATTACTCCTAACTCCGGTTTAACTGGACTAAGTATACTATATATATATATATATATATATATATATATATATATATATATATATATATATACACATGTACACATATGCATAAATATACATTGATATGAATATATATACTAATATACATATTCATACATATACATATATATACATATACATGCATGCATATATATATATATACATACTTATACATATATACATATGCATACATAGACATATCTACATATACATACATAAACTTATAAATATACATTCGTATGTATAGATATATACATACATATACAAATACATAGTTTATATGTATACATATACATATATATATACATATACATAAGTATTATTTGGTCCAGTTAAACCGGAGTTGGGAGGAATTCCATCAGGACAAGAAAACTATTCAAAAGTGAACATTTAAATTTTTTTTTTGAAGTTTGGAAACCCCTTGCCAGCGGCGGTCGGTCTAGCCTCAAATTAACACCAACATAATATGCCAGTTCCCCTACGCCCAAAAGGGGAATCTTAACTGGAACTTATTCTACGAGGGATCAAGTGCCAGGCCGTGACACGAGTTTTTGATAAAATCAAAAAACACGAAAAAAATTTAACAGGACTTCTTATGGATAAAATAAGTCAGAATAGACACAGGAAAGAAGGGTAGGAGGGGATAGAAGAGGGGTGAAGAGTTATCTCCTCATTAAGCCCACTTCCGTTTTTTTATTCTATTGTCAGTTAGAATTATAGTAAATTAATTCTTTTTTAAATTAATTTTTTAAAAATTCTAATTACAATTCGACTTAAAGCTACAGATCTAATACTAAAATAGAAAATTGATTTTATTCAATAACTTTACGTAATGATACAGTGATAATTATATTAAACTAATTTCAAGATTTATTTAAATTTAACTTTTTTTTAAAATCAAATTTATTTTTGAGCCAATTAAATCAGTTACAGTTTTAATGATTAGTACGTATATATGATATGGTTTTTTTGACATTTTTTATCTTTTATTTTATTTTTATTCATTTACATTAATTCTCAACTTAATCCTATGTTTTTTTTAAAAACATTATTTATGTTAATTTTTCGATAGCTTAAATTTGCCCTATGTCTACACCTAGCTATTAATTCACATCTCTAATTTAATAATTTTTCAGGCTCTTGGTAAAGTAATATCTGTATTTTTTTCTTCTAAACGCAGTTTACATCTACTATCGAAACATTTTGGAGTATTTGACCTTTTTAATATGGACCATTGAATCTCAGGGATTAAACCTTTATTTTTCAAACTCAGCAAATGAGAAAATATTCAAAGAGAATAGTAAGATATATATAGATGCCCTTAGAAATAGCTGTTTTAAGGAAGAGTTTACGTATCTAGAAGAAAATATACCTAATGATATTAATAAAAAAAAAATAAGAAGTATGATCATAAAAATAGAAAAAGAAAAATTATATGTTTTAACCCGCCTTTTTGTAGACTAGCTAGTATAAATGTTGGTAAATATTTATTGAAACTGATAGATAAGCACTTTAAACATGATAATATACTACATAAAATATTTAATAGAAAAACGTTAAAAATTAGTTACTCCTGCAAGAAAAATATTTTTAAAATAATCAATAATCATAATAAAGAAATAATTAAGGAATTTCAGAACCGAACAAATAATAATAATAGTAGTAAACAAAACGAATGTAATGAAAGGATTGTCCTATGAATGGATTATGTAACTTAAATAATGTAGTATATCAAGGAATTATTTACCCAAAAGAGAATATAAATGAGAGGAAAAACTTTTATGGGAATTTCCTCCACGAAATGGAAAATTAAATACGTCAATCACAAATATTCTTTCTCCCATGAACATCTGAAACATCAAACTGCTCTATCTAAGCATTTTTGGAGTTTTTGGAGTTTTTTGAGCTAAATCTAAACTATCGAAAAATTAACATAAATATATATTTATATATATACATACACATATACATATCCATATATGTATATAGCCATATATCTCCATTTACATGTACATACATATACATACATATCATACATATATATACTTATATATACATATACGTATATAAACACGTGCATATACGTACATATACATACATACGTATATATACATATACGAGGTGCCTTCAATAAGTTTCCAGATTATTTTTGTACAGGCATTTAAAATTGCCATAGACTCTTGAAAATTCACTATGTTATTGCTATATATCTTATGAGATGACTGACCAATTTTTATGATTTCAGGTTCAAATGAACAGCTACAGCAGCAATTAGAATATACCCTACTAAAGCCTGATTGTCACAGCTGGTGAATTTCAAAAATGCAATCTGGACGTGACGACACTTTAGAAGAACGATATGCAATAAAATTCAGTTTTAAACTTGGAAAAAATGCCACAGAAACATATGGAATGCTTCAGACTGCTTTTCGACCATCTTGCATGAATCGAGCATCAGTGGTATAAGAGATTCAAATAAGGCAGGGAGTCTGTGGGGAAGGATGAGAGGCGTGGGAGGAGTAAAGAAGTCAGAACACCACAGTTGATTGGCCAGATAAAGAATTTCATGGATTTCATGGATTTCGTCGTGTGTCTATAGAGACAATAAGTGCACAGTTTGATGTCAGTATGGGTACTGTACACAAAATTATCCCAGAGGAACTGAAGATGCGGATGATTTGCGTGAAGTTTGTCCCAAGGTATGTCACAGTATTGGATTACTGCCACCGTTTTTCATCAGACGTAAGCTGCTCCCCACTTTCCCTCACACTAGTTCCTGTTGTCAGACTTCATAAGTAACTGACGGCCACGAATTTGTATTTATTTCTAAAAAGAAATAAATAACTTCGCGGTTTGCCCATTAGCTTTTTTTCATAATCCCGTTTTTGTTAGTCTTTTTTTCTTTTTTCACTTTGTTAATTTCACCAACGAAACTACGCTGCCCCTCCTGGTGGCCTCCAACAACCATGGAGGAATCATCCCCGAAGAGTTCCCAAGACCTTTTGGGACTCTCTCCAGGACCTCTTGAGAGTCGACGAAAAGAAGCAGACGCAACAGCTTCCCAACCAACTTTGAAAGCCTTCTCAACCAAGCCGGAAGAATGAGCGGCAAACACTCTGTGACCAGCTTTTCCAGTTTCTTCGTCCAAAGGAACCAATGAAACTGCTCCCTCCGCCAGTTCAATTCAACCAGGACAAAGGCCAATAGAAACTCCAAACCTAACGGTAATGCCAGCCTAATGGAAAGTCAACCAAAAGACTCAAGAGGATTACGAAAGGGACAGGGCAACGTCCTCTTGCTCATCCCTTAAGAAGGACTCTTTTGAGGAGCTCCTTCACACAGCAGGCATCCAAGGACAATATTTTTGCAGAAGGAGTTTTGCAACAGGGGGTGTGCTGTTGCCAACGAAGGAACAAGCGGCAAAGCTGCCAGAGACTTGTATCCTTACAAGGTGTTCCGGTTACAACCGGAATACTTAAGAACGCGTAGGTTCCGTGTGACCGTCTGTAATGTCCCAGCAACCATTACAGGGGAAATTGTGGCCACTTTCCGCATTGCGTACAGCCGCGCCGAGGACATATCGCAATTCCGAGCCGCCGCTGGGACGGCTCATGGAGACAACGTATTCCGGGTCTGCCTTGACAGGGAAGTCTTTCAAGCCATCGCTGATACTATCTATCATAAAGATACACAAATGATGGTGGTGGTAGAGGGCAGGCGGCCGCACTGCTGAAACAGTAAGCAGGTAGGCTAAATTGCAAAATCAGCCCTCAGAAAGCCACAAAGGAGGCGGAAGTACGGAAGACGGATGGACTCAGGTGACTCGGAGGAGAAGAAAAAGCGACACTCCCAAAAAAGCCGAGAGAGATCTGAAACCAAGTACACCAGTACCCAAAGAACCTGCTCCGGTGACCAAAAATAGAACTACACCATCTCCTTCAACAGTGATTCAAAAGACGACTCCATCGCCACTTCCACAAGCAACGCAAAAAACTCCCACACCAGCACCAAGGAATATCATCTCCCTCAGACCAACAAAGACCCAGACCAGCAAGGACATCTCTAAAGATGTGACTCAAAATTTAAAGAGAAGAAGGGACAGTGGGGAGGGCAGTGCCAAAAAACTCTGCCCCACCAAAACAAAAACCACTCTCACCCCAGCCCCAACAAACCCAGCAAGAATCCCCTAAAACTCCCCACTCAAGAAGAATCCCAACAACTCCTCTCTTAAGAAAAATCTCAACGACGCCCCATCCAAGAACAATCCCAACACACCCCCATTCAAGGAGAATCTCAACAATATCCCCCTCAAGAACAATTACAACAACTCTCCACCCAACAAGAAGCTCATTCACAAACCCCTCATATCAACCATCTTCACACTTCACGTGCACCCTTCCTCTCACTCGCTCTCCCTTTTCTCTTTCCACCAGAACTGTTTTGAACTCGCTGACATAATGCAGACACAATCAGAGAACAGAGCCCCACGAATCTCATCCACGGACCCTAAAAGTCGGCACAGAACCAAATCGGTCCCGCCGCTTGAAAATGAAGACTCCATTCAGACAGCTGTGGCCCCCTGTTCTACGGTCCTGGAGTCCATCTCGGATTTTCAGTTCCGGAAGATACTAAAGCCACTGCTAGAACTTGAAAAAGTGAACAAAAAAAGGTTTCAAATCCGTATAATTATAAGGGTGCACCAATGGTGACCACCTTCGTCCGCGCGGCTTGCAGCCGAACCCAGGGCGTGTGAAAGTTGCTGGAAAACGCTAACCAAACCGACGCTGGTGAAATTGGACCACTCCTCCTTTATGTAAATGTTGTCATATTGTGCTGGAAGGGTCCTGATTTATGTTCACCCTTCTTTTTACAGAACTTTAAAGGAGCGGTTCCCCATGGATACTGAACTGAACTCGGCACCGGCTTCCTGAGACAGACCGTTGGCATCCTCACCCCCGAGAATTTCTGGACCATCGTGAACACTGAGTAGGTAAGTGGGTTAAAGGATTCTAAACGTTGCTTGTTTGAACGTGAGGGGACTGAGGAATCCAAGTAAGTGTGCTCAATTGCTTGGTGAACTCTCGAACCTCTGTGGGGATGTTGCTGCAGTGTAAGATACTCACTTCATTTGCGCAGAGGACTGTCGGGTGCTGGAGGGCGAATTTGTGGTCTTTTTAGCATTCGGCAGCCGCTGTAGAGCTAGGGTCTCTTTGCTAGTTGGACGCAGTGTTAATGCGATTGTCAATCTTGTCTTTGCAGATGACGGGGGTCGGCTGGTTGTAGCTGATGTTGCTGTTAAAAGCTTCGAGGGTGGTCGCAGTTTATGCACCCAACTGTGTTGGCGAGAGATGGTTGGCACCGTTCCTTGACGATTCGAAACGGTTAGTTTTAATGGGTGAGTGGAATGCAATCCTTGATCCCGAGTTAGACAGGGGCGGGCTGGGTGCTAGTGGGTCGTATAGGTGTGAAAACAGCTTGATCGACTTGCTAGCCGAGCACGATTTACGACAGGTTTCATCTGGATCACCTAGAACGGGAGATGTGGACTTGGCTAGGAGATTCGCCCTTTGGCCAGATTCGGTCTTATCTGGACAGAATGTTAGAAGAGCAGATAGTGACTTCGTTACTTGTCCCACGTTCCACTGGATAGGCGAGACTGACCATAAACTTGTAAGGGTCAGTCTGCAGTTAGTCAATAGGCCTAGTCTGGCCGGCTACTGGAAGTTCAATACCTCCTTACTGGAGATAGGGGACTTCCAGGAACGACTGGAAACCCTAATTCAGCCGGTGCTAGTGGGGGCGGTTACCGGGAATAAGTGGTGGGGATCCCTTAAGTATAGGATTAGGAACTTCGCCATCAAATACGGCTGACAGATTAAACTAGAAAGGCGAAGTCTTGAAACGATAGACTTTCCTGGGCGGTGGAGAGTGGGGATTCCCTAGACGTAGATATAGCTAGCGGGGACATTGAACGCGAGGCTAGCGAGCTTTACAAGGGTTTTGTAGTTAGAGCTAGGTTAAATAGTTTCCAATGAAACTGTGAAATGCAACGCGTTCGTGCGTGATGAAGAAGTACAAAGGTTTCCCCATCGGTACATCGAGTCCCCGGATGGGCACGCACTACAGTCGAATTGTAAGATGCACGACGCCTTTCGGGCGCACTTTCGTGATCGCTTTGCCCGCTATCCTGACCTTCCGGTTCAAGAGTTTCGCAGCTATTTAGCCGACTTCCCCCGCTGTGGGGAGGCGGAAGCGGCTAGCTGCGAGAGTCTGGTTTCTGAATGCAAAGTCCGTGACGCGTTGAAGCAGGTCGGCCTCAACAAGTCGCTGGGACTCGAGGGTTTGCCATACGAAGTGTACTTGAAGATTTCACACATGTTTATTCCTATTCTGACGGAGTTGTTCAACCACTGGTTTGCCCAGGGAGCCATTCCTGGTAGCATTACCAAGAATATGATCACATTGCTGAAGAAAGAAGACAGGCATGTTTGGGAGGACTTAGATGATTACAGGCTCATAACTCTGTTAAACACAGAGTTAAAGATTTTGGCCCGGGTCTTAGCTAACCGTTTGCAACTTGTCATCAGCTATCTGATTGGACTGGAACATAACAACGTTGTGAAGGAAAGATCGATCCAAGACAACTTGCCCCTGGTTCGCGAGATTCTAGAGTGGTTAAAAGACGATACTAAAACCGCGTTGACCAATTTAGATCAATCCAAGACCTTCGACAGGGTGGACCATCGGTTATTGGCGCCAGATTCGAACCGAAGTTCAGCAAATGGATCAGCATGTTGTACAGGTGAACGGAAAGCGTTCGGAAGCGAGCGGTCGGTTCGATAGGGTTGCCCCTTGTCTCCTCTTCTCTATATCCTCGCTTTGGAGCCCCAGCTCCGTATACTTAGAAGGCTAATCTGGCCCTGCGCGGAGTCCCCTTTGTCGGCCGTATAAGGGCGAAGTTCTCTGCGTACGCCGATGATATCACTATCTTTGTTTCCCGCTATTTGGACATACTGACAGTGAAGAAGGAGGTTGAGAGGTACGAAGAAGCAGGTGCCAAGATAAATTTTGATAAGAGCGAAGGTCTGCGGTTGGGTGCTTGGAGGGGTTGTGTCCCCCTGCCAGGGCCCTTCCACTGGAGTGACGGACCCGTCCACATCCTCGGGATATGGTTCGGGCCCGGCCTACCGCTCGAGTAAAATTGGTCGGAGGTACGCGCCAAGGTAGAAGCGCAAGTGAGTACCTGGCTTCGAAGGCGATTGTCCTTAAAGGGCAGGGTGGAGGTGTGCGCCGTGTACATCTTTCCTTTGATCCTTTACTACTTCTCCGTACTTTCCCTGTCTAGGGGTCCCCAGGTGGCGCTAAAACAATCCCTCCCCAAACAACTTTGGAAAGGTCGAAGCCCGAATGCCCGCACACAGAGATCCTACCAACGTTCTCAAAATGGGGGTCTAGGGATGCCAGATCTGGAGAGCCACTGCTTCGCAGAAAGACTGGCTTACCTGGGCCGATCCTGGTCGAGGGACACCGTATGGGGACAAAATATGAGAGTCGTCTTTCCTCGCCTGAAGTTCAATCCCGAAACCGAAGGTTGTCGTAAGCCTAAGGATGAAGCACCGTTCGCTTACGAGTGCCGTATGGCCCTCCGTAAACTTCCTGTGTCCAGTGACCTTTCTCGGCCTCGAAAGGAACTGTATCAGGAGTTAGTGGTGAGTTCCGCTTCGGATCCTCACGTGGAGTGACTCGGCTGGTTGCTGGGGAAGATTCGCTTTCAATGGAATTTGGCGCCAGGCGCGTGCTTCTTGAACAACTCCGAGTTCTCGCTCGCCTGGCGTTGCCCCTTAACGACTGCGCTTCCAGAGTGTGCTTGGCAGACATGCCCGACTGTCCTCGCTGCGGCAGTGGTTTAGAGGAAATGGCTTTGCATGCTTTCTACAACGGCGAGCGAGTTCGCTCGTTCTAGAGTCACGTCGAGGAGTGGACGGCCCGCATCAGTCCTAAACAGCTTAAATTGCTCGACGTTGGTTACGTCGTGGACAAGATTGATCCTCATATCAAGGTGAGAAGCGTGTGGTATTTCTCGCGATCCTAGCTGTGGCTAGATTTGGGAGACGCGAAACAAGGATTGTATGACGGTGCAAACTTTTCTCATCGTGATCTGATTTTGTTCTCTAAGAATCGGCTTAGGGTTAAAATTAGATGCGATAGAAAACGTTTGGACCGCATAACATTCGACAAAAGGTGGGTGTATGCAACGAGCCTGGTCGGACGAAAGGGGCACGTTGGAGTCATCCTTCTCGCCTCTTTCTGTGCAGCGCGACGATGGTCAGGGTTCTTTCGGGACCCCACCCCGGTAAGTAGGAATTCTTGTACACCTTTACCCGCTGGTTAGCAGTTTGAGGTGTGTCATTTGCCTTGTTTCCAAGATTCCCTACCCCCTATTCTTTCATCACCTAATCCCATCTGTTACGAGGATCTTGGACACACATTACTGTAATCCATGCCCCCCATTACTCGCCGCGCCCTAACCCACGTTTCTTTTATCCCATTATTTTAGATCCACTCCCCCATAGGGATAGCTCGGCTTGTTTTTGGTCCGCTTGGACACCGGAAAACAGTCAGCTCTCCACATCATAGACAGGGGTACGGGAGAGTAACCAAACGGGTTTTATCCTTGTTTTTACCAATCATTTTGGAATTTTCTCCCCTCCCCCATCGTCGCCCAAATTGTGTATATGTCTTCATTGAAAATAAATCATTCATTTCACCTGGTTTTAAGTAGGTTCTCATTGGGTGAATGTTGTGTTTTGGTGATTATTGCGCGCCTGTTGATGCATGGCTGTCTTTTATTGAATTGTGCGTCTGGGTCGGTGAATGTTGCAAGCTAAGGCTCCCTAGATATCATTGTCTCCATCCCTCCCTCTCCCCCTTAAAACGTTTGGGGCTTCATACTCCCCTAACATTGTATGTTTTCTTAAAGTTTTTGGAAAGGAGTGTTTTGGTGTCTTGAATAGAGCTTGAAATTGAAAAAAAAAATTACTAAAGGCATTTCAAGATTATTGTTGCTTGACTAAGGGTGGTTTTAATTTATTCTTTTCTTTCATACATATATACATACATATATATTCATATATATACAAATACACATATATATACATATACACATATATATACCTATACACATATATATGCATATATATACATATACACTTACATATATACATATATACATATATATATATATACTCATATATATACACATATATATTCATACAGATATGTATATACATATATACATACGGGGTGGAACGATAACATTGTCGCCCTAGAAAAGACGACATGATTCCATTTCTGTTTAATGAAAACCGGTTTTCTTTTTTTTTTTGTTGCAGACCATGTACTAGTTGGTCGATTGCGTACAAATCCCAAGAGCAATAGGAGCCTTCTATCATGTCTGAAAGTGATACAATGTTCAACGAGCGAGATCGGAGATTCTCCGCTGTACAACTCATGCTCTTTAACGAGGCAAGTTATGACAACAGGACCATTGCCAGCACCCTCAAAATGCAAATCCAGACGGTTCAACGCTTGAGGGCACAGCTCAACGCATCGGAAGACCCTTTGGAGGTGGTGGAGCGGAGGTTTCAAGTGAAGACCACATCATGCCACATCACATCTTCGAAGTCGGCTTGAAAGTCAACACCAAAGTGTACCTGGATGTGCTGAAGAGTGTGATGATCCCCTGGTGCAATCAGGTGGCCGGTGGCTGACCCTGGGTGTGGCAGCAGGACTTGGCGCCGGCCCACAAGTCCAAAGAGACCCAGGCTTGGCTTCAGACGGAGTGCTACGACTTTGTACCCTTCTCACACTGGCCTCCCTCCTCCCCCGACCTGAACCCGCTGGACTACTTCGTTTGGTCATACGTCGAGAACATCAACAACATGACCTCCCACAACCCCAAAGCCAGCCTGATTGCCGCCATCCGCCGAGCTCCTGCCGGCGCTTGTGGAAAAAGCATGCTCCCAGTTCCGGATCCGTATCCGTATCGAGGCGGTGATTGAGGCTGAAGGCGGCTACATTGAATAGATGTCAGCTCTACTACATAATCAAGTTACCTGAATTGATTTTTTCAATAAAAGTTTTAAAATAAAGCTGTAGTGTTGTTTTCTTTAGGACGACAATTTTATCGTTCCACCCTGTATATATACACATACATATTTACTTGTATATATATATATATATATATATACATACAAATGTATATTTTTAAATGAATATGTCCACAAAGAGATTTGTATTTTTTTTCTGGTTTATTTCTTTATTTCGTTCCGACGTACGTGTATGTTTCCAGCTCGTTGCTTTCGTCAGAGAACCTATATGGTACAAGACCTTGTTAACGGGGTACTCAATGAGAATCGAGCTCACTCGTGTTTGCAGTTTAGGTTTCAGTTGGTTATTGGCCTATATGGTAGTTACTCCTCTCTTTTTCTTAGAGTGTGTTTACCTTAGTCTGCTTTAACCCTCATTTGCTTTTGATATTTGATACCTTTTTTTCTGTGCACGCGTGTGTGTGTGAGTGTGTGTGAGTTGGAGAGATTTTGGATTTCACTTACAGTTATTTTTTCTTTGAGTTTGTGTCTGAATGTGTGTCCTGAGATTTTGTGTGTGTGTGTGTGTGTGTGGTGTGGTTTGAAATATACTGGTAATTATATTTTATTAATAATTTTTGTGTATATATAAATATATATATATATACATATATATATATATATGTTGTGTCCATGTGTTTGTGTATATGATTCATGTTTTATTCAAAATTGGTTTAAATCTATCTTTAAATTCCTTTTCCTTTATAAGTGTAGTCGTTAGTTTTGTAAATGGGCATTATTTTAAATTCACACTGACTATATTCGTATTGGTGTTTAATTTTCTGTTTTCAGTTATTTTAATATTGCTCCTGTGAAGTGATATTCTTATACATAGGGTCTGTGTTGACCCTACATAAATTTTTTGCACCAGTTACATTCAATTATGTAGACTACATTTTTTGAGTTGCAGCTTAAGTCTTTATTTATTTTGAATTTTGTTTCCGGGTTTTCGAAAGTATAGGATTTCCCTTCCATAACTATATCACATATATTACATCGTTAATTATTGCATTCGGTAACTTCTTGTGTTGTGTTTTCTCCGAATGTAGAAGAGGTGAGTATTCTTTTAAGATTTGATTGAATAATCAAGACACATTTTGTCTATATAATTCTATTAAGATCCTTTCTAGTTTCCTGATAAATGTCTTGGTTTCAGGTAGGAATTGGTGGATGAATTTACCAAAATTGTCCCGAGCGCTTTCGGGCGTTTCATAAACCATCATCAGGGGTTGCTTGCATGTGTACAGAGTGCTTTTAAAGAGTTTTGAAAGTTTTTAGGTTTATATAACATACCAAAATTACGTAAGTTGGATAAAACTGAGAGGTTCATGAATTTAAAGAGCAGAACGCAGTCAACGGAAATAGGATATTATCAAGAAATATGGAATACTTAAAAAAAAAAATTACTAAAGGCATTTCAAAACATTGTCGCTATTTTCAAAATTAATTCTATTGATTTTAGTTATTTTATTTATTTATTTATTTTTGGTTTTTATACACAGGGCTTTAAGGATTTGTAGTCGTAGCTAATTGATTTCGTGTGGTGTTTTCAACTAGAATTTTTCCAAATTTGGATTTGGGGATTGAATGGGTTTAAGGCTATGGAGCTAGAATCATTAAACCGTCTTAAAAGAGTTGTAGTGGTAAGGCCAATATACGTATTATTTTCTTTGGAGACAGAGTCTCCCAAGGAACATTTGAACATATATACGACATTTTTCCTATCAAGAAGTTCAGTGGAGGGGGAAATAATCAGGTTGGAGGTTTTAAATTTGTTATATTAAATGATGAGCCTTATTTTTTTGGCAGGATCGGTAAGAACATTTTTTAGATAAGGTTTTTATAAGATAGATGAACATATACTAAAAAACTTATCCAAAAAAATGTTCTCCCTATGTATATACATACATTTATACGCGCAAACACACACACACACACACACACACACACATATATATATATATATACATGTATATATATATATATTAAAGAAATTTAAAGAGAATAAAATTGCAATATAAAGAAATTTTGAAGGGAATAAAATTTATGAAGGAATTTTGAGGGGATAAAGTTTAATATGAAGGAAATGACACTATACCCAAATTTATTATTTAACTGGTTAATGTTTTAGAGTGTAATTTTAAACCGTAAGTTCAAACGGTAAGTTCCGCAGCTTTTTAGTTCGGATACTGATTCAAAAAGATAACACAGACTTTAAAGTTTTTAAAAAGGAATTTTATACAACAAAGAACAAGAAAGAAAGAGACAGAAAAGGTAAAGTGTTGCAAATTTTAGTGCAATTTGCTAGAACTTATCTGAGAGAGTGTCCGGGAAACAAAGTTCTTTGAATTTGTGTATTTTTTTTTTTTTTCGTTTTTTTTTTTTTGTCGAAATGTTTCAGAGTTCATTAAATTGCGAGTCTTCTTTAAAGTTTTTTTCAGCAGAATTCTCGGTTGAATTTTCTTTCAGTTGTTTATCTTGGGAGAATTTCAGTAGTCGACTTTCGATTAATTTTACTTTTATTTCTTGGGAAGTTTCAGCCTGTTTAAAATATGTACCAACTATTAAAGAAGCGAGTGACGAAACCTTTCTGGTGGCTTAAGTTTTCGTGCCTTCAGTTTGGTCCCCGAATTCACACTGAGGGTCCTAATAGCAGTTCTCGACAAAAAGAGGAGGTAGCTTTTTGGTGCCGTATTGTCTGGGATTCCTTCTCCCCTTTCCACTCTGGCCAACTCAAGTGCCGCACGTGGTCAGTTTGATTTTTTTTCTTAGAAATACATTTTTTATAATATGCATATATATACATATACATACATATATATACATTTATATATATATATATATATATATATACTGCTTCATCAGTAATTACTGATGATAATAAATGGATCAAGGGTTATCGCCCTTGTCCTGAAGTTATTAAGAGCCTTAAGGAATGCCACAAGGGGTTGTTGAATAAAGTTGTTAAACACGTATTTGTGGTTTGCCCGATATTTTTCCATTTTCAGACATTACCGGCAGCCCACTAACAATAACCAACGCTCGTGTATGATACATGGTGTAAGCAGTGGGAATTTAAAAAACATAATACCAATATTTTAAAAGGGACCCTAAACCAGCGAAAGAAAAATATGTTCAGACTTCAACCCTCAGAGAATTTTGACTTTACAACCACAGGGCGCTAGCAAACATGGCGTCGGATATTCCAACGGTTCAGAATAGCCTAAAAGCTAAGTTAAGAATCAGCAGAAACCCAAGTACACTGATTTATTGTATGGGAACAGAAGCCGAGCAAATTTATTAGTCACTGTCCTTTAAGAAGAAGGAAGACGAGAAAAATTTTGACGTCATATTAAGCAAAGTTTATGCATATGTCATCCACGAGCGTCCTAAGAACGCAAAGGGACGGAGAACCGATAGAGAAATTTGTAAGAGGATTGTATGAAGTGACAGAAAACTGTGATTTCACTCAGAAAAACGACCAGATAAGAGACCGTTTAGTCATTGGACTGAAAACCAAGGAATTATCGAAAAAACTCCAACTTTGATAAGACCTCAGTTTGAAAAAGGCCGTCGAAATGGCTCGTAGCTACGAGCAAGTCAAAACGCAAATGAAGGAAATGTAAGACAACTCAGTGGATGTGGTAACAGGGGAAAGGAAAGAAACCACAAAACACTCAGGATGGAAAAAGTATCCCCAAAAGGCAGCGAATACGTCGTGATGTAAAAAGTGCAACAAATATCACAAATTTGATAACTCTCCAGCAAAAGGAAAAATTTGTAGAAACTGAGATAAAAATGAATCGTTTCGCAATATGTTGTAGGTCGCGGACATAGAATATTTGCGAAATAAGGAAACAGTCTACAGAGAGATGTTTCCTGCAAGAAAAAAACTTCCAGAGAAAAAAATAGATCCTTTGCATGTAAAATTAAAGGTAGGTGATATACGTATTATTTTTAGAATTGATTCCGGTGCTGATATAAATGTTATCAGTACTAAAACCTTTTGAAAACTAAGGAAGAGACCAATGCTAAAACCATCACATGGCATCAATAAAAGTCCCAGAGGCACATAAACCTGCAAAGGAAAATTTTGGGTGAATACGACGCATAAAAATAAGACGTATCGCTTTGAGACACATGTTATAGATAATACCACAGACAATTTATTATCTAGAGATACAGCGTACAAAATGGGACTGATTACTGTGGTAGCAAACGTAAATGAATGTATGAAAGGCGACCCTGTGAAAATTACGCTACGCGAAAATGTGGTGCCATACTGCACATCAACTACCAATCATATACTCTTTCCAATTTCACCCAAGGTAAAAAAAGGAGCTTCAACGCCTTGAGAAAGATGACATTATCGAAAAAGTCACCAAACCAACGGATTAGTGCTCACCCATTGTTCAAGTAAGAAAAAAAAAACCCTGAGATTTCAGGATATGCGTAGATTTAAAAAAAATCAAATTCAGCAGTAAAAAGGGAACATTTCATGTTACCAAATTCGGTGGATATATCACCCAAATTAAGGGGCTCGAAAATATTCTCAAAGTTAGATGCAGCTAGTGGATTCTATCAAATACCGTTAGACGAAGAAAGTCGGTTGGTGACGACTTTTATTTCACAAGATTTTGCTTTAAAAGACTACTTAACGGAATATCCTCAACTCCTGATAATTTTCAACGTAGGATGTCTAAATTACTAGGAGACATAGAAGTAATAATAGACGACATCTTAATACACGGTAAGACGATGGAAGAATAAGATAAAAGACAGGAAGAAACATTAAAATTAATAGAAGAACTAGGAATAAAATTAAACCCAGGAAAATGTGAGTTTAGGAAAAGTGCCATCCGATATTTTAGGCACATTATATCAGACAAAAGGATACATACAACCCAGTAAGGACAAAATCGAGGTGATACTAAAGTTACTCCAACCTTCTGCAATCCCAGAATTGAAAAGATTTCTTGGAATGACACAATATTTAGGCAAATATGTGCCGAATTTTGCAGAAGTACTACAGTCAATGTTAGAACTTTTAAAAAACGATATAGTTTGGGTCTGGAATGAACCCCGAGAAAAAGCATTCCAGAGAGTCGAGGAATTGTTGACACAGACACCCATATTAACTTACTATGATCCTAGTAAGTCCATTATGGTTAGCGCGGATGCGAACAGCTACAGACTTGAGGGTGTTATTTTTCAAGAAGAAAATAAGACACTGAGAGTTATAGTTTATGCCTCTCGTACTCTTACCCAAACCGAGAGAAACTACGCACAAATAGAAAAAGAATGCTTAGCGAGTGTTTTGGCCTGCGAGAAGTTTGACTGATATATCGCTGGACTAGATCAGTTTTGCCTATTGACGGACAACGAACCGTGGGTACGGTTAATAAATACACAGGACTTAAATAATACCTTCGAGATGCCAAAGGCTTTTAATGAGACTTAAGAGATATAACCCAATAGCCGAGAATATCCCAGGAAAACTCTGACTAGTTTCAGATGCATTGTCCAGAAATCCAATGCAGCACACTCATAGCACTACTGAGGAAGTGTAGAAGTGTATATAAATAGTATAGTTAAAACTAGATCAGCTACTTGTAGAAAATTAAAAGAAACAAGTAATGCTACATCTTTGGACTCAGATCTTCAAGAGGTTATCCATCTTACATTACATGGGTTGGCCTAGGAAGCAAGATAGATTAAGTAGAGAAATTAAGCCTTATTTTACACAGGAATGATCTATCAGTATACAAAAAAATTCTATATTTCCAAGATCGGATAGTGATTCCACAAAATCTCAGAGCAGAAATGTTATGATCAATACACACCGGACATCTTGGATTAAACAAATGCCGAGAACAAGCAAAAATATCAGTGCGGTGGCCGAAAATATCTCAGGAAATAAATGATTTCATTAAAAGATGTGAATTCTGCAATTGTCATCGAGCTGCAAACCCCAACGAAAGTTTAAAACCAACCCCTTTGCCAGATAGACCATGGCAGAGAGTAAGAACGGATATATTGGAATTGGATGAGGAGTACTACTTAGTCGTGACAGACTATTTCTCCTGTTACTTGGAAATAATGAAATTAAGTCCACTAACAAGTAATACTGTAATTAGAAAATTAGAAAGTCTGTTCGCCCAGTGGGGAATTTTGGATGAAATTGTAAGAGATGATAGAGGACAATTCACAAGCACACATTTTTAAAAATTTGCGAAAAAAACATGCGTTTACATGCACAACAGTGAGTCCTCATTTTCTACAGGCAAATGGAGCTGCCAAAAGTGCTGTGAAAATTGCAAAATAATATTTTGACAAGACATATTTCTCGCGTTAATGGCATACCGTAGTACACCTATAACTGACACATGAGTTTGCTCAACAGAACTCTTGATGGGCGGGGAAAATGAAAACTATCTTACCCAGCCACCCAAAAAAACTAAAACCAAAATGGCCACATCTTAGGAAAATAAAAGATAAGATGGATCATATAAAGCACAAAACAAGAAAAATGACAAAAGACATGGGAAAAAAGGATCTAAAACCACTAAAGTTTGGTGATAGAATCCGAGAAAAAACTGATGAAGCGAAAACTTGGAAAAATACTGGTACAATCATAGCAGTAAATAAACGTAGTAGAAGGTACACTGTTAAGTTAGACTCGGGTGAATTCTGAAAAAGAAATAGAAAACATTTGCTGCTTATCAGAGAAAAAGAGTATGATTTCCAGAAAAGAAAACAGGATCAAGTTAAAGATAAGGATCCAGGATCAAGATCGAAAAAAAGGCAGTTAACAAAAAAAACAAAAAAACAAAAAACAAATACAAAGTCTTTAGACTCTGTATAGAAAAAAAATGAAAATAATAAAAATAAGAATTGAACAAAGAAAGGTGTTTCATCAATAATTACTTACTGATAATAATAAAGGATCAAGGGTTATCCCCCTTGTCCTAGAGTTGTTACGACTCCCAGGGAAAGCATCTAGGGGGAATTATATAAAGTTTTTAAGATATCAACAGGTGTTTGTGGTTTGTCAGACATCTTCTCATTTTCAGATATTACCGGCAGCCCCCCAAGAACAACTAACGCTCGTGTATGATACACCCAGTATATCTCAAATGATACCCAATTTTTTTGGAACACCTTGTAATTCTTCCTCTTTTCAGCAATTATCACATTTTTTAAGTTTTCATATAAATATTTCTAGTCATATAATTCTTTACGACGAGCTTGTGGACAACTCTATATTCCAACCAAAGCACAAACAGCCAAATTTTGTGCAAATTTTAGGATCCAAAAAGGTAGAAAATTACTACAATTAGCCCAACTGACGATTGGTCCAAAAACCGCTTGAGGTCATAAACCTTGATTCCCGCCTTAAATACTAACACATAAGTTGATCAATTTTTTTTTATCAGCATACGGTCGCAAGGAAAGAACGAAAACACAGATGTAGAAACAAGGAACACGAAGGCACGTAAAAATTTCAACAATTGTATTAAAAACAAAGTAAAAGGTTCAAATAACTGGGTTTGAATAAACGTGTTGATATGGCATTAAAGAAAGTAGAAAAATGTCCAATGCTTAATTGTGGTGGGATTGTTTGTCTTACGCGCACGCGGTCAATCAGATGTTACGAGAGCAGAGAGGAGAGGGGTGTTTGGTGATTTACGACTTAGATGCTTCATTCAAAAAGGAGAATAGGAAAGTCAATGTGGTTCATGCGTGGTTTCGAGTTTCGCCCCCTCCTTCTCTCTCTCTCCCTCTCTCTCTCTCTCTCTCTCTCTCTCTCTCTCTCTCTCTCTCAGAGCTGAAGATCTAGTCTGCAGATGTCGTTTCCCTTCATTTGATCCGGCTCCGCTGTCGAGAAATTTGTCTTTTATCGCATTTTTGTCTTCCGATCGGATCAAAGTGGGTTTTCTTTATTTTTTTTACCGCGGTCACAAATTGGCCGAAAAATTACTTTTGATTATTTTTATTTTTAGACAAATTACATCGATATTTCGCTATGCGCTGATCTTAAGCGCAGAAGCTCCTTTTTCTATTTTAAAGAAAGTCTCGGCATCGATAACATCCAGTGAATGCTCTCGTGGACGCTAGTCGTAATCATTATTTTGTATGCACGATAAATTAGAGATCTCTTTCACTCATATAACAAAGTCCCCCCAGATCTCGTTCTGATTTATGAGTGTGTGTGTGTGTGTGTGTTTGTTCTGTGCGACAAGTACATTGTAAAGTCATTGTAGCGCGTTGGCATTTGTCCGCGTGTTTGCCTAACTGGAATTGATCTTGGGTTTTGGTGTTGGTTTGTTGTATCGATTTGTGCAGAAGGTTGTGTCGGTCTTTGTGCGGTGGATGGACTTGCATGTGGTGATCTTTGATCTTGTTGGTGAGCGTGATGTGGTGGTGGGGGGAGGGGTAGCAGTTGTGTGACAGGTGTTTTGGTCGGGGTGCAAGGCGACGAATGTGTGCTCGGTGAATCCAGTCACCTTCGCCTTTTTCATTTCTGACCTGAATTACTATTGTTGCGGAGCCGATAACCATGTCGACCCTGCAAATGAATTATAAGGTTAAGCGAGCGAGTAATGACAGCCAAAAGACAATGAAGGAAACAATAGTGAGGTAACAATATAACAAAGATGACAATTTATTTATCGTGTTTACAAGGGCGTATGTAAAGTTCGTGATAGTTGTTGGTGTCTTCTGCTAGATGGTTGGTGTCGGTAGCTGGTATGGTCGAAGTCGTAGAGAGGTAGCTCGATGATCAAAGCGAGTAGCTGGTGTTGTCGAAGTCGAAGAGAGGCAGCTAGATGATCGAAGCGAGTAGCTGGTGTTGGTTGAAGTTGAAGTTGATAGTACCAAAATGGTACTAAGGCACTCCTGCTACAAATTCGTGGCAAAATGGTGCTAAGGCACTCGAACGGACAGGGGAACCGAAAGCTAAAGCTAACCAAATGCTTTAGCGCTGCGCTGCCGGGCAAATCGACAAGGGAACCGACAGCGCTAAAGCTTTAGCGCCGCGCAGCCGTGATAACGAATCGAGCAAACGGACCAGGAAGCAACAGCTAAGATTTGCGGTATCTTAGCGCTGCGCAGACAGGGTACGCATGGCTAAAGCGAACCCGTGCTTTAGCGCTATGCAGCTAAGCAGACGAACGGACAACGAAACCGACCGAATGGTTAAGATGGATGGTCTCAGAGTCCTCTTCGTGTTTGCCTCTAGGCCGTCTACTTCGACGAGACGGTAAGGACAGTCAGAGATACTCCAACCCGCAGAAAGAGACTTCTAATGGTCCTTAAAAGGGCCTTTTGGCATATCTACGTGATATAAGGCGAATACGACCACGAGATGTAGGATTCAGCCTTGGAAGTAAGGCGAATGCGACCACGAGATATAGGATTCAGCCTTGAAAGAGCTTCGTTATAAAAAAAAAAAACCGAACCGCCTGACCGTCAAAAGGGCTTGTTGATATCCAGCAGGAGCTGTGACTGAGTAACAGGGCTGCCTAAGCGTAAAATTCGATTCTAAAAAATAGGAGTGGAAATAAAGTTCTTCTTTAGCCAGGGATAGGCTTCGGAAGATAATCCACTTTATATTGATAGAGTTACTTTTGACAGAGGAGCCCTATTAAAGATGTAAATGTCATTTATTCCCTTTTTTCTTTTCGTTATAACGGCAAGTCAGCGTTATACAAGGTTTTACATCCGGTCGTAGCCGGATGTAATGTTTAAGGTTTGAGTGATCCGGTTTGTTTACGTTTTTAGGCGGGTCACGACACTATATCGTTTGTTTTGCAGACTTCGAACGGACCGATCAAATCCAAGTGGGATGAGTGTGCAGTAGTAGATTGAGGGCGGTGTAGTAACACATTGTCGCCCACTTGCTTTGGATCCTTGTATAAGAGTTGGTTCAGTTTCGCATTCAGCTTGTGATCTGCTTCGTTGTTTGCGAGGACGACGCGGCGATGGACTTGCCTCAACAGAGCGTTGATTTACATGCCATATGCCGTAGGGTTTTGGCTTGTGGGTTAATTATGGGGTAGTTTGAGTAAGCCGATATTGAGTTGGCGGCCAGTGATCACGTTGTGTGATGATACGCCGGTGGCGCTATTGGTTGTTGCGTTCATAGAAGATGTGACGGATTCCAGGATATCTGTCCATTCACAATTTCTATCTTCGCACAGCGTGAAGAGAGCGTTCTTCACTGCGCAGTGTTGTTGTTCGATGTTACCCGAGCTCTGTGGTCGCCAGCGATAATGTAGCTCACGAGTGATTGACATCATGTTGCTGAAGTTCTTATACACTTCCCCTGTGAAGCGAGTTCCGCAGTCAGAAGATAGGATTCGTGGTATTTCTCGCTGGCGAAGGAAGAAGCTGTAAAGTCTGTTAGTTGTTCAACTGCTATGCTAAGGTGATCGCAGTTCTTCTCAGTAGAGAGGGTGGAGGTGGAATGGTACGCGCAAAATGCGTCCGCCATACGCTTGTGACAATATGTACTTTGTGGTGTGTGGGTCTGGGGAATGAGCTGTAAGCCGTCGAATTCATTCAGACACTATGACGGAACGTAGATGTGCAGGTCAGATCCTTCTTAAATACTCTGCCTGCCGGAGTGGAGTCGGCTGGTATTTTTGTCCTTTTCCGTCCATGGCTTCTTCTGAGCATATCGGCTCAAACATTTGAATGACCCTCGACGTATTCTTGCAAGAATTTGTAGCAGGAGATTTCTTCTGCCAACGTCGTATCTTTGCATTATTAAATTCCTGCTGGTCCATATATGTTAGCGACTTGTGGTGGGTGAAAATCACAAAGGTGTGGTTGCACGAGAAGTTGTCAAATCTCAGGATGGCCCATTTTATCACGTACGCTTCCCCTTATGTGGTAGACCAGTTCTGTTTCGTGGGGTTGAATGAGTGTGAGGCGACTGCTATAATCTTTTTCTTTCCGTTGTCTGCCTCCTGCATTAGAATGAGCCCACAAGCCACGTCGCTGGCATCTGTGGTAAGGGTGAAGAGCTGTGAAAAGTTTGGTAATGAAATGACCGGTGGTGAGGTGAGTCGGTTCTTTATTTTCTCGAACGCCTTGTCTGCTTTGTCTGTTCAGGTGAACATCTTGTTTGTCTTGTTTAATTTGTGTATAGGACACATCAGGTTAGAGAATGTGTCAGATCATATCTGTTCGTCTAAACGCGTCTCCAGAAATTGTCTGATCCATACCAAACGGCCGACGAGGCTTTGTAGCAACTTCTTTGATGTCGGGGGTTTCATTTCTCTGATAGCACGGACATATTCAGGATCAGCCCTGAATCCATCACTACACACTATTCGTCCGAGTTATTTCACCTCTGAGGCTAGGAAGGTGCATTTTTCCGAATTAAGTTTGAGTCCGAATGTGCGGAGAGCGGCGAAGAGCTATTCAAGGGCGACTAAATACTCCTCGAACGTTTTGGCATGGACCAGGTTGTCATCAATGTATGAGAAAATATTTGACCGAGACGAAATGGTCGCTAAAGCTTCCGCTACACATCGAGAGAAGATTTTTCCGGCAGATGTAAGACCGAAAGCTAGCTGCGTGTACTGGTAGCATTTGTCCTTCCATGTAAAAGCTGTTTTGTGGCGGTCGCTTTCATCGATGACTATCTGTCAATAGCCACTACGGAGGTTGAGAGTTGCAAAATATTTATTGCCTTCCCTGATCTTGTGAAATAACAGGGTCAATCCTTGGCGTAGGGTACTGATCGAGATCGACCAGTACTTTGTTGAGGGTTCTTTTAAAATTTGCAACCACTCAAATCGTACCATTCTTTTTGCACGCGGCGAAAACCGGGCTTTTGAAACCCTTAGAGTCGAGGCAGGTTTCGATGATCCCTTCGGCAGTCATGCAGTTGATCTCGTCGTCGACGTCAACTTCCAGAACTTGGGTAATCGGGTGTTGCCTTTGGCTACGTTATTAGCCGTTGGTTGGTATTCAAATGGGCTGAAAGGTACCCTTTTCTCCGTTTTCTGTGCCGAGGATGTCGATGTAATGCAAGAGTAGGTCAGTCATATTTTCCAGTTCGTCGCAGTTCGGGTGATTCGTTTTTGCCAGTGTAGTTTTTCTTCTAATATCTGGCCGTGGGACAATAGTATCGTAGCGTGTCGGCTGAAGGTGGTTTGAACCCCATACACAGGGTTGTGTTTGGATGTAGTAGTATAGTCATGTGGTGACGTTAGAGGGGCTGTGTGTGTCGTATGAGCGTTTAAATTCGATGGTTGCATCTTGGTTGTTGATCGAGTATGAGGTGAAGGTTCTGTGACCGAGGATATTTTGCCCAATCCGGATTGGGCAAAAAAATTGGGGTGATGGCACTCGTGACTAGAATGTTTAATTCCTTGAAGGCAGGGGAATTTCGGTCGCCAATGGTGATGTCACAGTTTAGTTCGCCTAAGGTGATGATACTGTCGTTTATGCCTTTAACGAGGGTATCGGAGTGCGTTATATGTTTTTGACATCTTCTGGTAATTGGGAGATAGGTATGGTTCTTGTCGAGCACCCCGAATCTCGCATTGTGGTGTCGGAGAAGGTGGTCCCTTTGACGGTGAAAGTGGCTCTGATGAACGGGGATTGTTGTGTAGTGTGTTGCTGAAAGTTAAATGTGATGGGGAGTACGTCTGACCGGTGGGTGAGCCATCACTTCTCACCTGTTCCGTATAGAAAATCCAGATCAATGGTTGGTGTTGGGGCGTCACTAGTAGGTGTTTCTTCTGTTGTTGAGAGGTGTCGATATGGGCAGTTGCGCCCGTGGTAGCAGTTGAAGCCTCTTGTATAATTCCGACAAACTGCCTGGCTTTGGGCCTTGTGTCTGTGCGTCCGGTTGTATGATTATCTGTTGTTGGGTGGCGTGTTGTTTGAGTGATTTTTCCTCTGGGGTAGCTGCTTGTTTACAATTATTTGTTGCCCTGACGTATCCTTGGGCTTTTCGGGTCGTTGTGGCTGGTTGTAATATGCGATGACGTTGTGTTCAGTTGTGTTGTCCATTTTAACACCGCGTTCAAGATATCCTTGGGCCTCATTTGCTATACCACCGGCTGTGTAGTGGTTGTTCATCGTTTTCTCGAGATGAGGGTTTGTTTGGTGTCCAAGTCTTGATTTTCTCACTCATAAGCATTGCACCTACCAGTGAGGTGGCTGTATTAACGGTCAGTTCTTTGGTGTTGTCTTTTTTTAAATTTATTTTTTATATGGACGGTCGCCACTCTAAGGGTGTTTTCAAGCCGTTCGGCGAAATCGGTTAACTTCTCGCCATCTCATCTTTGCAAGTCCCAAGCTCGACTGAGATCTTGGAAGTTGGACATCTGGTTGCCGTGGGTTGCAGTGAGGTATAATTTCAGTTGCTCGAAATTAGATATATCTTGCTGGGAATCCACCATTTGCTGGAAAATGCCCCGATCGAACAATCGTTTAGCGATTTTCATAAATTCATTTTCCATTTCGGGGTACTTGGCGAGGTCTGGTTTAACGTTGATGATGTAGGCCTGGTTTAGATCGGTGATAAAGTAGTGTACGTCGTTACCCGGATTGAAGCTCTTTATATCCCTCCTAGAGTCCCGTAACGACTGTTGTCCTATCATAAGTCCATGTGGTGTATCTATGCGTGGTAGATGGTGATGGTGTGGTGGCCAGACTCAAAGCAGTGAGCATGTTGTGTATATCTTTTTCTGCTTCAGCAATTGTTGTCCCGTCTGAACGTGTTGAGCTGCATTTTATGTTAAAAAGTGCTATTTTGTGTTTTAACAATTGTACTGAAAACAAAGAAGTAAAAGGTTCAAATAACAGAGTTTGTATAAACTTGTTGATATGGCATTAAAGAAAGTAGAAAAATGTCCAATACTTAATGGTGGTAGGATCGTTAGTCTTACGCGCACGCGGTCAATCAGATGTTATGAGTACAAAGAGGAGAGGAGTGTTTGGTGATTTACGACTTAGTCGCTTCATTCAAAAAGGAGAAGAGGAAAGTCAATGTGGATGATTTGTAGTTTCTAGTTTCGCCCCCCCCTCTCTCTCTCAGAGCTGGGTAACGTTTGCTTTCTTTTGATCTGGCTCCGCTGTCGAGAAATTTCTTTTATAGCGTTTTTGTCTCCTTATCTGATCAAAGTGGGTTTTCTTTATTTTTTACCGCGAAGGTCGAAAAATTACTTTTGATTATTTTTATTTTTTGACAAAATTCATCGACATTTCGCTATGCGCTGATCCTATGCTCAGAAGCCCCTTTTTCTATTTTGAAGAAAGTCTCAGCACCGATGACATAATGCTCTCGTGGACGCTAGTCGTAATCATTATTTTGTGTGTACGATAAATTAGAAGAGATCTCTTTCGGTCATGTAACAACTTTTCAAACTTATCTTATAAATAAATATTTCATAAATCATTTTTGCCAGGCAGTTCAGTCATAATTTCTGCTGGAATTTTCGATAGTCAACATGCTGAACCCAAAAACAACGACTGCAAGGACCAAAATTTCAATTCAAAACAACGAAGTACCAAACCAGTTGCTTTGTGTTATTGAAAATAACTAAGTATTCTCCAGTCTCTTATCTACAATTATCAACGAACACACCCATATCTGTGTTTTTACTTACAATGTAATATGAGTAATGCTATTATTGCTGTTTCTTCCCTACTGCTAAAATTACTCCCACATTGCGGATCACTGAATGCAGGATAATCACTTTTGTACATCTAACACTTAACTTTATCAAAGATTCCTATAAACACACTTTTTCCAAATGACTCTGTTCCTAAAAACAAACTCTTTTGATCTAACACTTTTGCAGAAATATTTTGCATGTTTCTCTTGCTTGCATTGCATTTTCGTTGCCATGTTAATAAATACAACCTTGTTATAATCTTTCAATTCAATTTCTGTACTTTGGTTCTTCATTTCAATATATTTTTGTCTTTTAGTTGAAAATTAATTACACGCAGCTTAACATAACCACTACAAGCTATGAGCCATCCCATCATAAAAACAAAATACCTTTTTCCCCTGACTGAAGTTATTGGATTTAAAAAAAAACTTCTCTAAAAGAAAAATCTCTTGGGTATTTTACTTCTTTCTTAATTTTTCAAGGTAATAAAAAAGATTCCTTTTTCACATAAAATGTAAATATTACAAACTGTCATATCATTGTATGGTATTGCTTTTTTCTTCCAAAATTTTTGTTGATGCCGATAATAATCCTACCAACATGTTATATATGTGTATACAAAGACAATAATATTTGAATAAATGGCAGCTAACCAAGTCAATTATATTTGGAAAAAGTGAAACAATTTTTGACTTTTCTTTCTGCTACGAATTATGGTCAAACCAGCTCATTGGCCTTGTGGGTAGAATGTGTGCCAATGGACTGGGAGACCTGGTTTCAATCCCAGGTCGCGTCATGCCAAAGACTTTAAAAATGGTACTTAATACCTCCTTGCTTAACACTCAGTCATATAAGGCACGTATCAAGGGTAAAGTGGAGCAATTCAGGGAAAGGAGTAGCGCCCTTCCCTACACCTCTCGGTGTAGTAGCTATTGAAAAGGAAGCCTTCTGGTTGCCAATTTTACTTTTACTTATTAAGTTTGCCAACTCGAAATGAAGATTTTGAAGAATTCATATAGTAAATTTTTGATCATACTAACAATTTGATAGCAAATACTTGCCCCCCCCCCCAAAAAAAAACAAATACAACTTAAATACCTAAGCACTAACTTTCATGTTTGATTTAAATCTGGGTGTTAACAAGTTCCCTCTTCCACCTTAAATTAAAATTTTTCAGTAATCTTATTTGTATTGAATTATATGCAACTCACATACATTTGAAAAGAAACAAGCAGTTATATTAACACTGCTCAGAAATAAAAGCAACCAATATAATTTTTCTGTATGACCACTTATCTTCCAAAACATCCAAGACAGGCTGGAGAAGTGATGTCCTCTTACACAGGGATACGCCAGTGCTGACCTATAAACAAAAATTTATATTCATCGGCTTTGTACGGACATTGGATGCCATCTAGAGGACTCACTCCGAGCAATGGCAATAGAGAGTCAAGGGAATCCATGCTGTTGATGATGATGATGTGTAAGCTTCTCTTCTATTTTCTTTCTTAAATTAATTTTAGAATTTTTTATTTTATTTGAAAGCCAGTTTTAAAACCTGTTATTCTTGTATTATAAATAAAAAGTGTTTTTTTTTCTCTTTTGAATTATATGCAGGACAAGGACTTGATATTGTCAATGTATCATCAATTTATTAAGATTATGAAGAAGGGGTTAAATTGTCTGAACAATTTCTGCTAGCTTTTATTTCTGATCCAACTGATTTAGGAGAACAAGTGTCATCAATTGCATGTTGGTTTTGAGATGAAAATAACTTTCAAAATAATCTTTAAAATATGTTAAAGTAAATAATATAAATCAGAACAAGTGATTAAAAAAAATCTGTTATATGCACTGGCTTTTTTAGAATTTGTAACACCTAAATTTACCATTTGTTTAAATTTTATTAGTTTGTACAGACTAAAAATAATTTATATAGTTTACATTATATCTTAAAACATAAAATTTATATTATTTTGAACTAAGACAAAAATGCAACAAGCTTGCAACAAAAATAAGCTCACATTAGGAGAAATTATGAACAAATACATTCCAGTAGATATTTCTCTGTAACAATGTAAAATACATTAGTTTAGACTAACTTATTTTCAGTCATCTAGTTCTAAATATGGTAAGGCATGTGGCTGGAAAAAAAAGTTAATTATATAGTTTTTGTATATAATACTTTGGGGCTGAACAATTTGTATGGTACTTTAAATTTGTTGAAATAGTTTTTAATCCATTCTGTAAAGATATATGAGGATCATAAAAACAAATGGTAACTAGGAACAGTAAAGTTACCCAAATAAGCAAAAGAATATTATATTCAAGTAACTGATTTTTTTTAGGTATGCACTGAAAACAACCTTGAAATCAATGTGTATAATCAAGTCATTGAATGTGATATATATTAGTTTTAAACTTCAAAAGTGCTACATCCTGTTCTGTAGATATTTCAGAGTTTAGAACTATTTATTTGTTCAGCTATTAAAAGAAATGTAAATTCATTTTATTAATTTTTTTTCTTACAATAATTAGCATTACCAGTATTACTCATTGATGTATTCTAACAAGTGTCTTCCTCTTTATTATCATCATCAAATCATATTTGCCATTGTATCATCAAGCTTTCTTCATTAGTTAGAGTACATCAGTGAATAATAATTCATTTCAGAAATACAGATAAAAACTAGTTTTACCAAATTGAGAGTGAGATCCCTAAGACCTTGTTTTGTGTTTTATTGCTGATATTCAATTAAGTGTTGTTATAGTTTAAGTAATTTATTTGATCTGTATGCATACCTGAAGCAATTTCAGGACATAAAACATAAAGTAATAAATTCACCTACTTACTTATCTAGTTAAATGTGAGGGGTTTGGCTCTGTATAGAAACTTTAGATGTAAAATAATTTTCAACAACTGACATTTTTCACTTGGTTTCATAGTCTTTTTGAAAATTACCACCCCCCAAAAAACTTACATTCATTTGCAAAGAAGTAAGGGCCTTCCCCTTAATTACTTACATTCATTTGCAAAGAAGTAAGTAATTTTAATAAAAATTTTTTTAAAAAAATTAATTTTAATAAAAAAAAAAAAAAAAAAAAAAAAAAAAAAAAGTAAAGCTTTTTTTTTTTTTTTTTTAAAAATGATTAACAGTTGACGAATGTCCGCTCAAAAACTGCATTATATTTTTAGGTTTGGTTGTTTAGGTTTCACGGCATATCAACCTTTGTAGGTTATTTAATGCCAAATTCATTTTTAATACAAATAATCAGTTCTATTTCAAACAATTCAGTTTAGCATTATATTTTTTGATATTAGAATTCATAATATACAATTGATTTTTCCTGTCCTACTTGTTTACTGTTTTCTCTTTATGGAATGTTGTTCAGAACACAGCTAATTTTCATTTTACTTTCAATAACTTCCGTTAAATATTTACAATCTATCATCTGTATTTCAAATATTAGTTGCTTAACCCTTTGAGCCAGTTACACTGGTGGTATTTTATCTTACACAGTAGCATTGATTTACCGGTGCATAGATTATGCAAAAGATTAAACTAAAAAGACAAATGTTATCAAGGATAGAATCTTTTTCTTTGATTTTTTAAAACTTAAAATCAAACCAACTACCTTAATGAGGAAATGCAAAGAGATTTTAATTTAAGTACTTGGAACTAATATTAGTTTACATTAGAAACAATTGTTAAACATATTTGTACTAGTAGTGAATATTTATGCAAATACCAATTAGCCAACAAGAGTAAAAAAAAAATAAAATAAAAATAAATAAAGAAATAAAAACGGATTTTACAATTGCAGTGAAAATTAGCGATCAAAATCTTGAACGAACAAAAATAATATCAGAATTTTACCAGATGAGGCATTAGATTTGGTTTGAGCAAGAAAGTTAATTTTTATTGGCTTTTGCAACTTTTGTTATAAAACAAATCCAGACAAAATTGTTTTAATTATAAACTTAAGTAACAATTTTCTATTTAATCCTTGATGTTTGTATTTTAGAGAAGAAAAAAAATGAAGTGAAGCACATGTAGTAATATAAGATTTAGCCTGGTCTGATAACAGGAATAAATTTTTACAAAAAATTGTTTTGGCACTTCCAATTTTACACCTAAGTATTTTCAAGCTATTGACTAAGAATACAGTCATTTCTTTCTAGCTGCTCTAGTTTTTGAGATAATAGACTTATCAAAAATGTTCAATGAATGCTGCATTTCCCATTTGCAGATGATAACATTGCTATCTCAAAGAAATCACTTGAATCATCTAGATTCTTCCAGCTGTATTTTTGGAGTAGACTTTCAAGGAACCAAGAAAATTCATGCCTGATTTTGTGAAAATAATATACTTAAGCTATTTCAAAATAAAACTAGGGAACCAAGATAAGGTATGGTCCACTCCACATGGTCTGTAAAACTTGTGTTCAACACCTTTGGCAGTGGACTAATGGTAAAAGAAAATGTCTGAAGTTTAGTATATTTAAGATCTGGAGAGAATAGAGGAACCACAGTGAAGATTTGTCTAGTTAACATAAAGGGCATTAATATACATTATCTGTGTAAATGAACGTATCCCAACCTAGACATAGCAAAATGGCTTATTGCATACTCAGTTGAAATACTTGTCCCATTATTCATCTTTAAGAACTCCTTGGAGATGATAAATCCTCAATTGTAGTGAATTCTCATGGGCAAAGTGATAGTGATTTTAAAGGAATCTCATCAGTTGCACAAGGTTTTAGTCAGCCAAAGTTCAATGGCCTCATAAGGAAGCTAAATCTCTTGAAGAAATCAGCAAAATTGTTGGCGTCAGACTAGCAGAAAATAACTTATTGCACCTGGGAACCAAAATTGCATACTATAACAAAAGTGAAATAGATTTACTGCTCTTCTGAGGAGAAAGGGGATTTTTTTTTTTTTTTTTTTTACAGCTATGTTCAAGGCTTGCTGATGAAAATAGGCATATCAAAATATGTGCCAAGTTATTGGTGTTTGTTCAAAGTTCTAATGTGACAGAGAGAGACCCCACCCCAGGTGGATTTATTAATTAACAATTCTAAGGGATTGGAATGAATTTATTAATTAAATGGATAGAAGAAGAATTTTAGAAATAAGATTGTTTTTCTTTAATACAGTGAATAGGAAAAGGAATTTCCTATTTTTTTATTATCTTATTTTTTCTTTCCTTTTGGAATAACGTTCCTGGAGTTGAGTCTTTAATAAGTAAGGTGACGGTTCAGGGAGTGGAGAGATGGGTTTGTTGATTGAATCCTGTGATAAATGGTGAACGAGATATTGTGGCCTGAGAATGAAGTCCAGGCTCAATCAGAGACAGGATAAGTGGATTTCTTCTGATTCAAGGATCTTCGTCTGGATGAAAATCAGTAGGGCATCTAAATTAATTTTTAGTACAACTTAAAAACAGCCATCTGGAGTTTTAAAAGATTATACGAAATATGGGGTGATCCAGGCAATTTACATATCATTATTCATGGGCGTAGCCAAAAATTGTTGATACCCCCTCTCCTACTCCATATAAGCAGTGGGCAGTTCAGCGAGGAGTACGGAACCGGCAGTTGAGTTCAAGGCAGCAATTGGAAAGAGAGACTTTTTTTGCGGTCCGAAATAGACATTTCTTTGGCAGAAAATAACCGCAGAGTCCGAAGGAAAGACAGACATTTTGAGCTGACAGACAGAAACGGCGAACGCTGCAAAACGACTTTGTGAATCATGCTGGTCCGATCAGAACCAAGAGATGGAAATAGAAACTTTGTGCAAATCCAGATAATTTCATCAACGAAGCCAAGAAAACAAACTTTTAAGTAAAAGTAAACAAGGATCCTTAGTTGTCCCCCCTTACTTCTCTTTCTCTGTCACTTTCAAACTGAGTGAGTAAATCTCGTGACTTTTTCTTTTGTACTCTACACATTTGTGTAATTTCTTCTATGGTGAGATAAAGACAATAGCCTTGAAAAAGTTTTATTATACGAGAATCGAAAGTGTTGCTTGTCCCTTTTTGTATTCTTGTGGATTGTGACAAAAACTATTTTCTCCATAAACAGTGATTTTCCTTTTGGCATAGATTTCGGCTAAATTGACACCCACGGTTGAATCGATCTGAGGAAACTAAAACATTGCTATTCAGATCAAAAATTCATGTGGTGAATAGTGGTGGTTTCTTCAGTTAAAAAAAAAAAAAAAAAAAAAAAAAAAAAAAAAAAAGGGAGCCGTGTGATTTGATTTCACCGAAAATTCCCAGGATATACTAGACATACAGTCCAGCGGCTGATTACTATGTCAGACTAAACAGGCCTTTAAATGTGTGCTTGTGCACAATGACAACAAATATAGATCAATCCCAATTGTTCACTCAACTTAGATGACTGACAAAAACAATCACCTTGGTCCTACAGGATATATTATACAAGTGGTTAATCTGTGTGGAATTTTCTCCAGGGTCAGCAAAGTGGATACGTCTGCTTTATTGGTCTCTAGAATAGTAGATTTAAGGATGAACACTGGGTGAGGAAACAATAGCTTCTGTGAGAAAACATGGTGATAACAGAAAAGAATTTAATTGCATTGGTTGACAGCTAAGATCATTTTTACCACCATTGCACATCAAACTAGGTTTAATGCAAGTTTGTAAAAGCTCTGAACAAAGTAGAGGCTGCTTTGACTTCATATGCAGAAAATTTTCAGTGCTGAGAATGGAGAAGCTAAAAGAAGGTATTTTTGACTTGTTGCAAATCAGGGAACTCATGAAAGATCTACATTTTCAAAATTCAATAAACACTGCTGAAGCAGATGCACAGTCTACATTCTCTCTGGTTGAAAGAAATTTTCTTGAACTATAAAAAATAATTACTCTGAACTAGTGGAGATGCTATTTTCTTTCTGTCACCTCGACTGTAAAACGAGCACCAAAGTGCCTTACCTCCATAGCCACTTGGATCATTTCTTAGAAAACCTTGGAGACCAAAAGCTGCCAGAAACACTGGGATATCCACCTAATTGTAGATTACTGCTGGTTTATTCAGCATGATTGCTCTCAGCTTAATGCAAGAAATCTTTGAAACACTAATTTTGTGAGATATAAATGGACAGTATCAATAACTTTTATGCTTTTTTTCACTATTATATAATCATAAATAAATTTTACATAAGTAAAACTGTTTTATTAAAAAAAAAAAAATTAAATAAATGAAGGTGGGGGGAATAATGACTTGTGGACATCAATCCATGTGCTTGATCAGCTGTAGGCTGAAGAGGTACATCATATCTTAGTAACCAAAACTAATGGCATATTTAGAATTAGCACCTCACCACAAAAGTCTAATATCCAAGGCACCAGATTCTATGTTACTCAGTGGAATAGATTTAACTATATGTACTCCTTAATTTGGCTTTATACAAATAAAGACTTAGGATATGGTATAAAAATGATAGTTGCAAATACAATGGTAATGTTCTAAGCTAGTAATATAAATACATGAAACAACTGTTGATAAAAATTTGAATGTTTGACCAGTTAACGTTAGGCTTAAAGTAGACTTACAACATGAACCAGGTCAGCAATAACAATAGACTTATTGTCATTGGTAATATAAGTGGATAAGAATCAATTTTAATTTTCTACCAACAGTTTCTAGTAAATTAGAGAGTGTGAGTGTATATATATATATATATATATATATATATATATATATATACACACACACACACACAGTAAGTCATTGGAATATAATGATATCAACATTTTATTTCACAATTTACAGAAGTTATCTTCTTTGAGTAATTGGAATTTTTTTTTTTTTTTTTAAGAAATGTTATTTTATATGATGTATATACAGCTGAAGTTGAGGCATTTGAAGTTTTACAAAAGCACACTTGAAAACCTCCAGGACATCAAATTAAAAATAACAATAAAAAGGCCATTGTAATTGTAGAATTTTTGTTAAATCTAATATTTTGCAATTAAACCATCTGACTGGTTCAAAGCAAAGCTAGAGACAAAGGAACTCATGTAGAGAGTCCATTTCAGAGAAAGTTTCTCAAGAGAAACTCTGAAACTACTGCAAAAAGGATTTCTTGTCTCTGACATTACAACATGGCAGGATCTGGCAACAGTGATTTGTGGGAGGAATGGTTTCTATGGTTCTGTGGCTCCATATAGATGATAGAACTGTTACACAGGGGATATGGAATCAAGTGGAGGCAAAAGAAGTGTTCATCTCTTCACTTGACGTTTTGCCTGCCACAAATCAAACTTGTTATAAGCAGCACTCAACATTTCCTCCATGTGCCCAGTGAGCTAAAGAAAGAAAGAAAGTTAAAATTATACATTAAAAAGAAATCAAAACAAAGTACATTGAAAGATCACATTTAGTTAGCAGTTTTCTAATATTCAAGTTTTTTTTATATAATGAAATTTCACTTTGTCACCAAAATCATTACTTTTAATTCATGTCAAATTGCAACATTTCTCTTCCAAGATTTATTATCCAAAAGTGATAGCTTTGTGTAAATAAAATTTCCTAAAATAGGCATTAAACTCATACCACTTGTGTTCTAAAATACAGTGATTGAAGAGAAAAAAAAAAGAAAAAAAAAAGATAAATAAAAATGTCAATATTTCTATGAAATTTTCTTTCTCCACTTTTTACCATCTTAACACATTATTGGAATCTTCCCCAGGTGGTCTCCCTAAGACTCCTGCTTTTCTATATAAATATCTTTAAGATATTGACATTTGTTAATCACATATGGGAGATTCCAAGAATCTGTTGACAGGGATGGTAAACATGTAGAGACTGAAATATCATGAAAAGTAAGTAAAATTGGTGACCATAGTCGAGAGCAACCCAAGGCTCCTTTTTCAATAGCTACTACAACGAGGTATTGGGAGGACACTACTCCATTCCCTGGATTGATCAACTTTACTCTTGATCCATACCATATAGTAATAAGTGTTAAGCAAGACGGCATCAAGTACCATTTTTTGAGTCTTTGGTATAACTCGACCTGGGATTGAACCCTGGTCTCCCAGACCATTGGCAAACACTTGACAAATTAAAAAAAAAAAAAAAAAAAAATTATATAAATAAGAAAAAAAAAATCCTTACACCAAGACTAGTTTATCAAAACATTCAATTGTTTGTTGGAAATTTGACTTACATTCACTGAATAATGTTGGTTAAGAAGCTGTTCTTTGAATGGATTCAATTTATTGACATGGAATCTCTCCAGAGTAGCTTTCATCTTCACAACCTTCAGAAAGAAATAACCAAGTTTAAACCTTAAGTTTATATAAAGTTTGTTTTGACTTTAAGTCAATATTTTAACACACACACACAGCTTTATTAATACATATATTCTTACTGTGACTGATTCTTCAGTCTTCATGAAGACCTGGATTTAGAGCAATAATAAAATTATAACAATCTAGTAACCACTCAAATTCACCCTTTCAATTAAAAGCAATATAGATAGAAAATTTAAATAAAAATTTCTGAGGGGGAAAAAATGTAAGGTCCTCTTCAGTGGCCAAAAGAAAAAACAAAACAAGTGATCAGGAGAGTGAGGATGTGCAACAAACCCATTTGCTTGCTGACAGGAATAAAAACTTGCTAGACATGAAACTGAGGATGTGTGACAGGCTTGTTTGTTTGCTAAAAGGAATACAACAAATTAGGAAAAAATACTGATAGAATATACCATTCCACAAACAGTGCTCATATAAGAGCTCAAGAAATATTGATTGGCTGAAGGAAGTTTATTTTCTTCAGATCCTCAAATTAGAACCCTAAGTAATAACTGGAGAAGTGGGAAAAACCCAAAACCAAAAACTGCAAACAAAAGTGACTTGCAGAAGAACCTGGTTTATGTTGTTTAAGAGGCAAAAATCAACAGTCTTGATTAATTTTGGAGGCAGATTATCACAGGATATTCCCACAACAAAAGAATTCTGAAGAAGTCTTCTGAAATACAATTCTGCTTTTAAAATGACATCATTTAGTTGGTTGGGTTTTATGGCATATCAACCTTTGTAGGTTATTTAACGCCAAATCCATTTTTATACAAATAGTTCTATTTCAAATAATTCAGTTTAGCAGGAGTACACAGTTTAACTGTCAAAAACATTTTTATTTCAAGCTATTCAGTTTCGTCAGACAATTCAGTATAGTATAAGTATAGATTTTGCTCACACATACAGTTAAATGTCAAAACAGTTCTATTTCAAGCACCTCTGTTTAGCATAAGTACACAGTTTAATTGTCAAAAATATTTCTATTTCAAGCTATTCAGTTCAGTTTAAATACGCAGTTTGGTTTTATTTAACACATAGATAGGGCCTTATCAGGTGCTTCCACTGCAGGCCAGAATGGACCTGGGAGCGATAGCAATGAAGGGCTGCTCCACATTCCCTAAAGCTCCAGCATCACTGAAACCTTACCATCAGATTATTTAGTGTCATATCCAGGACACTACAGAGGACACAATTCTACAGCCCCAGCCAACTGGGTAATACACTAACTGTAAAAACAGTTTTATTTCAGATAATTCAGTTTAGCATAAGTACAGTTTAGATGTCAAAACAGTTCTATTTCGAGCAAGTCAGTTTAGCATAAATACGCAATTTAAATGCAAAAAACAAACTCAAAACCCACAGTTTAGTTCTATTTGACCTATAGATAGGGCCCTTATCAGGTGCTACCACTCCAGACCAGAGTTGGCCCTGGGAGCAATGGCAATGAAGGGGTACTCTGTATTCCCCAAAGCTCCAGCCATAGTGCAACCACACCATCAGATTGTTTAGTGTCATATCTTGGATACTCGTTGAGATGGGGGGGGGCTTACCCCTCAGTAGAGAAACAGTCAGTGTATTCTACAGCCCCAGCTGACTGGGCAGATATTCAGAACAGATAAGAACATGATAAACTGGATTCTCAACATATAAAATCCAGGGGCAGTATTGTCATTTGAGGTGTAGTCTTCTTCCACTACCCGAAGGATCTCAAATTTGTTCATGTAGAGTTTATGGGTGGCAATCAAACAGAAGTACAAAGATGCACAAATGTTCACAATGGATTGGAACTAAATAGTCATGGAGTTACAGGAAATGTTTTACCTACATTAGGTGTGTCAGTGTTTTTCAATATGCACAGGAACACATCAAGTGGATAAAATTTTTTTTTTTTTTTTTTTAAATTAAAAATCCTCAGTTCATACAAATTTCCAGCTGCAGAACAGGAAAGAAGATACAATGCACCTGTCACAGATGAAATTGCAATTATAATGGTAAATGAGCAATGTGACATTATTTTGCATCTAAGTGGATATTTGCAATGTATTTCAGAAACTCTCAGAGCCAATGATATCCACTCATCTTCTGGAATAACCAAGATGGATAAACCCAGAAACAGGAAAGTTATTATTTACAAAAACTATCATTTTATGGTGCAAAATCAGTTTCATCAAGTTTTATAAATGAAAGAAATGACCACAGCCAATTAATGGTGGACAAGTATGCCGAAAAGGAAAAGGTTGGGATTAATATGAAGAATTCAAATGAAATTACATACATGTCAAATTCTGATGGTGACTACAAATATTGGACAGCCAATCATCCTTCAAGCTAGACAGGGAAACCCTATTATACACACCAATGGACTCAAGATGCAATGGAATATATTAGAAAGTTTAGATGATCAGACCTTTCATTACATTCTCTAATTCCAAGTAGTCTGAAATCTCCAATGAACTTTTTGATCATCAAAAAGCTAAAAGATCACCATGGTTTAACTGCTTTAATGTTCCATGAAAAGCAAAAGAAATTCTAGCTTCTTAAAAAAATCTTTAGTGAGCTTAATGCCTGGATGATAATTGAATGGCATAAGAGAGGACTTCCTCATTTTCACATGTTGATTTAGTGTAATATAAAAATAACATGATGTTGACAAAATCATTTCAACTGAAATGACAACCCCAGTACTCTTTGAAACCATCTAGACTTAACTCATCCATGATCCATGTGAAGTCATCAATCCAGAGTTTGAGTTTTGCTTAACAGCCAATCAAGCCTCTGAAGATCATTTAATGCAAAAAAAAAAAAAAAAAAAAAAAAAAAGATTTGTTGTCTTGCGTGGGTTTTACAGTTTAGGGGGTAGGTTTTTTATGTTTTTGAAAAGGTCCTTTAGTTTGCTTTCCTGGTAGTATTTTGGGCAAGTTTGAAACCATCACAGTTTAAGGGAATGTGTTTGACTTAGGGGTACTTTGCACAATGAGCAAGTGTCTTTCTTTTTTTATGAGCAAGTAGGTGTGGCCAAAGCGATGTCTGGAAAGCATCATTTCTATTCTGTTTCTTCTGTAATCTGCCGGCCATTCACCAATGGCATCTTGTATATATACTGGAGTTTAGGTACTTGATCGTCCTCTGATTTTTGCCATTTGTCACATATAAATTTGTTAATGGTTAATTTTAGATTAGTGGAGGTTTTGTATTAGATATGTCTGTCAAGAGTACTTTTTTTGCAGCTTTCATTTCTATGTATACCAATGTAGCTTGGTATCCAGATAAGGATGCTATTATCTTTTAAAAGAGTGCTCATTTTGTTTAGGAGTTTTGTGATGAGAGTTGATGTATCTTTTTATTGTAGTGCTTGGAAAACTGATTTGGAATCTCAATAGATGATAAATTTGGATGTGGTTAGCAATAATGTTCAGGGCTAAGTCAACAGCTGTATCTTCTGCATTATAGATTGATTAGGGAGACATTTTAATAGTTATATGATGATCCTCAGTTGTTTGATATGGAGGATAAAGGATAGTTTTGGGTCAATAGTAATGATTAAGAATTTGTATTGATGGCTTATGATACCATAGATTGCTTAGGCATTTTGTAAATTTGACAGAATTACATGCATTTGGTTTTGTTATTCAAGATTTTGAATATTTTTCATGGTCCATGATGATATCTAGATACAGTGAATTTTTCTTTTATAGTAGCCATAAGTGAGGAAGACATTGACATATAGGGATCCATTGATTTCTGGAGGGAGAAAGGTTATTTTATTAATCTTAATTATGAATAGGATCACAGATAAGGTGCACTTCAGAGTAGCATCCTATTTCAAGTGGTTTTGGATCAGAGAATGTGTCATTTGTGTTTGGAAAGTTCAGTCTTCTAGGATAGGGGTCTGCCATATAGACTGAGATCTTTGAGTATGTAATATGGCCATGTGATAGGCTTTTCCAAAACTCCAGGACTAGAGCCTCACTATCAGATTGTTTAGTGTTATATTCAGGACACTCATTAGGAGGGGGTCAGCATATTCTACAGCCCCAGTAGATTGGGCTGATCAATCTAGATTCATATTGTATGCAAGATAAGTTTACTACAGGTCTAAGCCAGAAGATGGAAGCAAGCCAACAACTTTGATAGTTCAAGAGAAAAGGGCATTAAACAATCCATTGGCCTAACGAGTAGAGTGTTCACCAATGGTCTGGGAGACTGGGGTTCTATCCCAGGTTGAGTCATACCAAAGACTCAAAAATTGGTACTTGATGCTACCTTGCTTAACACTCAGCACTATAAGGTAAAGATCAAGGGTAAAGTGGAGCAATCCAGGGAAAGGAATAGCACCCTCCCTACACCTCGGTATCCAACAGTAGTAAACCTAGTGATAAACATCAAGAGAATGGACAGAGAATTTTGAGTTTTGTTTAACAGCATATCAACTCCTGTGGGTCAATAATGCCACAAGCTGTTCTATTGAATTGTGTAGTTCATTCTTGGTTATTTGGTCATAAGTTCGAATATATAGTGAGCAGATGGAAAGTTTTGCATAAGGTTGCTGAGAATGCAATTGCTTGCAAGTGGGTGTTGATTTTATTTTGGGGGATATTTTTCCCCATCAGGATTGATATGCCACCTGAAGCTCTTTGTCCAGTATCATGTATATAGTCATATTGTTTGAAGGTTTTTGTGTTTGGTTTATCCCTGTGTTTTTTGAAGGTTTCTGGGAGACATATGGCGGTACAGTTGAGTTCAGCTATTAACAGAATCAGCTTACTGTAATTTGCCTTGTAGTCACGGCAGTTCCATTAGATCATTTTATGAGTAACATGACTTATTTAAATCTTTGTTGCATATTTGATGTTTTTTTTGTTTATTTAACTGGATTCAGTGATTTCAATAGTTTCTAGGCTTTTGGGGATTTCTGTTTTGAGGGACTTTCTTGGCTCTCTGTTTTCATCAGTTCAAATTTATTTTTGGTTTCTATTAGTGAGATTTGTGATTTATATTTATTAGATTCCTTCTTCCAAGGAGATCTCTTTTTGTGGTGAGTGGTGAGCTTTGTAATCCAAATTTTTTTGGTAAAGGATTGTTAGGCTTTGTAGTGATGAGAAGGATGCCTGGAATTTTTTTTGTTTGGTTTGTTTTTTCTTTGATCTTCAGCTTTGTTGGTCTGTGGTTGTTTTTTCCTTTGGTTCTGGTTCAGCATGGGGCTTGGTTGTCAAGTTGGGCAAGCTTGACCATAGTAATTCTAATAGTGTCTTCAGTTCTTTTATCAGATTTATTATCTCATCGTGGGTCATTCCTTGGTTTTGGGTTGAGTTGTTTGTGGGTTTGGCTATGTTTGCATAAGTTGTTGTAACTAGAGAATTTTCAACTAACTTCTGTCTCCAGGTATGATTTATTTTTTGTGTTTAACTCCTAATAATCCTTTTTTCCATAATTCACATTCTTTTGAATCTGCTGAATGATTTTGTTTGCATTTTGTACACTTTTGTGGTTGTTGACAGTTTATATAGTTTCCAATTTCTCAGCAGTTTGTACACGGAGGTCCGATACATATTTTTTTGTGATGCCCAAATTTTTGGCAATTGTAGCATCTCAGTGGGTTTGGAATATAAGTTTCCACTTGGTTATGTATCCTATCTTTATTTCAGTCGGAGGTTTTGGGGTGTTAAAATTAATATCGGGGTTTGTTGGGATTATTTGATTATTTTTCTTGATAGATAGTTGTTTGTCATCAGTGACACCTCGTTTGCAGTTGGCGACTGTAGTCAAGGTGACCAGAAGGCTCCCTTTTCAATAGCTACTACACCAAGATGTAGGTGAGGGCGCTACTCCTTTCTCTGGATTGCTGCACTTTACCCTTGATACGTACCTTATATTGCTGAGTGTTAAGCAAGGAGGTATCAAGTACCATTTTTAAAGTCTTTGGTATGATGCGACCTGGGATTGAACCAAGGTCTCCCGGACCATTGGCAAACACTATCACGAAGCCAATGAGCCGGTTATCTTTAAATTTCATGAGTGGGAGTTGTGAGACTAAGCTTTTATTTTCAGGTTGTGAAAGTATTTCCGTTCAAGAGGTCCGATGTTTTCTTTGGTACTTCTACTAGTAGGGTATTACTGATTATTTTTTTTTTTTAAAGAGCAAAGGGTTTTTTTTTCAATAAAAAGAGACAACTTTTCAATTGTAGTATCCTATGTCAACTCAAGCATTATAAGTTTGAAAAAAAGAATGATCAGAGTCATTATCTGAGTCAGACTCTGCATGTGGACAGTATAATTTTTTTCTCACTTGGGTTTAAGGTGGGGGGTTGTATCCATAGGGATTTCCCTGACTGAACTCTCCACTCACTATGAAGCCCTATAAAGGGAAATGTCAAGGGGGAAACCTTGGCAAGTAGGGCTACATATTCAGTATACTCACAGAGGAAAGGAATCAACAATTTGGTATCTCTAGGTTTTCATTCCCAAAATTACTAATCACCTCGTGATAGAAAGGGAAACAGATCTTTCTTCAGCATGATTGACCCTGCAGCCACCGCTTTCTGCTTTGGAAACTTATAAAATTCTTTTGCAGGCCTCTGAAAGAGAGCATGATGTGACCAGCCAATTGATCAGATAGGGCCTCTCCAACCACCTGTCTAGCCCAGTAAGAACCAAAGTGGAATGTTGCTAATCATGTGGACACTTGGGCAACTGGGTCATAGACTGCTCAGCCAATAGGATCCTGTTCTAAAGCATCCCAGGTAACCTACCATGGCTAACAGGTGTCCTCTTTGCGGGGGGGGGGTCTTAGTCCTCTACTGAAGTGCAGCTGACATATTCTATAGCCCCAGATGACAGGGTAGATTAATCATTTGTTTGCACACAGTGAAGTGGTTTTGAGTACTGCCATTTATCACCAACAATTTAATTTGACATCAGTCACTCGTTTACTCATAGTTAAATGATCAAACAGTTCTATTTGACCCATAGATAGGAATTTCCTAATAAACCTACTACTTTCAAAAAGTTTACAAGAATATTCCACTTGCAGTGGCATTATGCAACACTTCTGGATGGAGAGAGGACTGCATATTCTATGGTTTGTCTACTAGATCTTACATGACATGAAAAAACCTTTAGGCATCATTAAAAAAAATTCATCCAAGGCCAAGCTAATTTATAAATTAATCATTTGAGATAAAACCATGAGCCACAAAAGAGCAATCAAAAAATTAGATTGGACTGTGCAAGATTTAAAAAATAACAAAAGTGATGGGAGGAGTGACTTAGGTGCTTTCTAGTGACTTCAAACATTTCCTATTATTCCTCAAAGATAAGATCAATGCTTGTTTGGAAAAAAAATCAGACCCCTAACATCACATTCAGAAACCGAGCCTGACAATATTTGAGTGCATTTAAATCTTGGTAATACTGTTAATGAATTTGCCACCTAGTTTCTACTTCGGGAAAAGCACTCACAGAACCAAAGTTGCCCTTTCAAAACATTCAAACAGAACATTTGGTTACCAGAGTCTTTCCTAATGTCCATATCCAACAAATAGTTTTGCAATTGAGTGTTTTTAGCACCAAAATCCTGGAAAGGAAAGATCCTATAAATCCATTTATGGATAGTCAATAATTTGGTTCTGATATCAGGACCAAATTATTAATACCAATCATATTGCTATGTAACCTCAATCTGCAAAAACTATGCAATGGCATTTAAAGTAAAATGCCTCATGTCCTGGAAGCAACAGTCATGTCAAAAAAAATATGCCAAGTGCTTCATCTCTAGAATACCCAAGACCAACTGACTTGCCAATTTGAAAGGCTCCAGCTTCCAATCAGACTGCCATGACACTCAAAAATTGCCAGGAAAAACGCTAAAATCTGGCTGACTGTCTTTTCATATGACCATATTTATGTTGGTCTATCAAGAGTTGGAAACCCTGGTAGTCTCTTCACTCTTGATACCAGAGAGAGAAAGGAAAAAAAAAAAAGGGAAAAGAATACTGTGTACTATAAAGCTTTAAACTGAACTAACAAAAACTTTTTACTGTAATAAAAAAGAGATATTGGAATCTTTTTTTACATGAACCAAATATGTATATTACTGCAATTTCAAAAATTCCCTACAAATACGACCTTTTGACTTTTCTTGAATACTTTTGTTTTTGTTTTTACTAGAAGGAAAGACAGTGTCCATTTTACAATGACCTTAAATAGTAAACTGAACCTTTTGAGAAACAAAACAATTACATTTTTAAATTCCTTTTAATAATCATGACCTAGATTACTTAACTGATAGTAATCTGAGGTGGGACCAATATTCTTAATCACCACTAGATATTTCATCAATATTGATTCATTTTCTTTTAAATGGATTAAACTAATTATAAACGAAGATGAAGACTTGATGCCACTGTAACAATTAGTGGCAAGTAACTATTTTATTGATCATGTTTACATATATTTTGATAATCTGCTGTAAATATTTTTTTTTAATCAATGGGAAACATTAAAATCATTTTGGAAGCTTTGATTTCCAGAGTTAAATTGAAATGGACATTTTGTTAGTGTCAAAAAAAAAAAAAAAAATGTAATAACGTTGACAATCTTCCAGTTATTTTCAGATAAAAAAAAAAAAAAAAAAATAAAAAAAAATGGATACTACTGGTGTTAATTTGTGATAAAACTGGCAATGCTGAATACTCCCACTAGTCCTAAATAAAACAAAATCTTAAATACTATAAAACATCATTACTAAATAAAGTTAAAATGCATTGTTTCCTATTCATAAAATGGAGCATAAGAATCTGATTATAGTAAAAGTTATAACCACAGTCAAATTCTTAAAAAAAAAAAAAAAAAAAAAAAAAATGGAGGCAGACATCTTTTTACATCTTATAAGAAATGTCTTGATGACCAAAGACCATACCTTTTCTTCCAAAAACTTAGAAGATGTAGGAAAGCAAGCCCAATAATGTCTCAGTAATTCACATAGAGCACTGTAAGTCTGTCTCAATTCTTCTTGTGTGTCTGATGGAATTATTTCTGAAATTATAAACATTAACAGAATAAAGAAAAGCATCAATTTTATATATTGAATAAAATCCAGATTCCAGATTAAAGAGTAGCAATCTCATACAAACAAATGAACAACTTCAGTTGGGATCAAACATGTTTGACAGGTGTAATACCCAAGGAATTTATGCACACAATCACCTCTAAGATCCTCCCACATCTCTTCAGGTTAGAAAATTGAATTTAAAAATACAAAATTGACTCCACAATGGGAATCAATAAAAAATTTTTTAAAAAAAAGATAAAAAAAAAAGAAGTTGAATTGCTCTAAATTGTACTTAAATTTTTTTCTCTCAAAGTAATTCATCAGTTATACTTAATATTATAAATATTCACAACATAATTCATAGACTTCCTTTTGAACTTTAATACATTTACACATTAAAAAGAAAAAGAAGCACACCACAACTAAGGATCTGATTTAATTTATAATAAATAGGAAAGTCTCATAGAAATTTATAGATTAAATGAAAAAGTATATGCATAAATTTAATTTTAAAATTATGCTAATCTATATTTTGGATTTTGAATTCACATCTAGTAAACATTCTTTGAATATATAAACTAATTCAACTGATACTATTTTATGGGGGGTATATTTTTAAATTCCTGTAACTTATCTTTCAAATTAAAGATATTCCAGTTTTATGCAAAAGTTATAATTATGATTAAAAATTTACATACTTATTCAAATATATTCTTTTTAAAGATTGAATTTCAACTACTGCATATCAATTATCTTAGCATTCAAAATTTCCCTTAACAATCCAACAACTCTACACTATATTTAAATATCCTGTAGTGTACAGAAACAATATTCTTTATGCAATTATTCAAGGCATTTTTAAAACAATCAGCACTAATCTTACACACACAAAAAAAAAAATTAGATACACAAAGATGCTACATACTATTTTGAACAAATTCAGGAAGCAGCACCCAATAAAACAGTTACTGTAAGTCACTTCCCATCACACAAACCAGCAATACATGCTGGGCACTGCTGGTAAGTAACAATGAACTTATAAGTGACTTTCTAGTGTTGGCTGACCAGCAAAAACTTACATTCACCAAGCACTGTGCAGACACTAGATATAATCTAGAGGACCTACCAATATCAAATGCAAATAGGTACAAATAGCAAGAGAGAGTCAAAGGAATCTGTGCTGTCAGAATGCCTTGATGAACCAACGTTTTTTTACTGAAAAGAAAAAAAAATTAACTGAAACTCACGCTGAAGGTCTTGCTGAGAAGTTCTCTGCATCAAGCTGCCTCCTGGTGAAAGCTCTCCAAGAACACTGAGAGCAATATGGACAGGAAGGACCTGGAACAAAATAACTTAAAAAAATAAATTACCATCAATAAAATATTTTATAAGACAATCAAGTAAATTGAGTGTAAACAGCAAGTGAATCAAAATAACAGACAAATTATATGGAGAGTGGTCAATAAAACTTGGACATCATGAAGCTGAAAAGAAATGGATTTTCTTATTTGAATAAATGAACAAATTCAAAGTACTGCTTCATTGCATTTCTGATATCAAAATTTCATTCATTTAGCTGTAAAGTAACTCAACTTTAAGTGGATGAATATTCAGTTATATCTTATCAAATTAAAGAAAAAGAAAAATCAGTCCATTTAATCTTATTTTAAATTAAAAAAAAAAAAAAAAAAAAAAGAAAAAAAAAAAAGAAAAAGTTTTGCATGATGTTTGAATAGGTCACTAATAAATTCAATGTTCTAAATTCACATTACACTTAGGAATTTATTGAAAACCTTTTTAAACATGCACCAATAACATTTGGAAAAAATCTAAATAAAAATAAAGGGGAAATAATATGGGGAAATTAAAAGGGATAAAAAGTGATAATTTTGATTAAGAAATATTCTAAAAAGAACATAACTGATTTATAGTTTTATTTTTTTGGATTCAGAATTAAAAAAAAAAAAAAAAAAAAAAAAAAAAAAACGGGTGAAAAATTATAATTTTATAGAGTCAAACTACATAACATGAACAATTTTTCTAAGTGTTTAGATGAAAATGTTTTCCAGATTCTTTATTCAAAAACTTAATACAAGCAAGAACATACATTAATGTGCAAAATAAGATTTATTTAAGAATAAATAACAATTCACTGGATAATATAAAATACAATTTTTTGTTTAAACCATAATTCAAAACTTGATTTGATCAATTCCAGAAAGCTGACCCACCTGAGGTAGATTTGGGACCCATTGTGGTATTTTTTGATGAACAATTTGAGCTGCCTGCACAATGTCATCCCCTGTGGAGTAAAGTGAAGCAGATATTGGGGTTGGGCCATGCAGATAACGTTCCATCTTTGTCAATCGTAATGAGGTAGCAGCAGAATATTTTTCCTTCTCAAGATCAGTGTATTGAATTTTCTCTCGAATTCGAGCCTGAAATATAATTTAACATTCTAGATCACATTCTATTAAGAATACTAGATATAGGTTGTAACACATCTAGACATGATAGGAAAAAATAAAAAACCAAAAGCCCTTAATTATGTTCTAAGTTTATTTTTATTCTTTTCACATTTTAGTGATACAATTTCCCTTTTTTACTTTTTTAAAATTTTATTCTTAATAATTGAGGTTTTCCTTGTGTATGTTTTTCAAGTTTCATAACTGAATACTTTTCTAGTTTAACAATTATTTTATCAAAAGTTCGATGGCATTCTGTATATTTCTATATGAAAATATTAAAGTAAATTTGATTTTTAACAATTATATAGGATTTATTACAGAAGGCAGCTTTCATACTTTACTATTTAGAAGTTAAACAGCGAGTATTAGAAAACACGTGTCCCAAGTCTGTGTGCGTGTATACATATATATTCTCATAACATAAGATAAATGATAAAAGTGAACAGTAACATGCGAAATCTGAAGTTTATAGAGGAAGACTACAAATAAAAATTAGAAGTTACTATAATAATAATAATAATAATAATAATTATAATTACAACTATGTCTAAAAGACCCTTTTTTTTTTTTCATTTCCTCAGTTGTCTTACTAAACATTTAGTGAGCAGAACAATGAAAGATAAATTTCAAGGAAAAGCTTGGTTTAACTACCTTTTTCTCAGCAGGTTGAAAAGAATTATTAGTTGTGGTCAGTTTGGATCTGTTGGCACCTTGGTCACCATTAAGATGAGCTGTAGAGGAGGCTTCTACGGAGGCATTTGGGGCAGCAAGAGCATTAAGTTCTTGTTGTTGGATGTCACAGGTTTTGAGCACCATTGTGGAGTGATGGTTGAAACGTCGAATTATAGATAAATTAGCTGGATTGACACTGCCACGACTTTCTTCTGTAATAGAACCATAACCCTGAAGAAATAAAAAGACTTATGAAAAAAAATTTTGTTTAAAAATAAATAAATAAAATTCTTTTAAGACACTAACAAATCTTAAAAAATTTCTTTTGAGAAAAATTTGACCACAATTCAATGTACCATTTCAATTTTTTCTTTTTATCGGGGAGGGATATATATATATATATAATAAAATCTTAGGTTCATTTTTTTCCCCCACCCCCAACTAGTAAATACAAACAATTTAATTCTATATTGATAAAATCAAATGAGAAGAGTTAAATTCCAAGCGGTTCATAATCTATCAAATAAATTAGCAAGAATGAAAATAGTATAATTTTTCAAGTTAATAAAGAATTCAGAGTGAAAAAAAAACAAAACAAACTTTTTAGTAACAATCTTTTGGAAAAGAGAAATTTTGATGTACATTGAGTGATTAAAAAAAAAAAAAAAAAAAAAAACCTGTTGTAAACTTAAATATCCTGTAAATTTTTGCTTTCTAGTATTCCAAAATATATCATCAATAAAAGTTAAAAGTATCAAGCACTAATTTTACAACTTGTACAAAAATGGAAAAAAATACTAGACTAAAAAGGCTAACATTTGGTTGAGGCTATATCAATGAAATATAGAGAGCCAAGACAAGCCATCGAGACTAAAGCACTAGTCTAAAAAAAAAAAAAAAAAAAAAAAAAAAAAAATCCCAGTTGAAACATTAAGGTATTTTTTAAAGGGTATAGAAGACTTTTTTCAGAACTTAAAAACTTACTTCATCAAGGGACCTGTCCTTAATCTGTGTCAAATCCAGCAAAGGGTCATTTACATTCCTGAAAATTTCCTCCTTGATTTCTGAAAATATGATTGGAAATAAAGAAATATATAACTTAAGTAATTTCACACATATATATATATATATATATATATATATATATATATATATATATATATATATATATATATATATATACATACACACAAGGAAATTATTTAAGTAATTGATACTCACCAAAAAGTGAGGTGACAGACAGATGCTTCTCTAGCTATTGACATTCCAAAGAGTGATTCTATATAATGGGATTTTCTTTGTTGAATGAAAGTTTTAGCTTTAATCCTTTTCTTTTCAAAAAATCGTATTAGTCATCATCATTTCAAGGCCTTCCTCTCAACAGTTTTATTTACACCCCGCTCCATCACTGAATATAAATGTTTATATCATTGAGGCCCTATTAGTTATTTATTAAGCTTAGCTTAGATGTTGACTCAGAAGTGTAACAGCAAAATGCAATTTGAAAAATAACTGCATGCGTTGAGAATATTATGTGAATCTTGATAAGCATTCGCGATCAAGTGTTGGTTTATCTTTATTTTGAATCGTTCCACGGAAAATTTATTTTGTTCCATATTCACATGGAATTATTTTCTGTTATTTTGATGAGGCGTTTTATACATTTGGCTCTATTATGCCCTTTGATTACAATTTGACTCAGAAACTGGTACAGGGTGCCTGTGACAAAACCTCTTGCTCCTATTTCTACAGCTTTCATGATCACACTGAACCCTTCCTTTTCCAGCTTTTTTAAAGATCTTCATATTTGCTGGTTTTACACACGTGACTTAGATCCATCCAGCTTTCATATGGTATTGATAGTTCTATCACAATGATTTTAAAGTTCACCGTTGACAAAAGAACAATGTCTGGTTGAAGACCTTTGCTAGATATTGTTTTTGGGTAATCGTTATGCCATCCTGGTAGGTTGGCAGATACCTCGTAATCTCTATTTGATCCAAGAAGGTTTTGACTGGGTACAGCTCGATTGTTTGCTTAGAGCCAGCATATATTCTGCCCATTTTCAAAACAAATTTCTGAGTTGAAATAGTTGGTTCTGATTTCATATAGTTCTTTATAAATTTGACCAACTCCTCCAATACTCTGTTGTGCCTCCAGGTGTATCCCATTTCCAAGAGCTGTCTTACAGGAGCTGGGACATATTCCAATGTTTTTGGTTTGTCATTGCATAGAGGATAGGTAGGATCACTTTCTTCCATTTAAAAAATTGTTTTTAGAAGAAGGCTAGTCTTAGAAAATTCAACTTGAGAGAAGCTATCTGCCACTCCAAGTAATAGACTTTTGCAAGGACTCCCTCCTCCCAGTTTTTCCACTGGCCTTGTGTTGGGATTGCTGAACTCTTTTTAGGAATCTTATTGTCAACCTCACTCCTTACATCATGAATGACCATATCCTGGAGATTTTTGCTGCTAGTTTTCGACCACGGTTGCTTTTCATTAGTTCTGAAACCTTGTCTCCCAGTTTGAGTATGTCCTATGATTTCCTTGAAAGCAAGATTGCCCTTAGTACTTATGGTGTCCCTGACTTTCCACTTCTTTACGGTTTTCAATTTAGGCTTTAGTGATTTTATCTTTTTTGTTGGTCTTAGCTTTTTGAATGGCTTCCCAGATCATATTTTCACACTCCAAACAACCAGCTATTCCTGGAACACCACCCTTCTGCACCAAAGTATCAATATACTCATTGATGAGAAGATATATATCATTAAATTTACATACAAAAAATAAAATAAACAGATCCATAAAAACAAGGTATGAAATGATGCATTCATGTACAGTTTTTGAAAAGAAAGGAAGTAGCTTCTATACCAAATCAATGAAGAAAATTTTAAGCCAACAGAGGAAAAAAAAAAAAAAAACACTTTAAAAAATTTGTTTATTTATATACAAATTACCACACATTGTGTCACGTGGTGTCCCACTGAGAAGCTAGAAATATGATTACTACTATCCTCGTGTTCGAATTAACAGTAGCAAGCTGTCAAAGAATGACTGTTAAGAACAGATGTTTGTACTCGGTGACCTCCCTCGGGTCGCCTGACATGGGAAATGATTGACTGGGACCCTAAAAACGGAAGTGGCACCTTCTTCCCGTCAGCGAAAAAAGGAAAAGAAAAAGTTAGTTGTTGGACAGGGTTCGCGGCGGACGGAACCAAAAGCCAAGTACACCGGGTAAAAGAAGACGAAAAGAATATCGGACATGAAGGAGCCATTTCTTCAAGCCAGTATTAAAAGTAGCATAAAGTCTATTAGCCCGTAAAAGAGGAAATATTCTCCACAGGAACTCCATCAAAGAAAAAAGATAAGTAAACTTTGAGACCGTTTCTCCTTATACCCAATTTTATATACCCTCTCTCTCTCAATTTGAAGAAAAACGAAAGAAAAGAAAAGACATTTATGTTCATGGACTATTCATTTATGATATATTTGACACGTTGAAGGTGTATATCTATGTGTAGTAAAAGATTGATATATTTTAATGTTCCCACATGCCTATGTGCAGCGTCTGCTACGAATTTGTTATTTTCATGTTTCTTTTCTAGCTTCATGTCGCCTTATGTTATCTGGCTTAAAATTGTCCTATTAATTCCTTTAAATTCTTATACGGGAAACCGGAATTGCCGACTACTCTGATTAATATTATTACGACTAAACCTAGAGTCCATATCTTCCATTGTTCTAGGGGAGGAAGTCTAGCGGCCTTGGTGGGTGTGTGTATAGTGTGAAATTTGGAACCCCTTGCCAGCGGCGGTCAGTCTGGCCATAAATTAATCCCCCACATAATATGCCAGGTCTTATATGCCTGAGAAAAAAACTGAACGAGGACGTATTCTACAGGGGATCAAGTGCCAACCTGCCCCGTCTTCACACGTGTGAAAATAAAACCCTGTTCTGGGATAAAAGTAAATTTTTCGCGTCACAATTGTAAAAGTGAGCGAGCAAATGAGTGTATATATAACTCAAGAGCAAGTCACTTATCAGTATCACAGTGTAGATAATTATGGAATCACTCTTCATGCATGAGTGAGTATTTTTATCCAGAGACAGGCCAATCTCAAAGTTATCCTGTTTAAGTGCCTTCAGCATGTAGACACCATAATTTTGTATCAAATAAGATTTTATACACACATACTAAAAAAGCATAGTAATAAAATGTCCACCACTACTCACCATCATCATCATTTTTTGCACAGTCAGAGAACATGTCTTTACTGCCAAAGTTGATTCTGTCTCGGTGAAAATAATGAGATTGAAAAAATTTGGTCCAAAATTCATTTTCAGACATCTTATGTGGGACATAATCAGCATGTTTTCTTTTTACTGCAATGAGAAAAAATTTTTTAAAATAAAAGATATTCTTTTTATTTTGAAAGACAAAATTAAAGTGAAATAAAGAACATTAATACTAACATAAAATGCATAAAAACCCTATCAAAAGTAAACTTTAAATTGAATCAAATCTGAGCTCATTTATTTATTTTCTTTTTTGTTAAGCAAAAAGTTTTTTGTAGTACAATAATCATGAAAGTAACTATCTTTTTAAAATCAATCTTCATCTAAAGATTATTTTTAGCATATATAATCATAGAGATTTAACATTTTTTAACTGGTAGGCATCAAAATGACAACTGATGTAATGCCAACAAATATAAACATTGATTTTAAGTAAAATTCTATTACGATTGAAGGTTTTTAAAAAGAAAAGAAATCTTAAAATAATATCAAAATGCTACTTTAAAGATATGCATCTATACTTACTATTTTGGTTATGAGAAATTAAAGTATCAGAGAATGAGAGGAAATTCTGGTTTTTAAGGTAAATTCTTTCTGTACTGAATTAAAAAGTTATGAAAATTGACAAATTAAGAAATTATCACATCTAAGTGGATTACATACCCATAGGGTAAGTCTTGAATATAGATTCTATTACATCTGGAGTGAGGTTATATCTGAGTCCATTACAACCATCAGTTTGGGGTTTGATATCTGCCTGTTGAAGAAAAAAAAAAGATTCAAAAATATTTGCACAGGTTTATTGGTTCAAATAAAATTGTTTTTGATAGAATTAATAACAGACAAAATTGAATCTCCACAAAGCAATGATGAATAGCATTATCAATTTTTTTTTTTTTTCAAATACTAAAATGTTTAAACTTGTAAAAAGCAAATGTTTTCCTCCTTACCAGAAAAGCAGCAGAAACACCCACTGTTTGATTTTTGTCTGTACTGGAAAGTTTCTAGAAATAGAACAGCATATTAAATTTGAATAGTTAAGTTTGTCGATAGTTATGTGAAAGAGAAGCACTTTTAACAATATTGTAATTAAATCAATGCTAATGAATTCTTGCTTAAATTTTTCTAAAAACTAAAGACAGCCACATTTATATTATAACGATCTGACTTAGATATGTATATTACCATAACACTAAAAATAGACTACTGGAGTGAGATTTTTACTAACACAATGTTAAAATAATAATCTGGATTTGTTTGGTTGGCTGCTTTAATGGCATGTTAATGAAGTCAGTTTTTTTTTAAAGCAATTATATAGTTTCAAGTGAAGGAAATATTTACAAACAATAATAGTTTCAAGTAACTATTTATGAGATTTATGTATAATTATATGGTTTCAAGTATCTATTCCTACTTAATAATTGCCTTTGTTCGTACAGTTATATGGTATCAAGTATTCCTCTCTCGCACTAATAATTTTATAAGTGTCACGTGGTCTACTACCGAGAGGAGAGAGATAAGGAATGTCCCCTACCCATCCGTGTTTGAATTAGCAGGCCGCCAAAGGCTGACCACTAAAAAGAAGAATAGTAATGTAGGTCAATCCCTCGCGGCCGAAGGAACAAATCCAGATCAGAATGGAAGCCAACAGATGTTTGCACTCTGTGACCGGATGGATAAAGAATGGGGTATATGGACATATAGTAGTCCTAACGAATCGGCTGACAGGAGGAGGAGAAGATAGAAGCTAAATGATTGGCTAGAATCCTAAAGCGGAAATAGCCCCCTTTTTTCGTCAGCAGAAATAGGGATAAGGAAAATCAGTTTTGAAGAGAGATGTCGTCGTGAACAGATGGGGCGAATCTCGGGCCAAGACTCCAGGTGAAGAAAGCGGAAAGAATCTTGGACAAGATCCTATGCCTTCAAGCCAGAGCATTATATATATATTTTTATATATATATATATATATATATATATATATATATATATATATATATATATATATATATATATATATATATATATATATATAAAATTCCGTCAACCCGTAAAAGAGAAAATACTCTCCGAAGGAACCCGTCGAAAAGATAAGTAAACATTAAGACTGTTTCTCCCTACACCCAATTATATACTCTCAATTTAAAGAAAGATGAAAGAAAAGAAAAAAAAAAGGAAGAAAGACATTTATAGTTATGTATTATCCGCTGATAATATAGCCGACACATTGAATATGGGTGTCCGCGTATGTATTAAAAAGATTGTTATATTTTAATGTCCCCGCATGTTGAAGTTTGTTCATTGTGTTGCTTGCTGTCAAGTTGTCTGTTTCATGTTTCTTTTTCAGCTTCTTTCGCCTTATGCTATTCTCACCTAAATTGTCCTATTCTTTCCTTTGAAAATATTATACGGGAAACCGGAGTTGTCGACTACTATAATTAATATTATTATATCAAAACCTAGAGGTCCATACCTTTCATAAATCTAGGGGTAGGAAGAGATAGTGGCCTGGTGGGTGTGTGTGGAATGGGCAATTTGGAAACCCCTGGCCAGCAGCGGTCAGTCTAGCCCCAAATTAACCCCCACATAATATGTCAGTTCCTATATGCCCGAGAAAGGACTCTGAACAAGGATTCATTCTACGAGGGATCAAGTGTCAGACCGCCCCGTCTTCACACGTGCGAAAAATAAATTCCCGTCTTGGGATTTTAATAATTTTGCCGTCACATAAGTCATTCTTAGGATACTCTTTGTAAAGCTGGAGGTGATATCATACCTCTCTGCACAGGATACAATTAGCATATTCTAAGCTCAGCTAACAGGGTTTTCTGTGTTAGTGCTCATCCAGATCATTATAATTTCTCAAGGGAGAAACCTTAAATGCTATCAGACTACTTATTTACAGTAAATTATAATATGAATTCTGTAATTATGATGTGACTTGACAGTGAGCACTAATGACAGCCTTTGAATGAGTTTTTAAAAAGGAAAAGAAATAAGCCATTTTCCATTTAAAATTTTAAAGATAAATATATAGAGTAAGGTCCTAAATGAAAATTTTGATTCCCCTCCCCTGCAAAGATAAAGAGTAAATAAATAAAATAAATGAAATGCTAACTTACAGCTGAATGATTAGCCCAGAATTCCTCAGCTGTCATAAGTTGACTTACTACTAAGTCTTTATACAATTGAAAAAGTTTGGGATCTTCCTGCAAAAGCCTGAAAAAACAAAACAAAAAAAAAACCACACAACCATGAGGATTATTACATAATTCTCATTTCCGATAGGATTATTCATATAGGGAATATTGCTCAGGATCAGAGCTGTGAAAAGTCCACAGTTAATAAATAAAATAAATTTATTAAAATCATTTCAAGATATTTATACTACATTTTAACAAAATTTGGACTAAAGATGAATAATCACACAAAGACGTTATGTTAGTCATCAAAGTTTTTGGCAGCGAGACCAAGTTACAAAAAGCTTTGTGTATGTGTGCTTAGAAAACTGACATCAAAACGGTGAATAATGCCTAGTGTTACTACAAGAGAATTTCTACTTACTCAGTACCAAGACCAGGTTGCTTTTTATATATATATATATATATATATATATATATATATATATATATTCATTCATCCATTTGTTTTTTTTTAGATTTGTTTTTACAAAATCTCAGTCTTTTATTTGAAATAGTCACTTATACAAGAGGTCATTTTAAAAGAAGATTTTAGTAAATGAAAGATAGCAATTTTTTTTAATGTCATCTGGATAATGTGGCATCATCATCAATTGGTTGAAATGTCTTCTACATTCATCTTAAAAACTATGAGCAATGAAGAAATGAACTGTGCAGAATATATTTTTACTTTGAGATGAAAATTGATCTTTTATCTAAAGTTTATAAAACAAAATATCACAGTAATATGACGATTGTTTGTGCGCTCTGTAGTTTTATTACTGAATCTTTCCCCCCGCCCTTTATCTGAAACTGTCAAAATTTGTGTGCAACATTACAATTTTACTGTTCAGCATAAATTGTTCTTGCTTGCATCAGAACACCCAAGAGAGAACACTGAATTGTTTCTAAAGCCATCTAAAAAATTAGGTATGACTTTCTCTTGTTTAGTAAGAATAAATTGTTTTTATCTTATCGGTTTCCATAAAAATATAGAGGTACTTTTTTTTTTGTTTAACACTTAGACAAAATTCTTTTGCTTTGAAGAAGAAAAAAAATTTCACTTTAAATAAATCAGCTCTTGAAACATTATGTCAATGATATAAAGATCACTGGTTTAAAAAGTTAAATTATTTAAAATAACCATTTCAAAAAAAAATATTAGAATTGATAGTGTATGTTTAAATTCCAATACATTAAAAGTCCATTTTTTAAAAGGATGAAGAGTCCATGTCAGAAAGTATAAATTTGCAAACCTATTTGAATAGCAGTGGAGCAAGCAAACAAAATTTAGTTTGAATATTTGGCAATCAAAATAGGAAATGAATCTTCAATTCAGATAAATTTTATAGTTCAAATTAAGAACACCAATTCATTAAAATGAATAAATAAATAAAAACAACTTACTTGTTTTTTTCTTCCAATTCACTGCTGACCTTTTTTCGGAACTGAGGCAATAATTGCTGCAGAAGTTCCTTAATAGTGTCTCGGTCTTTGAGTTGTTGCTCACGACCATGTGAGTGATTAAAGTGAAAAGTATTTGCACTGCCATCATACATCAAAATTTGTAACTGGACTTTCTCTTTAGAATCAGGTGAAATTTTTTGTACTAGGAAGAAAAAAAAAAAAATTATATATATCGTGTGTGTGTGTGTGTGTGTAATGTAATAATCTAATCTATGAAATGCAATCATCACTCCCAGTATTTTATAAGCAGTGACTCACTCTGGCAGAGATGAGTTAGTGGCATTCTCCTTGAATGTAGATTTCATAAATAAAGGCTTAATTATACATGAGTCAGTCAACAATGGTCTTTACAGTGCAGTTACTATAACTCAACTGAGAAAACATGTATATAAATATATTTGTTTAACACAAAATTTTCATCTTAAACACATCCTTTAAACTAATAATTTTGATCAGCATTTTCTTTCAATTTTTAGTCATTTTACTTATTACAACTCTTGGGTCATCATTCTTCAACAGTGAGGAAGAATCTAAATCAGAAATAACAAATAAGTACTGCGAGACTTAAACTCATACCCTCTTTTTCCACATTCAAGAGATATTAATTGATAGAAGTGGCTGTTGCATTTAACCAGAGGATGCCAGTTAAAGTTTAATCCACAGACTTTCTTTGATCAATATAATTTCCAATCTGCACAGTCCCTCATTCATATGAGAACCTGAGCAATTTGAAATAAAGTAAAAATTAATAAGGATTGATAAAACTTCACCAAAAAAATAAATAAAAGCTTTACATTATTTTCTTTGTTTCTAAAGAGAAATATTTTATTATTTATGTCTAAACCAACAAGAAAATCAGAAGAGCAAAAATAGCAAGAAAAGAGAAATTTGATGCAAATGAAGGAATGCTTATTAAAAGAAATAAGAACTTTATATACTCAGCCCATTGAAAAATGTATTACCTTTAATGTCAGAGTAAGAATGACTGATGGTAAATGTATTTTTATGAGCCTGCATCCAGGCTAACCGCTCACCCATAAGATAAAGGGAGCCATCCACTTTCTTGTGGCGAACATGGTTCACTATCAACAGAACTTCTTCTGATGACTTCGCCATTTCGCCAGGACTGTGCTGTCATCTGAAACATGAAAAAGTTTAATAATTTGCTTTCTTTGGAAGTAGAGGCAAGAAATAAAGATGTCATAACAAATACTCATAGAAATGCCAACCATCATATGCCATGGACTGACCCGAGATCATGAATAATTGTATTTAGGATACCAGTTTATCAATCCTTCTCTTTCAATAGCCGATAATACTAATCAATAATCAAGGACTGAAATTGAAACTGTCACAGAATTAAATAGCCACTGTTGCATAATAGATTTTGGTGATGAATTATATATGGGAAAGTTTTTAAAAATGTATTCAGGCTAGACAGTCATTATGACCTCAAAATCAACTCGATGAGAAATTTTCTCTCAAATATACTATCAAAAGGTATTGATGTAACAAAAGTATTGAGGAGCAAGATGATTATCAATAATAGAAAACCTATAAAATATATAATAAAAACTAAGAGCCAAGTTTTGCAAATTTTTAAAAATCAAACAATGAATTCATTCAATACATAAGTAACCTAATTTTCCTTGTAATAAAAAAGTCAGTAGATGGAACATCTTTAGTAGTTCAGTTCATTCAAAACATTAAATATAGCAATTGTCTTTATGGCAATATTAAAATATTAAATATTAAAATACAAACCTTTTCAATGATAAAAATTAATATTTCAGTTATGATTTTTTTTTTATAGCACATTGGAAAACACTTGTAAAGTTAATCACATAGTTACCTTTCTGCTCTAAATAACTAATTGCCAAAGTAGTTATAGAGATTTATAACAAGTCACTTAACCTTTAGCATTGGTTTCGAAATAGAATGCTAATTTAAGAGAAATAAGTCAGCAATTATTTTTCTATAATTAATGTAAATACTAGTCTTCAATATATGCAAATACTTTGAAATCCCAGAAAGTTTCCCTCTGCACCCCCAGATATGATGTATCTTCTGTAATAGGCCCTCTATAAACTTACTATCATAATAGACAAGATTAAATTCACGGTGTTATTTAACATCTTAATATCAGTTTTTCATATTGCCGATGGAATTTAAAAGATCTAAGAATTTTAGATATTTCTAAAGAATTTTTCTCCCCCCCCCCCAATGCGATATATTGAAGCAAACAAGGTTACAAAATATTTCAACAGATAATCTTCCTTCAAAGAACAAAATATTTTTAATGGCAAAAAGTCATAACTAAAACAATAGACAAACAAATGCATAAAGTTGCCTGAATTTAGACCATAAGTCAGTTTCCCCGAATGAAATTCAAGGATTAATTGTACACTAGACAATATTAGACACATACGATATAATATATATAAGTTAGGATAGCATAGATTCAATAGTATCTGGAAACTGCCAGTTTCTCACCAAATGATCTAATTCGGTATTAGTGTTAGCACAATAACTGAAACATGAATTTGTTAGGGAATAAGAAAACTTTTTTTTCATTTTTACATAATAGGAAGTTTATTTTTTATCTAAACAGCAAAAAACTAAAGCAAAATTTTTTAATAAAGCCACTAATTTGCTAATACCAAAATGAGCTAAAAGTTCTGAAAGATGTCTTTTCTTACTTCATCTTTAATGTTCTCTTCGTGATTTTTTGGTAAACAATTTAAGTCAGATACATTTTTTCAATGTCTAAAACAAATTACTACTCATACATTCATATGAAAAAGAATTCGCTAAAGGAATGGATTTTTTTTTTTTAATTAAAAGGAAAAAAAGAAAAAAAAAGGCCAGAACATTTAGTTTGTTAATATCCATTCCTTCTTAAGAAGATGTTCTTAAATTTACATCATGAACTGATCAAACACACGAAGATTTTTTTTTCGCAAATACATTTTTTTTTTAATAGATTACAATAGCTTGGAAACAAACTATTTTTGTTTCCCTTTTCTCTGATACACTACAAAATAATTAATGTATTACACACTTTTATTATTTATTTTTAAATAATAAACAAGTTTAAAAATGTTTTGAAATTTTGGAAAATTTTGGCTGGATGTTAATCAACTACTGAACGACATTTACAAGATGACATGAGTAGATAGATAGATAGATATAAACATACTGAGATAGATAGATAGATAGATAGATAGATAGATAGATAGATAGATAGATAGATAGATAGCATTCATTTTGTTTAAACATTAGTTTAAGACAAACAAAACATCTTCGTCCTCATCCCATAAGAAAATCCTAGTATGAGAAGTCTAAATTTATCCTAACCAACAAAAAACAAGTAAAATAAATAAACAAGACACTTTAGGAGGACATTAGGATTTATTTAAATTTTGTAAATAATTACCGAGGAATTGAAAATTCATATCTTTAAAATCGATCTCAGATGTTTACAAAAATAGGTGAACAATATTAGTTACTTAATATAAACAAACTTAGAAAATATCTAATGCTAAAAAAAAAAAATTATTACTCTAGTATTGACTTTAGACCTAACAGGAAAGGGTGATACTTAAATTTATAAATCAAAGAAAAAAATCATAAGTTTCCATAAGCACAATCTATGAAATTTAAAAAAAATCTTAATTTGTTTGAACATGGGATATGAATTAAAGTCACTTTAAGCAATGATGCTTTACTCAAAGCTATTTTTAATAGGAAAAAGAATTTTTAACACAGCGTTAATTTATCAACCAAATAAATATACAAGACTTAGCAACTTTCCTTGATGTCAAGCAAAACTGCAGTTACCCGCCCTTGTCATTTGGGATTCATTTCAAATCCCTGTAATGAGGATGTAACCTCGTGTTCTAAAAATAAATAAATAGATACAACTGTAATCCTGTGTTTTAAGATATGCAAAGATTTTTCTAATGAATGAATTGAATAAAAAAATAATCTGCATTTTTTTTAAATAACTAGTAAATTATTGAATCAAGTAAATTTTCCTAATTTCAAAGTTTTAAAAAAAATTTATTTCGTAATGATTAATATAATCACTCAAATTGTGAAACAAAATTTAGTAACTTTCGACGAATAACAAGTTTTAATAAAATATAGATTAAAAAACTTCATAAAAACTAAAATTGCATTTTAAGTATTTTTTCAACTTCCTTAAGACAAGCAAATTTAAAAATTGCTTTATTCATTTAGTATCTTGAATTTAGAAGAGTTAGAAAAAAAATAAAGTGTTTTTTTTTAGTCATAAATCTAATTATGACAAGTAATTAAATACTATAAAATTTTTACTAAAAGTGGTGGTGAGCAGCCTTGACATTTGTTTCGTAAGCAGAAAGGGAACAGAGAACAAAAAAAAAAAAAACAAACAAATAAATAAATAAAAATACAAAATAAAAAAGTGTTTTTACTTTTAAAAGTAAAAACATTTATTTTGTAAAGAAAAATATCAAAGGAAATACAGTAAAGTTCGTAAATGTCAACTTACCTAAAATAAAATAAGTAGCCTAATCATCTTTATTTAGGAGTGAAAATTTCAATTAAGAGGTAATGTAAGAAAAAAAAAATCATAGAAATCGTTCTCGTCTTCGTCTCTAATAAAAAATTAAGAAAATAAAACCTGGATTGTTTCTTTTAAGAAGGAAGTAGGAAAAAAAATGGTCCTTTTAAATGAAGACAGAAAAGAGAGAAGTGGAACAAAATACTCACAACATTTTAACGTGTTAAGTTATATTTGGGGGGAAAAAGAAATTTTACAAAATCTTAATCAAAGCCGCTCTTTCAGTCCTTGTTCTAAATTGTGTATGAAGATCACAATAATATCATATAGGGAAAAGATAAGCGCAAAAAAACGGGAAGAGAGCCTAAAATTGCTGTCGATAGTAGAAGCAGCGACGGTCAAGTGTCGACGAGGCGGAGGAGGAAGTCATGTTTGCCTCCTGCTTTAACCTGCGCCGCCGCCGCGGTTCCTCCTCCGGCAGCAGCTGCTGCTGCTGTTTGTCGACAACCAAGGATTTTTTGCGACAGTCACAAAGCAGATTTCAGTTTGCAACAATAGAATCCGATATGAACAGTAAGAGTATATATGAAAAAACAAAAATAAAGCAACAGTATCATATACACCACCACCCTTAAAACTTATTATTTTCAGGTGTACCTGTTGTAAATCTCACGATTCAAAAGCATGGTTCTCACGGCTTAGTAGTAGTAATAATAGTAGTAGGAGTGCTTGCAAGACATTGCTAGTAAGTTCGTTTTCAGTATATCATCATCATCATCACTTATAATGTTGTTGCAGATCGCACATCATTGATAAAAAAAAAGGAGAAAAAATGTATTTACTTAACTCCTCCACCACAAGCAGGAACGTCTCAATGTCAATTTTTAAGCGCAGTAAACTGGGCCCTTGGCCTAATGAGTAGAGTGTTCGCCAATAGTCCTGAAGACCGGGGTTCAATCCCAGGTCAAGTCATACCTAAGACTCAAAAAATGGTACTTGATGCCACCTTGCTTAACACTCAGCATTATAAGCTAAGGATCAAGGGTAGTGGAGCAATCCAAGGAATGGAGTAATGCCCTTCCCTATACCTTGGTGTAGTAGCTATTGAAAAGAGAGCCTTAGGGTCATCCTCGACTAAAGTCACCAACTTTACTTTACTGACAGCTAGTTTGAATTCAGAGTTTTCCTTCTGCTAGACTGGTTGCCTTACTAAAGTGAAAGAGCTCAGTCTGCCCTACTATTTAACCATTCGATAGGGGATTTATGTCTTTTCCAAAGCAAAGTGAAATTGGATCAGATTCCATTTAGAAGAATGATCTAAAATTTGAGTGGTCTTTAATAACAACAACAACTACTCACATCAACTATTTTCTTTCTTGCTTTTTTTCATTATTGAATTTATAGCAAAGTAGCCACTACAGTTTTATTTGGAGTTTTGGCTCAAGTGTTAGGATTTGGTTTGGTTTAGTTTGGTTTGGTTTGGTTTTATAGCGCATCAACCATTGTAGGTTACTCAATGCCATGTCCTCTTTATACATATATATTAAATATATAACTTGTAAACGCATTTTGTAGATAACATCTTTGAATAAGTCTAAGCTTATAATATTTTGGACAGTTTCAAGCATTTCTATCTAACAGGAATAATTCTATTTACTATTAATCATTTGTTTGCGCACTTTTAAAAGGATATACATATATGATTTGTAAGTGAATAGCTTATAGGTAATTTAATTTTTAAATGAGTTAGAACTAATTTGTTTGGACATTAGTATTGCTATTGTTGCTACACAGTTAAATGGTTTCAATTATTTCTATCTAACACTTATAATTCTATTCAATATTAATCATTTGTTTGCACACAGTGAAGTGGTTACAAGTATTGTTATGTATCATTAACAATTCAATTAAACATCAGTCATTTGTTTACACACAGTTAAATGATCAAACAGTTCTATTTTTAACAATTCAATTTAGCATAAATAATTTGTTTGCACACAGTTTAAATGTCAATTTAAATTTTACCCATTGATAGGACTCTGTCAGGTGCTACCACTCCAGGTTAGAGCAGACGTGGGAGCAATAGCAAAGCTTCAAGACTCGAGGCTCACCATCAGATAGTTTAATGTCATATCCAGGACACAGTTGGTGTATTCTACAGCCCAAGCCAACTTGGCTGCAAGTGATAGGAAGAAGGTTAGGAAATCAAAAGGCATGAGTTGCTAGTAACATTATCATGATGCCATAGTTACATAGTATTTTTTATAAACTTCAATTTACTTCACATACTTGATCCAAGTGGTCAAGAACCAAAAGCCAAGAGATTTAAACTTCATTTCTTTTGCTTATCAATGATAGAATGTACAGCTTCAGTTAGTACATAAAAAATATGGCTTTGTCTCAAGTAGTTGAGAAGAATACAAGAGATTCCGTAAACTGGCATGATAGTGTTTGCCAATGGCCCGGGAAAACTGAAAAATTGATTAAAAAACTCCCTAAAAACATAGCTGTAAAAATTTTTTTAAAATTGAATTAAAATCTTTAAGTGATTGTCAACTATAGTAGGACTTAATATATTAATGTTATTAACTTAAGATATGTTTACTTTTACCTTATGAGCTTGTTTAGAGAAAAAATATATATACATTTTTGGTTCTTGTGTTCTTACCAACTAGAAGCACAAAACACACACACACACACACACACACACACACACACACACACACACACACACACACACACACACACACACACACACACAATTCTGATGTTATTTGCATCTTGTCTACAATATTCCCAAGTAACTTAAGTTTCATTTTTAAGATTTCTTTAGTGAAAAAGATTCGTTTTTGTTTATTCAACCATATTTTAGCTGTTATAGGCATGATATTTTGGCCATTGTACCCTCAGGTCTTCTCTAGGTACTTGTTGTGTTTGGTAATGTACTGGGCATTTAGTTAATCCACCATCGTTGATAATTCTCTTTCTACTGTCCATGCTAGAGAACTGCCTGGTGAGCATATAAATATTGGTTGAGTGTAAGCAGTTAAATCAGTAGACCCAGTGTCAGGCAGTGAAATTTATATATTCAGTAGATCAAGTAAAAGCTGCATTACAAGGATGAATTAACAAGATATCTTCTTGCATAGTCTCTTTTAATAATCACCAAGAAGTTGTTTTAAAAAGTGCTCTTCAGGTAATGTAGCAGCCTTGGAAAGAAATCAAGGTATGAACTAAATTGGTTTTTATTTTCATCATCCTGTTAAATATTTGTTGACATTTAAGCTAAGCTGGCAGAGGCTAATATTTTGTAGTAATGGATAAGAAAGACAAAAAAGATAAATGAAAATAAGAAAAGAGGAAATGGAAGCAGAAAGTGAAAGGAGAAATTAAAAAAAAAAGAAGAGGAAGAAAAAGGAGGAAGAGGAGGAGGAGGAGCATTTAGAAGGCAGAAGAAAAGTGAGTGGAGAAAAAAAAAGAAAAAAGGAGAAAATTAGTCAGGAATCAAAGAATGGAAAAGAGAGAGAGAGAGAGAAAGAGAGAGAGATTACTGTTACATTTTTAATAGAAACAATAAAATGAAGTAACTTCAGTTTATTGGTTGTTTGGGTTTTATGGCATATCAACCTTTGTAAGTTATTTAATGCCAAATCCATTTTTATACAAATAATCTGTTCTATTTCAAATAATGAGTACACAGTACACAAACATTTCTATTTCAAGCTATTCAGTTTAGTCAAACAGTTCTAATTCAAACAATTCAGCTTAGTATAAGTATAGTTGTTGTCAATACATAGTTAAATGTTAAAACAGTTCTATTTCAAACAATTCAGTTTAGTGTAAGTATAGGTTCAATGTCAAAAAACAGTTCTATTTCAAACAATTCAGTTTTGTATAAGTTTGCAGTTTAAATATTAAAACAGTTCTATTTCAAGTAATTCAGTTTAGCATAAGTATGCAGTTTAGTTCTATTTAACTCATAGATAGGACCCTATCAGGTGCTATTGCTCCGGGCCAGAGTGAACCTAGGAGCGATGGCAATGAAGGGATACTCTGCTTTGCTCAAAGCTCCAGCATTACTGCAACTTCACCATCAGATTGTTTAGTGTCATATCTTGAACAGCAGAGGTGAAGTCAGTGTATTTTTACAGCCTCAGCTGACTGGGCAATACACGGAGTTAAATGTAAAGACAGTTATATTTCAGATAATTCAGTTTAGCATAAATATACAGTTTAAATGCAAAAACAGTAAACTCTCAAAACCACAGTTAAGTTGTATTTGACCCATAGATAAGACCCTATCAGGTGCTACCACTCCAGGCCAATGAACCTGGGAGCAATGGCAATGAAGGGGTACTCTGCATTCCCCAAAGCTCCAGCAATACTGGAACCTCACTATCAGATTGTTTAGTGTCATATCCAGGATACTTGTTGGGGAGGGTCTTACCCCTCTGCGGATATGCAGTCAGTGTATTCTACAGCCCTAGCTGACTGGGCAATAAATTTATTGAAAAACAAAGCAAAGATATACCCTGAATTATACAGTTTGTAGAGGACCTGACTTCAGTTTTAAATGAAATAAATATTCGACTCAAAAATCTTCTAAGCAGAAATCTACAACAATCTATGTCTTTATAATTGATATTAATTAGTATAATTAATGATAACAATCAGTCAAAGTCTAGTGGATAGTGTGTTCACCAATGGCCTGAAAGCCCAGGGTTCAATCCCAGGTTGAGTCATACTAAAAATTTTAAAAAAATGGTTCTTGATGCCCCTTTGCTTAACAATCAGCATTATAAGGTAGGGATCAAGGGTAAAATGGAGCAATCCTGGGAAAAGAGTAGTGCCCTCCCTTACTCCTTGGTGTAGTAGCTAATGAAAAGGGAGCCTTCAGGTTGCCCTCAACTACGGTTGCTAACTTTTACTTTTATAATTAATATATAAAGATATAACTAGTAAAACAACTAATATTGAATGCTTGTTTATCTGCTATCAAAAAATGATGATAATTTCTAGTTTTTGATATTTTATAGATACAATGAAATTGCAAAATTACTAACCCCACCCAGCCAACAAAAATTTTGAAGCTAAATAAATTTATGATAAATTATGGTGTCACATTTGTTATGTTTAAAATCACATAAAATTCTATTTCTATGTCACAGGAAAATTTCACCTTCAATGTTAATTATGGAATTTGATTTTATGTTATGCTGCTCCTGAGTGTATTGTTGGCACTTGTTCTCTGCTAAAATCCGAATGTCGTTTGATTAGGAAAAAATAAGCTGATTAACAAGCATTTACGTTTTATTTTCCAACTTAATTAAGATGTTTCTAGCCCTAAAAAGTGGTTTCTATACTGTTATATCAGAGAAGAAACTCTTTAAGAAAGTTATAATTACTCTTGAGTATCCCCTTCTCAAGAGGTGGGGTTTAAGTGCTAGACCTCTTAAATTAAATTGTTTTATTTTGTATCTTATCCCAACTGCCTCAAAGTCAACTATCTGTTTTCTCTCATGTGGTATCTTTTACTCAACTTTCAGCATTCTACAAAACCTTAAGGCATTTCATGTATAGACTTCAACAGCAAAATATTATGAATGTACCAATACTTTGCATGTAAAATTGTATAGGAGGATATATACGGTGTCTCCATTAATAAAGTTTAACCTAAAATATGTTTCAAAATTTTGAAAGTGTTCTTTTGGCTTTTCGCTTTTACAAGAGAAAGAAAAACTTTTTCAGTGTAAGTTTGTGAAGTGTCTGCGCTTTATAAAAGAGAGAAAAAGTTCTATGTATGCTTAAAGTTTATGAAAAATCTATACTAGGAAAAGTTGTGATTGAAGGAATTCATTAGGTATATCAATCAGAATTCATTCTTTTAATGTGAAATGTTCATTCATGAATATAAAGTGGATATACAGATTAATATTTAACTATTGAATGGTGAATTTAGATTTTTTTTTTTTGTAGTAGAAAATCATATTTGGTGTGGTGTCTTGGCTGCCAAAATGATAGTTATTTACTAAGTTTAGCTTAGTTTTGGCACAAGGCCAGAAGTATGAGGTACCCAGTTAAAATAGAACCAACAATGGTCTGCTAATCTCTCTTGCTAACCATTACACTGTAAGATGCTCAGTGCCCAAAACTCTACGACATTTAACACTCACTACCATGGTGAATAACCAGTCCATTGGCCTAATGAGTTGAGTGTTCGCCAATGGTCAGAGAGACCAGGGTTCAATTCCAGGTTGAGTCATACCAAAGACTCAAAAAAATGATACTTGATGCCGCCTTGCTTAACACTCAGCACTATGAGGTACGAATCAAGGGTAAAGTGGAGCAATCCAGGGAATGGAGAAGTGCCCCCCCCTACACATTGGTGTAGTAGCTATTGAAAAGGGAGCCTTCGGGTCACCTTCGACTAAGGTCGCCAATTTTATTTTTACTTACCATGATGACAAAAACCATACTGACAGACCAAGTTTCCTAAGTGTTGTCTAGAAGTGGGCTCCACAGAAATATTGTTTGAAATTTAAATAATTCTGATTATTCCGTTAACTGGAAAATTGATTCCGCCCCTTTTTATCGATTAGGGTATCTCATTTTTCGCAGAAACTTGCTATCGTCTGGATCCCAAAGTGATTTTGTCGTCTCGAAATGGAGGTGTTAATTTCAGACATTATAAATTCGTTCTGCACACATCTTCACGTATAGTTTTTAAAAGATAAAAAGAAAGAAAAAAAAGATAACAGAAGACGGTTTGGGGAAGGACCAAAACAAGAAATATATGTTAAAAATTAAGATTTTAGATTTAAGCTTCGAAAGCTTTTTAACAATGGTGATTTTTTTTACTATTAAAAACTTTGATACTTTGAGGTATCACTAAGAAAAATTCCGTTTAAAAGGTATGAATTAAATTATTTGTTGTCCCAATGTTTTTAAAAAGTCTTATTTTGCTTCAATATTATCCGGCAATTGTTACAGTTTCTGTTAAAATAACCAGCACTCGGCTGTAGCAAAAGAAACGCAAAGCTGACACTGCTCCTTCCGCCATAAAAAATTAAACTCTACACAAAACAAAACACGCACACAAATACTGTCTGCCTGCTGTTATGTTATGGCGGCCATTTTAAAGCGGAAAAGGTAACAATTGCTATTTCATTGAGAGAAAAGATCAATTGCCATTTTATTGAGAGAAAACATCAAACTCGACGCAGTCTTGCTGTAAAAGCCTAAAGGATAAAAATCAAGAACATGGAGGGTTCGACTTGTGGACTTCTTTGATTTTAAAAGCAAGAAATTTAATATGTACATCTGTCAACATAATAAGATTTAAATAGAGCAGAAAATTTAGCAATAAATAAATAAATACACTACTCATGTAGTAACACGAGCATTTTCTAAGCTTAGCTTCCGGCGCAAGGCTATTAGTTATCCGAACTAATAGCTTTGCGCCAGAAGCTAAGCTGAGTAAATCATGTCCAGTCGGTAATAAGCGAGGATGAAATTCGTTGTAGTACGCAAGTTTTATGCAGTTATGCAAAAAATGAAAACCAGTTTTAATACTAAAAAGTTCATTTTGGACGCTTGAACTTATGTATTGCGCATTTTAACGTTAAGAAGTTTAGAGTCATGTGACTTTTCAAAAACAACCATGTATAAAGATGTATTTGGGGCGCCTTGGGTGGTATAATGGTTAGCATGCTAGACGAGCAAGATTTCACGAGTTAGTTCGAGTCTCATTGGGTGCCCTATTCATACGGCCTTGTGCCACATCTAAACAAAAAGCTTCGTAAATTACTTCACGAGTGAGTTCGAGTCTAATTGCGTGTCCAATTCATACAGCCCTGTACCACATCTAAGCAAAAAGCTTTATTAAGACACTAAAGAATCTGTATTGATAAGTCTTCCAATCACATTCATAAATAAATGGTTGAGTTGAAGAAGGTAGTCTAAAATTATTTAAAAGGAAATTTTCTTTTAATTAGTTCAAATTTAGTTAAAAACAACATATTTTTACTTAAGCTCATGATTTGATTAAAAGAAGACAGTATGTAGCATATATAAGTAGTAAAACATTGGTTACATTGAAAACAACCTTCTCCCACAAAAAATGGCTGGTGCTTATGTCAGATGATAAAGGGAAATAATTTTGACCTCCCAACTTGAATTAAAATTTTTTTTTCCTAATCATTATATTAAAAAATTTTAAACGATGACAATTTTTCAAATGTAAAAAGAAAAAGTGACAATGATGTATTTTTTTTAATTATTCAAATTTTACCAATAAAACTTGAACCTTGAAATTGAAACAAAAGATTGTAAAGTTTCATATAATTTTTTTCATTTTTTTAAATAAATAAAATCATGAGATTAAGCAAAAATAAGTTTTGAACTAAATTTAAACTAATTACAACATAAATTTTCTTTGAAATAATTCTAGACTTCTTTCTTCAACATTACCAAATAAATGTATATTATTCTTTGGGGTAATTAAAATGTAACAATTACAATTCAATTAAATTGATTAGAGAAAAATCGATTACTTTTCATTGTTTCCTTTCACGGATGAAAGAAAATTCTTCTTACATTAGTTTCATATAGCACCGAAAAAGATCTTTGTCCCGAATTAGACGCCGATTAAATGTCTTTCTTAGGTAATACACCAAAGTTTTAAAAATATGATAATCTTCACCATTCAGGTAAGAATAAGTTTCATATTTGGTATTTGTTCAGAATATTATGTTTAATAATTTTTGTATGTATATTAATGCAATAATAACGAGATTTGTTGTGCTTTCCAGTACAAACACTCAAAAAACAATTGCTTTTCGTGTTTGTCCACAAAGTAAAATTACAGTTAAAAAAAAGAACACGTTTCAAATAGTTTTTTTTTTTTTAGCACGATCTACTTTCCAGAAAGTTTTTATAGTATAAAGGGGCGACAACTATTACTGAAAAGTGATATTTCTTCTTAGCAACACCTTAACAACAATGCAATTAACATACTCATATTTATGTACACAAAAAACGGGAAAGAAAAGGCATGGCGTCGGTTGTTTCGAGCTGTTTTGATCCTGGGACTCGATCTATACAAGTTCCCAGTGAGTGCTTTTTGGAAATACTTTCATAAATTGAAGAAATACATATGTGCACGATTTTTATCTGATATATATTTTTTTAGTTTTTATTGTTGATGAAACGACAAAGAACACAAACAGCATATATATTAAATATTCTAATATGTGTCCATTAGTTTATCTTGTCTTTCTTTTCATTTATTCAGTGTGTCATAGATATGTTAATATTGGTTCTTGGTGAGTGGAGATTTGACTAAATATCTTCTCTATCTTCAAGCACACCACTAGTGTGTATTAAATGTTTATTTGTTAAGTTATAATATCAATATCTTTAAATAAAAAATAAGTTAACTTACAATTGAAGCGGAGAACATTTGTTTTTGCTTTTCAAGTTCCAGCATCAAAATCTGTCCGTGTAGCATTTGCTACAACTCAAGAGAGGAAAACATTTCCTGAACACGTTCCATTTGATAGATTTGGTGCAAACTGTTTCTCTATCACAGGGGTCTCACACATCGGGCCAGGCACTTATGAAAATGAAGAGGTAAATTTCTTTGCTTATCAAGTGACACTTCACATTCGTATTTTTAGCTAAGTACAGTGCAGAATGTCGGGCAACCAGTAAATGTTGACTCATCAAAATAATAACATTTTGTACGATTAACTTGCTAACCATTCCCCTATGGCATGTTTCATTTCACTTATTTTGGCACAAAAGAAAAAAAAAGAAAAAAGTGAGTGAGTTAGAAGTTTGTATTGTACCCAGCTCTTAAGTTGGAAAAATTTACCAACTGTGAATATCGGCATTTGAAATTATTAAATATTTGATAAATGTTTAAATGAAATATTTGATACTAAGTAGTAGTTGTTAAGGTTTATAATGCTCTGTTTCTCAATTGCATTGAACCAGAAATTGAGAAAGTTCTTAGAATCAAAATGATTTTCGGAGAAACTCATCCTCAACATCACATATTCTGACAATCCTTAGAATCATAGGACTTCAAGCAAAAAAATCTCGAGGTGACACTCTTGCTCATAGATTGCATTGGGTACATTTGCCCCATATCTGTTCATAATCTACCTAGACTACATACTTAGAACATCATAGATCTAATGAAAGAAAATGGCTTTACGCTAAAAAAGGCATGAAGCAGATGATATCCCACGGAAACAGTTTACTTTTCAATATATATACATATATATATATACATACACACACACAACTGCTACTGCAAAAACAGCACCAAGTAGCCTAATGATGAAGTCATGGTTTGGGTTGAAAGTATCATTACCATTCACCAGATTTTGTTGATTTTACATCACTGTGGGAATGTCAGATCCATGCAGAGGCAGCTTCTGTCTGATCTTAGAGCCTCTTGATATATTTTTTTCTTTTGGTGACAAACTGAATTTAGTCAGATATGCAAAGGTCAAATTGGCAATAAATTCTTAACATCCAACTTCAATGGGAAATATATTGTTCATTCAACCATTTCATTCACATTGCTCACAAATCTTTGTACTTTGTGGTGTTTAAAGGTATTATTTTTTTTTGCGACGGGGTTAACCAATGTGGTTCTTAAAGGTTTATCGCGTCGAGGTTACCAATGTGGGGTTTAAAAGTGTTTTTATGGTAGTCAGTGGCTAAGGGCAAGACTGTGTTGCCGTAAGATATCTGACTCCATATTTTGGTTATTTTGCCTTACCCCACGTTGACTTGGCCGGTGCAATGCCTTGCCCAAAGAAGGTCCACAAGAAATATACAAAGGGAAAGATAGAAACAGACAAGAGACGAAAAACTTTTCTTTCATACTTTCCTTTATTTACCTGGTGAATGGACTAACCAACGCTATGTCCCAAGACACAGCGTGGTGCCCAAACACCAGATAGTAATATCGGTGTTGTCGGTTCGACGTCACTACCCGAAAAGAGAGCGGTTCACAGAAAACCTGAGTATTTATCTCTCTTCACCGGCTCCAAATTCGCCACGCCAAAATCCTTCTAATCTTGGCGCGACTGCTTCCCATTGGCTACTTTACATTTTATTATTTTTCTTTTTTCTAATTTTAACCGGATGGATGCGTGGAGCCTTATGCGTGGCGACGCGTTTATACATTTTGTATCTGGCAGCCGACGAGTCAATATCCGGTTGGGAGTTTTACTGTTAATTCCTAAATCCCCACAACTTTTTAGCTTGCATTGAAATGCCCAGTCAATATTTTCCTCAAAAGGAACCATTAAATAAGTGGAGTAAAGTCTTTTGGAATTGATTGATTAGATAACAAAATTCAGATATGTTGTGGCCCCGGAAAGGGTCACTAATTAAAACGCAAACACGGATATTAGATAACAGATTATATTACACAAGAAAGATAGAGTTACATAGAAAAGGTAAGAAGTCTCGTACTGTTCGGATAACACCGATATTGATCTGCGGTATTTGATGTCCCAACGGGCATGTGTGGCACAAGGCTTTTTTTTGGTGGATTCGGGCGCCGGGTCGGAGCCCACATGTGCCCGGCATTTCCGAAAAATGCCAACGGCCCCGTCGGCATGCCCCTTATTAGGGGCGCATCAGGCGCCGGGCAATAAACCCACTCCCGAAGGGGTTAAAAGTCTGGGGAGAAGCCCCCCCCTGAGACCGAAGGAAATTTCCAGGTACCGAGACACACTCGGCTAGATCCGTGCCGCTGATAACACGGCCAGCCGAAGTGCTACCCGGCAACTGGAGAGGTGCAGACTAATATTGATCTGCGGTATTTGATGATCGCCCCACCAAACGGGCATGTGTGGCACAAGGCCTTTTTTGGTGGGTCCGAGCGCAGGGCCGTAGCCTACACGCGCCCGGCATTTCTAAAAATGCCTACGGCCCCGTCAGCATTCCCCTTATTAGTGGCGCCGGGTGATCCCGCCCCCGAATGGCGTAAAAGCCTGGGGGGAAGACCCCCTGAGGCCGAAGGAAATCTCCAGGTATCGAGACACACTCGGTCAGATCCGTGCCGCAATAACACGGCCTGCCGTGCTATTTCTTTTTAAAAATGGGGCATGTATTTTCCTTCAGTTCAAATTTTGCCTAATTTTTGTACATTTGCCAAGACCAGTTGAAAATACTTCGGGGAAACTACCTTTTAATTCCATCTTAATTTTTTCAGCTTCGGCCGAAATGCATCTACTTTTTGGCAAAACGTATTAATTGGTTGATCCTAGAGATTAAATTTCTGAAACCAGTCCGACCCAAACAAATTTTCTGTGTTCTTCAGTACGAAGACTTTTAATTTTTTCGTTATACCATTTAGTGATACTGGGATAATTATTTCGCCTTCAAATTTTATTTTGTCTCCTGTTACCGTTCGTGCCGTCTTGCTTGTCATCTTATTATTGGCTTATTCAATTTTCTCCAAGTTTGTAAGTTTATTATTGATAAATCAGAGCCAGTCTAACTGAAATCTTACCGACTTATTTAGTATTTTGACTGTTATGTATTTACGAACGACTTTGTCTGACTCATCCTCGCTTTTTGTATGTCTGACTCTGTTTTTAATTTTTTTTTCTACACTGTGAGTCCTTATGTCCGAATTTATCTCAGTTTTGACATTATTTTGTACGATAGGGTCAGTCCTTGGCCCAATGTACTTTTCCACAGCGGTAGCAAGCGCTGGGTGTTTTTTTTTTTTTGTCACTAGTCTGCCTGTATTGAAATTTTGGGTAATCCTATTTTTTTCTCTCTTTTACCGGAGAGTATGATTGGGATCTATGCTTGACTTTCCTTACGTAAGCAACACCATACTCCTCGATATTTTTGGAATCTTTTCTAACACTCACTATCCTCTGACAGTCCTCAGCCAGTTTTTGAAGTGTGAGATCGGGTTCATTCTCTAATTTCGATAAAACTCTGCGTCTGATTTCCACGTCTTTTGCCGACACTAGGCCTTGTGCGAATATCAGACATTTGAAGTTATCCGCTGACAATTCGCCTAGTTTAAAATCGTCGCAGTTTTTATTGACGACCAAGGCAAACCCTAAATAATTATCACATTTCCATCTTTTTGGGAATAGAGACGTTTTGGTGCTGAATAATTCTGACAGTAATTTAACTGTTTCAAAGAAGCCAAGTTCGCAAGTTTTTTTTGGTAAGATATAATCTACGAACTTGTTGTGTTCCACAGTTCCTAGCTTTCGTAGAAGTAGCCGGACTTTTTTTGCATCAGTCCAATCGGCACAGTCGGTTATATAGATATCTTCATATCTTCTGTAATATGCCTCAAAGGTCTTATTCTCATCTGGTGCGTAGGAAATGGTTCGAGTGCATTCCACACTGCATTTTGAGTGAAAATAGTTGTACTATCTGTAGGCTGGTTATTACTTAGACTTTTACAAAGTGCTTCTTGTTGTTTTTGCAATTCAAGGAAGAACCGTTGTTGTTTTTCCTCGTTTTTTTTTTCCTTTTCCTTATTTCCTTGTAACAACTGAAAGATTCTTTCTTTGTTTTCTTTCTGAAGTTGAAGGAGTTTTTCCTCATTTTTTTGTTGAGACTCCATTTGGAACTTCATCATTTGTACAAAGATTTCTTTAAGGTCTTCCATTTTTTTAGACATTAAAAAAAAATTTCTATTCAAAAAAATCTTTTTTTTTGCTCTGGAGGTGGGGGAGTTTTTGCTTTTTTCAGTAAATATCCCCAGAAATCAAGAATAATTACTGTGTGTGTGTTTTTTTTTTTGTACAACACAAAACTGTAAGTGCCAAATTAAATTTTTCTCTCTGAAGTGGGGGGAAGAAAGAAAAATATGAAAATCACTTTTTGATTATGTGACAATCTTACTTACAGATTTTTTTTTTTAATATCCGCTATCCGACACACTCCGTCGTTTGTACAATTTGATACCTTGTAGTTGTTTAACAAAAATCTTGTTCGGTTCGTTGTATGCTGGAACTTTGTTTTAGAGTCTTTAACAACTTGTAGTTGGGTATCTCTTTGCTGTTGCGATGTATCTTCGCCAGTATGTTGTGCGATTAACCCCTTTTGCTTGTTGGAGAGTCCCTTTTTTCATTCGAGTTCCTTGTCGCCAGTAGGTTGTGGCCCCAGAAAGGGTCACTAATGAAAATGCAAACATGGATATTAGATAACAGATTATATTACACAAGAAAGATAGAGTTACATAGAAAAGGTCAGAAGTCTCGTACTGTTTGGATAACACCGATATTGATCTGCCTCTCTGGCAGTGAAATCTCTCAGTACTAATAATGGTGAGAAGAGTCCATTATGGTGAGATGGGTAAGGCTCCCACAACAAGATATTTTTGCAGTTTTTCCTGATGCTATAAAGATGTCGAATTTTTATTTAGAGTATGTGTTTATTTAAAGATAATTTTTTGAAAATTACTTTTGATTCCTTTAGTTAATTTTATTAAATCAAAAATGTAAAATCATATATTCAAAAAAATGTAACAAAATAAAAATAAATGCTTATTCAAGACAAAAAATTCAAATGGGTGTAAAATGAATTTGGAATATTGTTTTTATTTTTGTCATTTGCTTATTGATAAACATGAATTAACTGCTAATTTTTACCAGTCAAAGAAATTGTTGGAAGTATACAAAAAATTACTCTCTGATTTGTTTTTTACAATTTTAGAAAACTAATTTTACTTCACTGAACAGAAACAAAATTCAAAGTACCTTGGGTTATTCCCTTGCAGCCCGAACATCCCAACGATTTGGTAGACAATATGGTGTAAGTAGAATAGCACTTTTCTACGAATATGTTACTTTTCCTTTCATTGTTTAACTTTTTTGTTCATGATTTTATTACATAACAGTGAAAGGCATACATTTATCAATTCTTTGAACATGATGCATAAGTTTGTTACTTTTTAGTGTCGAATCCAGTCTATTGGAGCCAGAATTAATTAATTTCAAAAGGACAGTTTAACAGTGCACCATCTAATATCATATGTTATGTCATGGTGACATCATTTTGTTTTTACTTTTGATATATATATATGTTGTATATTGACCTTCGACCCGGCCAAACATGCCATTCCAAAGTGATACACCAGAAGGAAGTGACACATTCTGATGGCAGTTATGAAAAGAAATTGCATAGGCGGGCTGGCTGAAATATGAGACAAGGTAAAAATCCCATGGTACACTCATAGACTGATGATGAGCAAACATGCCATTCCAAAGATTGAGTGGGCGATTGAACTATTTTATAACTCGGTGTGGACAGGAAGTCACCAAGTTGGAGATCAGACGAGTTAGAGACAAGATGTGGTAGAGAAAGCCAGCAGAAAGCTGAGCCCCCGGGCCTCCGGTTGAGCATCAGGAGAACGAGAATGACACTCAGCTATGTCCGGAGGGGTTGGTGAGGTCAATATGTTGCAGTCTTTGTTCGGTCTCCAACTCCTTCTCACACGCAAACCTTGCAATAAAGTGAAAGGTATATTTTTTTAAAGAAGTCTTCGCTTGTCTTTATTATTGCGTCAATATGTATTCTGCATGTATATGTAGATGTATATGCATGTGAGTATACAACATTTGAAATCACTTATATATATATATAATTTCTTTTTTTTTTTAAATATTGATTTTTTAACACAAAAGATGAAAATTTATGAAATGAGAAAAAACAATTAAATAAACAATTTCATTTTATCAATATAATTTACATATATTCTTTTACAGTTGTGCAACAGTATGTAATTTAATCAAATCAAATCAAACATTTATTTTTAACTTTTTTCAATTTCATTTTTTAGGAAATTTATTGGGAAAATACTCATGGAGAAACAATATTTTCATCATATGTTTGTACTTTTTCCCAACAGTATACAACCTTTTTTTAAATGCAAATAAAAAATTTGTTTTATTTGTATATAAATACAGGATATGGCACAAGGTCACTTTTTAAGCAGAATAAAGCTGGTTTGAATTCAGAGTTTTCCTTCTTGCTTAACCAAGGCTAAAGAGCCCAGTCTGTTTTACTATTTGCCCATAGCTAGGTGAAGAAGTGGGACTATTAGCACTAACAGTCTCACCCAGGATTTGAACTTGATTCACTGATTGCATTTCATATGGCGATAACCATTACACTAAATGTTCCTGCTTTTCCCATTTGTTTTTATCCATCAGAAATGTGCAAAAAAATGTTAAAAACATTTATGTGTATGCAGAAAAACTGCTCTCTTCATATGAATTCATCAAAGTGAGAAAGAAGAAAACTATATATCTATCTTTAGAAAAAATATTAAATATTAAAGTGTTAAATTTCTATAATGTATTGCAATCAAGTTTGTGAAAATCTTTCCTTTTGAATTTTGGATTTGACCACTTGATGTAAAGAATTAATATGAACTCTTTTCAATGATACTTAATTTTCTTAAATATATTTTAATATCTAATGAATACAGATGCTTTTCAGTAGATAGAGTGCACATTATTTTTTTGAGAATTTAACAAATTACTAGATGAACTTTTCTCAAAAGCTACCATGTTATAGTGTGATCAAGTTGACTAAACTAATCTGGTTACAGTCCCTATTTGTGTTCAGGTGATGGACTACACTCTTTAAACCTCTTCCTTGTTCATGGTCACTCACTGTTGATCAGCTGAATTGTTAAGTTAGCTTCCAGTCATTTGTTGAGTCATGATTTGCCAATAACCTCTCCACCCATGTTATCTCAATTTTAAATCAGAAGAGGATCCTCACAGAACTGGTTACAATTTCACATTGAACTGAAGATTGCTTGCCATGATTAAAATAAATGTAGACCATCCAACAAATGCCTGGTTATGAATATAACAAAATAAGTGTTCATTCTGGTTTGGTTACAGACTTTAACTCTTCCTATATCTAGGGAACTATAGCCATTCAATTTCAGATACTGTAGTTATCATATTAATAATGTCTTTCAGTTCTGTCATGTTGGAGCCTTAACAGTGGCACTTACTTAGTTATCTGGTCCAGAACTTTTCAGATCAAATCACTACTTTTTTCTTAATTCTTTTTTGTCAGAGGTAGGTTGTGTGAATCTTAGGCACAACTTCATCTGGTCTGAATTCTAATGGTGATTCCAACTGTCTCCAGCAGTAATTCCCCAGCAACCGACTGAATGGCTCAGCTTCATTTTTTATAGAGTTTTTTTCTCCCTGATAGACTTCATTTGACTGACATGCCTAAAATTTTTGCATTCCCATTTGTCAGATGTCTTTCACTACCAATATGAGATGCCCCAACCTCCTCATATGCTCCTATTAGTCAGGGCTCTTTTGTTCAGTTCATGCCTGGCAACTTCACATTTTTCTTGATCAGGTTTCTCTCACTGTTCTCAGGGACATCATTTGATAGTTCTTTTGAAAGATCTTTAGTCAAAGTTCTTTTCTTTCCTCTTCTTCATTTCCAAATGGCCCTTTTTTACCCATTCTCAGGGATGTCTAGAAATTATTTTTATTATTCGGTTATATTTAGAAAATTCAATTGTTAATGAGGTCAGGCAGTCATCTCTACTTCAGTCTCCTTTGAACTTGTTCTACTCAGTATCTGGGCATTTCTACCATTGTCTTAGCACTCTGTTAACAGCTGCAAGTGATGAGGTGAGCAAAATATCAAACCCTATGTGCCTGGAGTATTTTGCTATTGTTTTAGCACTCTTCAATCCTCCAATCAAATAACAATTTTTAACAGACACAATCTTTTCTTTGAGAAATTAACTATGCACCTATAAAACAATAAATAACATGATGTCTAGTTAACTTGCACAGAAAGGATCTAGCTTTTTCCACACTGGTTTTCAGAACCACCTTTCTGAAAATAATAAAATGATAATTTAATTAACTCTGAATAACTTGACATGTAGCTACCAGCTGAATTTTTATCAGTATAATGTTTGATCTATGTGATTAATATACACAACTGAATTAAGTGCATTGAAAAAGAAGATTATGATTATGTTGAAAAATAAATATTTGTGGTATAAAAAATGCTTTTTTATCTATGTAACTTCTTTACCTTTGTATTTTGGTATACATTGTAAAAACTACTTTATCTTCTGTTTATATGAATATGTTATGAATATTTACTGCTATGATTATATATACAAACATCTTCTTTTTGTAATTTACATTTTTTAACTGCCATTAATGTTTTTTAGAAGATATATAATTAAAATAATGGTATAATGAATAAATAAACAACAAGAACTCAAATATTTGTTGTTCTAGAAGCCCTTGGGATTATTAAAAAGGGATGTTGACAAATATTAAGGTAGAATACCAGGAAACCCTAATTGTATACAAAATACAGAAAATTGTTCTCAGACACCACTGATATTCTTAAAGTATTGTTCAGGCAAATCTCATAGTTTTTATTGATTAAATGTATTCTTATTGAAGTAAATTAATCAAATTAATCTTTAAAAAAGTAAATTATCTGTAAATATTTATGTTAGAATAATTTGACAGTGTCTACTAAATCATATAATTAGGTTTCTAGTTCAAACTCAGTTTGCAATGATAGAATCAAACATGAAAAGGATGATATTGATGATAGTGGTGGTATAATAAATTTTATTAATGATTTTATCATTTCACCTTTTTTCATTTTGAATGATTTTGTTTATCTGTTTCTACTGATTTACTATGGTTTTAATTTAAATATAAACCAAACAAGATTTTAATCTTGGAAAATCCCAATTATCTTTATGGTTTCATTTGTAATGTTTTATTTTTATGATGTTACTCTAATGGATAGGGTAATAAAAACACAGTCATGATCATTTGATTTTTCTGTTTTAGGAAAAAACACCTTGTCCTACACATTACCAACAGAAATGTGTGAGTCCTGCTAAATTTCAACCTGATTACAAGCCTTTTCTTGTTGGAGTTAGCCGATTCAAGAATCGACTTAAAGAATGTGAATTTTCTCCAAGGTCATATTTTTCTTTTATTTCTAAATTTTAGTAATAATTACAATATTTTTGTATTCGTATTTGAATGAAGCATGGAAACAAATATAATGATATATTATTTGTTAAAATTACACACATGCACACACACACACACACTTTTAAAAAAATTTAGATAATTTCATTTGCTAAATTTATATATTTAATCTTTCAAACTGAAGCATTTCTGTTATTAACAAAACAGGATTTTGTAATATATTGTTGTGGGTGTTAGTATTGCTTTGTAGGCTTAAGGACAACATAAGGCATACGTGCTTTAGTTAAGGAATATTTATTCTAAATGGGCAGAGTGTGTGTGTGTATTCCTACACCAAGGGGTTGTAATCTTGCACGTAGAGAAATAGTCTGTGTTATTACTACATCCCCCTTAGCAATGGAAAAGAAGGGTGTTGCTATATTCCTTGTTTATTTGTTTTATATCTTTTTGGCCTGTGTATTTCCCGGCCACTTCTCGTTGTGTTGCATGTTGGCTGTTTAATACTTCTCTGGTGTGAGACGTTGTTAGTATTTGTGAGTCCTTTTTGCAATGAAGTGGTGTGGTCATTAAAATGAACCTGTTTATGGCTGGATGTTTCTGCTGCTCTTATTTCATCTTTTTGATGATCCACCAGGGAGTTAAAGGATGTATGATCTGGGTTTTGCACATCTACTTGTGATTGTTGCTGGTTTCCCTTCCCCAGATTGGTTATCCAATATACGTACATCTTGCCCAGGGATAAGTGGTGGTAGATCATGAGCTGTTCTATCATGATACATTTTCTGCATATCCTGTCTGTGTTTCACTTCTTCATGGATATGGTCAGTATTGGAAAATCTTGGGGTTGAAACTTTGGCAATTAAGTTTGATCTTAAAATGCGATTGTTTAAGAGTTCAGCTGGACTTAGAAGGTTGTGGTTGATTGGTGTTGTTTGCAAACACAGCATTGTTAAGTTAGGATCTCTTCCTGCTTGCTTAGCCTTAATTAGAACTCTTTTAATTGTTTGGATTTGTCTTTTGTCTTTCAATAAAACCATTTGATTTTGGGAACTTTGGTGATGATGTGATGTGATCAAATTGCCATTGTTGGGCAAATTCTTTGAATGCTTCACTGGAGTACTGTGGTCCATTGTCACTAACAACTCTGCTGGGAATACCATGTTCAGAGAATATTTGCTTCATTGTTGATATGACCATATTGTTTGTTGTCAGGCCATTCCTTTTCCATATAATTGGAAATTTACTGTAATCAGCAATTATCAGATATTCATGATTATTGCAGTTAAACAAATCTGTGCCAACAACTTCCCATGCTCTGCTGGGGATGTCATGTGGCTGTAAAGTTTCTTTTGGTTGTGCCGGAAAGTTTTCCTGGCAGATTGAACAATTCTTGATCATGTTCTTGATATCTGGATTAATTCACTCCCAGTATACAGCATCTCTGGCTTGAAGACGTGTTTTTTCAACACCTTAATGGCTGTAATGTAGCTGGTCCAAGATAATTTTTTGTTGGGTTTCGGAATAATAATTCTTGATCCCTACATGATGATACCATCGTTAACAGATAGTTCATCTCTGTATGGCCAGTATGTCCGTATTACTGGTGGTAAATCCTTAATTGAGTCTGGCCATCCTGCTGTTATGATTCCTTGTAGTTGATCAAGTACTGGATCAGCCTTGGTTTCTTTTCTTATTATCTTATTTTGACCATGTTTTCAAACTTCTGTTTTATATAGTTTTTAAGTGCAATTGGGGTTTTTCTAGGTGCGTCAATATGTGGATGTATGTTTTTGTTGACTGATAGTCTGACTGCACCTAGTATGGAGCCAATTTTTTCGAACTGATCAGGATACGTCTGCATCAGGTCTTTGGTTGCCTTTATCCGTGTTGCTGCAGGAGTTTGGAATGCATCTTCTTTCTTGACTGTGCAGTGAAGGATAATTAGTTTGAGGTGTTCCAGCGATGGTAGCCCTAGTACTGCTGGCCTTTGTACATCCACAATGTGGAAGGTGCTGACATGCCAGTCTGAGTTGTTGTATTGACAGGGTATTTTGATGTTACCAAAGCATTTTATTGGTGTGCCGTTGTAAGCTATCAGTTTTTTGTTGATAAATAAACCATCTGTGTCCAATTTTCCTGGGAACATTCTACGGAATGTAGAAACTGGTAGGGTGTTCCCTTGTGTCCCTGTGTTGATCTTCAGACGCAACTTGTGGATGCCATTTTGATTTGGCAATTTAATGTTTATGAGTACAAAGGCTTCATCTCTGTGGGTCATATTAATACAATTGAACGTCAGGCTTTCCATTTGTTCCTCAGCTTCTCTGTTGTTGTATACTGCATCAGTTTACACATACTGTTTTCTCCTATATTGTGGTTGATTGTGAGATTTTGTTTTTTTGTGTTCTCTGCTTTGTGACCTCAGCCTTTGTTTTGGTTTTGTTTCATTTGACAAACATACTGATGCCCAGTGGTTTGCTTTACCTTATGTTTTACATTCTCATCCAAATGCTGGACAAGCTTCACGGTGAAAAGCACGGCTTTTACCACATTTGAGACATTTATTTGACATAGTAGAATGTGTTGGTGTTCTTATGGCTTGTATATTAGTATTATCCACATTATTACCATTCACCATAGCCCTCAGTTGTTTAATGTGAATGTTGGAAGCTTCATATGTTTTACCAATACTAACAGTTACTTCCAGGGTTAGAGTTTTGTCTTTTGGAAGTCTGCAATGGGAGTACTGGCAATAATGAGTTCTATTATCCGTTACTGTTGCTCATGTTCTGTTAACGAACACCTCTGAGTTATTCACCTGCATCTGTTGACAAAGTCATCTAATGATTCCTCAGCTTCCTGTTTATAAGTCATTAATTCCAAATGGATTATTCTAAAATTTTCTTTAGGTTCGAATTGTTCAATGAACACATTAAAAATAATTTCAGGAGTATGTTTTTCTTCCTCCGTTAATAACCATGTGTTGTATTTTTTTAAACCTTCATTCCCAACTCTCAATAGTATGTAGTTTACTTGTTCTATTTTTATTTTATTAACAACAAAATACAACTCCAACCGCTGTTTAAACAATTTAAATGTCTCAGTTAGATTTGAGGATTGCCAGTCCATGTAAGGGATATCATTATTAGCCATTATAAAAGTTCTACGTTGAATGGGTTTACAAAAAATATGCAAATTCAAGATAGTGGTATCACGTAAAAAAACAACGCAGGTGGCAATAATTAAAAAGTGTTTGAATTATTTACCTGATAGGTTTTTTTCTTGAAATTCTGTAAAAAGACATTTTTTTTTTTTGTTTTTTTTTGTTTTTTTTACCTGAGTTGGTTTGTTGGGCTTTTTGTCCAGAAGTGTCTTCAGTTTGTTTCTTTATACAGGGATTTTCAGGAGGTTTTTTTAAGCCTTTAAATGTTGTTTTTGTTTTTTAAACCTTTAAATATTGTTTTTGTTTTTTAAGCCTTTAAATGTCTATTTTTTATCATCCCGGCTGCCACCATGTAATATATTTTTGTTGTGGGTGTTAGTACTGGTTAGTTGGCTTAAAGACAACATAAGGCGTGTGTGTTTTAGTTAAGGAATATTTATTCTAAATGGGCAGAGTGTGTATGTGTATTCCTACGCCAAAGGGTTGTAATCTTGCGTGCAGAGAAATAGTCCGTTTTATTACTACAGATTTTATTTAAAGCTTATATTTCCCTGAAAAATATCTACTCCTGACCAATGCAAGTTTTGTATTTGAAGGCATACCAGTCTCTTTTTTTCTTAAAAAATATTTCCCTGGTCTTATATGTAAATTTGAGGTATCTGGTAAGTCAATGTTTATCCAGATACTATAAACTACCTGTACTTGTATATAGTTTACCTTCATATTATATGTAAATTGCTGGGATAATATGCCATCCAATACAGTAGGGAGAGTTCCCATGGCATAATGGCTAATGTGCTTGATCGCAACATCATTTGCACTTTTAGTGTTTTGGGAAATGGTTAATTTCTCTAACACTATAAATTATTTGTCAACACAAATGAATAACAAAACTTCTTTTAAACAACACAACAAAGAAAGGTTTGTTATCATAGCAGGCGTAAAGGAGTACGAGTGAGAAAGTGTCCCTTTTGGTGTCGCTGGTTAGTATGTTGGTCCTTGGTTTGTAGGAAGCGTGTGTGAAGCTAGCAGTAGAGTGTTCTTCAGCGAAGGGGTTCCTAGTGGAATCAGTAGCAGTGGATGTGAGAGAGGCCTGTTTGGGCTGCTGGCTAATTACTCTCTGACCACAAGGCTGGTAGCCATGGGTCCTTCCATGAAGGCGAAAGAGGTCTGTTATGGCCGCTAGCTAAGTGCTATCTCGAACCATGTATGTGTGTCACTGTAGCAGGTTGCTCGCATGACTAACCGTAAGGCTTGTGCTTCCGTGTGTGAAGCTAGTAGCTGCATGTCCTACTGTGAAGGCGAGAAAGTTCCCTCATGGTCGATAGCTAGGTGCTATCTAATGTTGACCGCTGACTACCAAAAAGGACTAGAAAAAATAGCTCTTGAGAGGAAGAAGGAATTAATGCGCTCTGCCAGTTGATTGCTCAATGATTGACCGAATCTCTTGGGGGGGGGCATTAATTCGCGAAAGGAAATAGATCTGTGGCTGCTACAACTATTACATTTACTTTTTGACCAATAACCTTGGGAAAGGTATGAAACCCCCTTATTCCCCTAGCTATGAATTAAATAATACTACTACTACTGTCCTACAAGGATGGCCTTGGTATTAAATAACCTGTAAAATTTGATGTCCCATTAAATAAAGAAATCAACTCAAATACAGTAATTGCTTGCACATCAATAAAGAAACAATTTTTTTCTTTGAAAATGTGCTTATGTTTAATGAGAAACTTGTTCCTTTATTTTTTCAAACAGTCCTAATACATATAATATTAATACATCCATGAACCAAAAAGTGGTAAGACATCAGTCTTTTGGTGGTGCACCAATTTTGATGCCTGATATAACAATCAAAAGCTCTATAGCAAAAAATACAAATAAGGTAAGAATTTTACTGCACTTTTTAATCTAAAATATATTCCTATGAGTCTAATAGTTTGTCTGATTATTATGTGTCCTTGTATTAGTAATAATTTCCAAACAATAATCCTGCCACAAGTAAAAAGAGATAAGTTACTATGAAGATAGTGTAAAACAAGAACTTTTAGAAACAAACAGTATTCAATGACATTTGTCTGTTTATGAAATGAATATCAATATTCAAATTTGTACATGGTGTTAAGAATGTTATGTTATTGCCTTTTATTTGTGTGAAATTTCATTCTTAATGTGTGTGTGAAAGAGAACATAATTAAAAGGTTTATACCTTTAATAATTCCTTTTTATGTTTTAATCATATAGGTCTTGTTCTGTATCATTGTAATATTCACATGAACAATGTGGAGTTAGTTGGTAGTTGACTAACTTGGTAAAGTTTGAAAACTCTGGTTTCGGCCCATTGGCCTAATGAGTAGAGTGTTTGCCAATGGTCCGGGAAACCAGGATTCAATCCCAGGTTGAGTCATATCAAAGACTCAAAAAATGGTACTTGATGCTGCCTTGCATTCACCATTATGAGGTAAAGATCAAAGGTAGTGGAGCAATCCAGGGAATGGAGTAGCACCCTTCCCTACACCTTGGTGTTGTAGCTATTGAAAAGGGAGCCTTTGGGTCACCCTTGACTTAGGTTGCCAACTTTACTTACTTACTTAGAAGGATCCAAATTTATTTGGTTAATTTCTCTTGCATCTTTGGATTACTTAAAACATATTTTTTTGGTCACATAGTATGTTTGTCACTAAAGATTATATGATTTATGATTCATTTGAATTTTGAATTAGAACTCTAACTTAATAACATGTATACTTTGGATCCTATTTTTTCGCAATATTTTACATATTTGTTTCAAGTTCCTATAAGTTAATCACATAGGTAGGATTTACTTAATCCTTAAAATGTTGTTGGTAAGGCTTTGATATAAGAACAGTGAGTGAAGTTATGCAGTCTTTTTATGGCATGAAATGATCAAAACATGCATGATGTTTATAATGAAATAAGTGTCCAACAATATGTTGAAGGGAATATCTAACCTTGGATTTGTGGCATTTCAAATTTACAAGAGTGTAGCTAGTTTACATGCTGTACATTAGTGGAAGATTGCATACTGACATTAAAAGTGATGTTTCCAGTTTGGCTGAAGATGTAACCTTGAGTCCACTTCTCCGTGCCATTTCAGTAGTCTTTTGCTTAGACCTGTTGGCCTGGTTTGACGGTACATCTTACTGCATTATGAAAGTGGTTGAATTGTTGTTCTATTGCTGTATTTCTCTTGTGAGAATGTAGTGAATCTGAAAGGCAGAATCTGCATTAGTGAAGTGTACCAGCAAGGTGGTATGAGTTACATCCCTTTGACAATATTGCCTAAGTCTTGGATGGATATGAGGAGAGGAGAAGGAATGCTAAGTCAGCGAACGTGTCAAGTAAACAAGAGACAGGACAGCGGAGGAAAAAGGCTGAAGAAGAAAGAAGGACTGTTTACTAGGAAGTTGATTTCACGTGGTTTTCTTGTTGTCAAGGAGGCATACCCTTACCTCTCTTTTGTGTATTACATTTATCCAAAAATAATTTAAACTACAAGCTATTTTGGCACATTATTAACCATGGCGTCCAGACAATTTGATGTTTGGCTTATCCCCGAGTTTAGCGGCGCAGCGACAGATATGTCAATATTGGAATGGTTGGAAGACCTAGAATTAACCTGTGAGCTTTGCAAGATTTCCAAGATAGAGCAGGTTCTGCCACTACGACTAAAAGGTGCAGCCCGAGAAATGTACCAGCAGCTAAGGAACAACAGGATGACGTTGAGGAGATCAAGCATGCTCTTATAAGAGCCTACGGAACCAATTCGTTCGTGGCTTTCGAACAATTTACTACGCGTCGTCTTTGTCCAGAAGAGACCGCAGATGAGTTCCTAACGGACTTGCAACGACTAGCACAACTAGTTCGGGAAACGCCGCCAGAATGTTGGATAAAGAGTACTTTTGTCAATGGGCTGCCCCGAACGTCAACCAGGTTAGAAACCCTAACTTTAAGAGAAGTACTTGAAAGGGCTCACGCCATGTTAGTGGATACCAGGGACAAGCATCTGGCCACTGTAGCATGACCTGAGCAGACCTCGCATACCCCGAACATTCTCAAAAGTCGTTAGAGTGATGTCACCTGTTTCAGATGCGGGGGCCCAAACCATCTGGCCAGAGATTGTATGCAGCGAAGCAGTGTTAGACACTGGAAAGAGAGATCAAGTATACGTTGTCATCTCTGTAACAAAACTGGGCATCTAATGAAGAACTGTCCAGGAAACGGAAATGGGAGTGAGAGGTTAGCGCCACTCTCTCCCCATTCAAATTAAAGGAGGTGCTCCCGGTGTTTGAGGTTGTGGTTAATGGCAAGAGGCACATGGTGCTAGTGGACTCTAGATGTTCTCGGTCCCTCATGACTGAATCGGTGTGTAACCCCTGGAGTGGGCAGGCATCAGATGTTTTGACAGTTGACGGCAAGACTCTTCATAGTAACGGCATCGGGACTATCACGCTGGCAGCAGATAACGTAAGCCCCGTGAAAGCTGATGTGCTAGTCGTGAACACTTCGTTGTTGAGCTTCGACATGCTACTCGGTATGGATATTATTAGGATGTTGCATGGAGTCCGTATAAACCAGTCCAGTAATGTTATCTTCTCTAGGACAGGGACGCATGCCTGCACTGTGATCAGAATAGAGGAACCAAACATCAGTGCTGAGTTCAATGAGAAGACCAGGGCTTGGACAGCGTCATGGAAGTGGTCAGGTAATCAGCCACCCAATAGCCTTGTGAACAAGGTGCCTGAGTATCCTGTGTCTGCTCAAGTTCGACAAGAGTACTGTCATGAGCTGGAAACGTGGCTGAACAATGAATGGTTGCTTCCCTACCTACCCTGAGGAGGAACTCAGTCCCCCAAAGGCCCTGATTCCATTAATGGCCGTAGTTCAACAGAATAAATCAAAAGTGCACCCTGTGTTAGATTTTTGTGAACTGAATGGATATGTTGACGCTACACAGTGCATGCTGACGTCTGTGTGCAGAAGTTGAGAGAGTGGAGAAAGAAAGGCTCCAACGTATCAGTGCTCGACCTCCGAAGGGCATATTTGCAAGTGCGTGTGCACAAATCCTTGTGGCCGTACTAAACAGTTATCTTTGAAGGAAAAAGGTATGGCTTCGGACTCAATGTGGCACCATCAATCATGTGGGCTATTGTTGAGGCTGCACTCTCAAAACACGATACAGTCCGGCAGGCAACTTTGGTGTACATCGACGATGTCTTTATCAACGAAGACATAGTTTCTGCAACCAGAGTAAAGCAACATTTGGCTAACTTTGGACTGAAGAGCAAGGAACCAGAGCGACTGCATGAGTGCTTGGCCTAACAGTTCGGGAAAAGGACAAAATGCTAATATGGGAACAAAGGAATGAGGTTCCAAGTGTGCCACAGGTCCTTATCCGATGCAGTGTGTTCTCATTTTGCGGAAAGTTGGTCGGGCACTTCCCATTAGTTAAATGGCTCATAGTGGCTGCATCATTCATTAAGAGGAGAACGGCAGACATAACAAGGGGTTGGGATGACGAAGTGACTGATGTTCCGTTAACAACAATGATAACAGAAGTCATCGTGAGAGTGCGCCAAAAAGACCCTGTACGAGGAAAGTGGTGTGTTGATGGCCCTGAGCTTGATTTTTCGGTTGATGCGAGCTCCTTAGCTACTGGAGTGTCCCTTGAGCATGATGGAGCTGTCGTGGAGGATGCGAGCTTGCTACGCAAGGAGAGGGACATGCAGCACATAAACTTGGCGGAGCTTGATGCCGTGCTGAAGGGCATAAACATGGCACTGATGTGGGAGGCAACCATATTGCATATTCACACTGACTTTGCATGCATGCATAAATGGGTAACAGATACCCTCACAGGGAAGGCTAGAGTGCGCACCAGAGCAGCAAGTGAGATGCTAATCAGGTGTTGGCTTGATGCACTCGCGAGCCTAGTCAAGGAGTATGGACTGTCTATGGATGTAGCCCTAGTGAGGTCAGATCATAACCGAGCATATAGTTTAACAAGAGTGCCACAGTGATGGTTTGATCTCGTCAAGAAGGCAGCTGAGCCTCCATACTGTGCGAGGGCTGTGTCACCAAGCGAGCATGACTCTGAATGGATAAGGTCTATTCATCACCGAAGTGGCCACCCTGGCGTGAGGCGAACATTGTACTTTATCAGGCAGCTCGATCCCACGGTCTCTAAAGCACCAGTGAGGGCTATAGTAAGGAACTGTAAGAAGTGCCAGTCGATCGACCCACCACCCATGCGTTGGCCGAAGGGGAAGCTGGGCGTTAACGACACATGGTCTCGAGTGGGAATGGATATAACCCACTACCAAGGTAGACACTATCTATCACTCATTGACTGTGGGGCCTCATGATTCTCAATTTGGCATCATCTAAAACGACAAGATGCAGTGAGCGTTGTCAGGCACCTGAAAAGTTTGTTTTGTAAGCGCGGTGCGCCAGCTGAGATGCTCATTGACAATGACACAGCATTTCGCAGCAAGGTTTTCCGGAGTGTAAAACGGATTGCAGCAAGAAAACAGTGTCCTATAATGGAAGCAGTCTATTGGTATAATGCCACCCCTAAGGATAATGTGTCGCCGCTGACTGCCCCTATCAACCTAATTCATTGCTACCACATCCAACTGAAGGGTATTGATGCGCCCCCTCTAGATAAGCCCAAACAGCAGTGAATAAGATATGACGAAGGCGATTGTGTCTGGATGAAGACACCAAATGGACGTTGTACATCCCCTTATGCACGTGGACGTGTTACAGGCGTGATCAGCTCGCAGAATGTCCTCGTCAACGGGATGCCCCATCATGTAAGGGACCTACATCCCATTATAGTCCTGGACACCTCAGAAGGAGGGAGTGACAGTGAACTCTCAACCCAAAGTGCAAGGGTGATCACCATCAACGAAGCACGCGGTGATCCCCTAGAAGTAAACACCATGCATGTAACGGATGATACTTCTGCAGACGAGTCATTTGAGGAGGAAGTGGTATTACCGCGGAGGAGTGCTAGACGCAAGAGATCCACCCTGGTTTGTCATTTGTGTGATCATGAGATCACGGGGGGGGTGTAGTCAATCTGAAAGGCAGAATCTGCATTAGTGAAGTGTACCAGCAAGGCGGTATGAGTTACATCCCTTAGACAATATCGCCTAAGTCTTGGACGGATGAGAGGAGAGGAGAAGGAACTCTGAGTCAGCGAACACGTAGAGTAAACAAGAGACAGGACAGTGGAGGAAAAAGGCTAAAGAAGAAAGGACTGTTTACTTGGAAGTTGATTTCACGTGATTTTCTTTTTGTCAAGGAGGCATACCCTTCACCCTCTTTTGTATATTACATTTATCCAAAAACAATTTAAACTACAGAGAATTTTGTTTACTTGAATGTATGATGTTTGCATATAACCAAATTTTGCTGTTCATTAGAGACTCAGCTGGTGAGCTACTATTTGGGTTGATTTTATTTGGTGTAGCTCTGTAACTTGTTAAGAATATTTCCAACATTTTTGTTACCGTGGTCTCCCTTTTGATTTTTGGAGTATCTTCTAAAAGGTATCTACAAATTGCTCCACTTGTCCATTTGATTATGGATGGAATGGTGGTGTACGTATGTGTTTGATACCATTCTGCTGGCAGAAATCTGAAAATTTCACTGAAGTGAAAGCAGTGCCATTGTCTCTAGGACTCTGAATCTGTTGAAAATGTGCTGTAATTTCAGAATGGTTTCCTCCGAGGTGATGTGGCTCATCAGAAAAAATTTAGGCCATTTACTGTAGGCATTTACTTGTAACATTCATTGATAACTTCTGCAAAATTAGTATGAAGACATAACCAGGGGGAATCAGGAACAGGCCAAAAAAGAGTTCCAATTTTCTCGGGAATTTTGCTGCCAACTGACATTTTGTACAGTTATGGGCAAAGTCTTCTAATTGCTTGTCCATGTTTGATTAACAGATGTAGCTACATGCCAAAGCCTTTATGCGGCTAATGCCATAATGTCTAAAATGAAATTATTATTGGATCCTATATTGTATTGTATTGCTCAGTTGGTTGTGGCTGTTGAATACACTGACTGTTTCTCTGGAGAGGAGTAAGCCCCCCCTAAGTGTCCTGGATATGACACTAAACAATCTGATAGTGAGGTTCCAGTAATGCTGGAGATTTGGGGAATGTAGAGTACCCCTTCATTGCCATCACTCCCAGGTCCACTCTGGCTTGGAGTGGTAGCACCTGATAGGGTCCTTATCTATGGGTAAAATAGAACTAAACTGTGTACTTATACTAAACTGAATTGTTTGAAATAGAACTCTTTTGTCATTTAAACTGCATACTTATGCTAAATTGAATTGTTTGAAATGGAGATGTTTTTGTGTTCTAAACTGGATTATTTGAAATAGAACTAACCAAACTAAACCAAACCAAACCTATTTTGTAAGTGCAATAGAACATTCATATGTTCTTCTATTAAGTTGAGTGAAAATATCTTCCGATGTGGGTAACAGGTAGTGATGTTTATCTAAGGAGTCATTTAGACCTGTTGAAAAATCTGCACATATACAAACTTTGCTGCTTGCTTTTTTGACTACAATAATGGGAGCTGCCCATGCCAAGTAATTTGTGGACTGGATTACTTTTGCTTGTTAGAAATGATTTAACTCCTTTTCTTCTAAGTAAAGAGTGGCATGAGGAACAGGGTGTTTAGGCCTAAAAACTGGCATCATATCAGGTTTCAGCTTGAGGTTAGCTTTGACTTTGGCGCAAAACCCAAGATTCTCTGTGAAAACATCACTGAACTTCATTTTGAGAGAATGAGTAGTTTTCAATCTTGGAAACTAAGGAAAGAGCAAATATGTTAAACAGTGTTGACTGGCATAAAGAAAAGATCTAGAATGTCTATCCAGTCCAGACCAATCAAATTGAGAGCAGATTCTGTGATATAACATGTACCAGAGAAACCTTTCTCAGAAAAACATGCGCTGCAATTCAACACAATGGACAGCCAAATTTCATTACTAGATGCACTCTGAGTAATATTGTCTGTTTTTAATAAGTCTAGTTTTCCTGAAAGTTCTCATGTGGACTGTGAAATTAAAGTAATGTCTAAAGCTGTATAAAATTGGAAATGTACTTGGATTTTTTTACAGAAACAGTAATATACTTTCTGCAAGATTCAAATTCAACTTTAAAAGTCACTGACACTAAATGTAAATTTGTTTGCTTATAATGTGGATTGTTCACAGATTTTCTTTGGACTAGCTTTGAAGTAGAATTGGAAGTTTTGGCTTCCAAGAGGTAACTGAAGTTTTCCTTGTGTCTGTGTTTGTGAAATAACTGACATTTATGTTTTTTGTATGAACAGGAATGAGAATAATGCAAATCACCACAAAACCAACATGCAGAAGGAGGAGTTTTCTTTGACACTCATGATGAATTCTCCTTTGCTTAGACACTGCTGGTTGTGGACAAATTTGGATGTTAATGTTGAACCATTATTGTATTTTTTTAAGATTTAAAAGTCTTTTGCATTCTGTAGTGAGAGCTTTCACAGTAATGTTTTTGTCCAGCTTTAGTTTGGATAATAGCCATGTGAGCAATTCGAGTCATTTAGAGATTAAGGACAGTGATGAAGATGAGATATTTAAATTGATCTTCAGTTAATGTCTGAAACTGAATTTTCTCACATTCATGATTAATGTAACCTGCCAAAGTTATGTAGTTGTTCAGCTTGCCTTTTGTTATTTTTAAACAGTTGTATCTGATGTGAAAAAGAGACTGCTAAATACCGAAAATTTTGGTTGGCAGGTCAACAGTTTCCTTGAATATTAAATCCAAAGGCAATTTGGGTAGAGTAAAATCTGTCAAATGTTTATATTCTTTACTTCCTAATTCATGGAGTAAAAGTCTTGATTTCCTTATATCATCTTGGTGTGAAAAATCACATTCAAAAGTGTTGTTGCGGAGCCGATAAGCGAGATGACCCCGCAAATGAATTTTCGTTTAATGCGTGTGAGTAGTGACAACCAAAGACAATGAAGAGGACAAAGAGGCAAGGTAACAAATACAACAAGGATGGCAATTTATTATCAGAAATTACAGACGTGGTCGTAGTGTTCAGTCTCCAGCTAGATGGGCGATGCCGGTAGCTGGTATGTTCGAGTCATAAGTGCGGTTGGATGATCATTGCTGGAAGCTGAGATCAGTCATATAATGCAGGAGTGTCTGTAACAGTGTCGTGGTTGAAGTTGGTGCTGGCAGCTTGGTAGCGTACAGATCGAGTGAGTGTGGTTTGCTTAATCGCGTCTTAGTACTGCGGACCGAGTGAATGAACGGAGAGATGGTGGCTAAGGTTTGCCAGGCCTTAGCTTATATGCAGTTGAGCGAGCGGATCGATGAAGCTAGGGCTTTGTCATGCCCCTAGCTGTGTGAGCGTATTGTTTACGGTGGCTATGGCTTTGTCGTGCCAGATAGCTATGCAGGCGTATCGTTTATGGTAGCTATGGCTTTGTTGTGCAAGATAGCTGTGTGGGCGTATCGTTGACGGTAGCTATGGCTGTTCGCGCCAAAGCTGTGCGGTAGCTAAGGCTTTTTGCGCCAAAGTTGTGAGGGCTGATCGAGACGATAGCTAAGGCTTTTCACGCCAAAGCTGTGCAGTAGCTAAGGCTTTTCGCACCAAAGCTGTGAGAGCGGATCGAGACGATAGCTAAGGCTTATCACACCAAAGCTGTGCGGTAGCTAAGGCTTTTCATGCTAAAGCTGTGTGGCAGCTAAAGCTTTTCGCACCAAAGCTGTGGTGGTGGCTAAGGCTTTTCGCGCCAAAGCTGCAGTGGTAGCTAAGGCTTTTGGGTGCCAAAGCTCTGCACTATCGAGCGAGCAGGCCAGGGGGCTGTGGCTAAGATTGGCGTTATCTTAGCGCTGCGCAGGTATCGAAGTGGGAACTAAAGGCTAACTCATGCCTTTAGCGCTGCGCGGCTGAGCCGAACCGAGTGATGGTTAAGACCAGCTGGTCTTAGTGAGTCTTCTTCGTGTTTGCCTCCTGGCCGTCTATTTTGACTGGTTGTTAATGACCGCCAGAGATACTCCAACCCACAGAAGGAGACCTCTCATAGCCCTTAAAAAGAACCATAAAAAAAATAGGTTGTTGAATCTACCACTAGAAGTGGCGGTGAGGCGAATGCAACCACGAATAACGTAGGATTCTTTTCCTCGTATGAGCTCCGCAAAGGACGTGCCAACGAGCGTTGGAAAAGAGCTTGTTGATATTAAGAAGGTGCTATGACACACAGCCCCATAAATGGGTGTAGCAATTAAGTACTTTTTTAACCTGCTATAAGCTGGCGACAACTATTAATTCCATTTTTATCAAGTTATTTTTGGCCGAAGTGTTTTGTAAATATTGTTAATTTTAATTTATCCCTTTTTTTAGCTGTAATGGGATGTCAAGGTCATAAAAAAGTGCTTAGTCATTTCCAGCCATACCCAGATATAATTTTCCTTAGGCGAACGAGTAATCTGATCTGTTTACATTTATCGGCAGGTTGTGGCAGTGTCCTTTCATTATTGAAACCATGAAGAAAAAATGATCTTATTTAAGGGATCATGCTCAAAGGCTGAAATAAAGTTTGTCAGAAAATCAAAGGATCTATTTTTGGTCAAATTTACTGAGTTCTAGGCTGCTAGTTGAATTTGAAATGGCTGTATTAGAACTGTTATAAGATTTAATTGAGATTTCTTAAACTGTTCCTGCTGTTGATGCAAAATCTAGTTTCAACTTGTCTGACAAAACAGCTATGTTTTTTTGATAAAAAAAAATAAGTGAAAGAATTTTAAAATTGAATTCCACTCAACAAAACAGGTCAAATAAAACTAATCCTCATTGCCAAATCTGTTATAATTACTTGTTCTTTTAACTGTGTAAACTTAAACAAGAAACAAGGATTGACAGAGATATAAGGAAACACATGAGAAAATAATGATTTATTTAGTCACCATATTACTTTTTGACATCAAGACAACTCAGCTTTTTTTCTCTTGAGAGAATTATTTCCCTTTTTTCCCTAAAAAACAAAGAGCACAAGAACAGAAAAGCTTAGTTGGTTTGTAGGTTATTTAATGTCAATGTTTATACATATACACTAAATATATATATATATATATACATACATATATACATACATATATATATACATACATATATACATATACACTAAATATATATATATATAAATGAATAGTTTGTAGGTAACATGATTTTTAAATGAGCCTGGGCTCATTTGTTTGCACTCAGTTAAATGATTTCAACTATTGTTATCTGTAGCTTAAATATAGACAATGGAGATTACTGAGCTTATACTAACTGCAAGTCTTGGTAAGAAAATAAAGTAAAGATCCCAGAATGGTAAAAGCAGTTGCACATAGTGAAGGACCAAGAGAGAGTCAGTGGGGTTATCATCCACTATCCAATGCTATGGATATTGGAGATCATACTGAATCAGAGACTGCGAGTAGCTACATGGGACTAAAGTTCAGCGTTATAATTGGAAAGGGTTTCAGCACATTGCAAGATATTGCCCTCAGTGTCTGGGAAACAAGCAAAGGGGAGCTTTTGTATCAGCAGCTGTCCCTTTAACAGAATGAAAGTGCAGTATAGATCTCTTCAAATTATAAAGGTGTGAGTGGACAGCATGAGAGCAGTGTTTCTTGTTGATACTCGCTGCACTACTACTTTACTCAAGCTTGCTTGTGGATGTTGTGGGAGTAGAATCACTGTAAAACCAGTTGATGGAACTGAGGTAAAATTACATGGAATGAAGCTAACAACAAAGCCAATTATCATTGATTGCATCATCAACAGGATAGATATTGTTATTGGAATGAACATGATAAGTAAACTTGGAGGTTTGTCTGAAAAAATGATGAGGTTAAGTTTGGAGAGATACACTGTGCTGCAGGTGCCTGAGAGCCAAACTGGTGCAGAATTAATGACAAAGACTTCATAGCTGAGTTTGACAGTAAGAAATGGACCATAGAATGCCACTGGAAAGAAGAGCCTCTGGTGTTAGAAAACAAGGTAGAATACTACAGGAATTCCCAGGAGAACAGAGAAATAGTGGAATATGAGAAAGAGGTGGAAAGATGGACTGAGTGTTTTCTCTTACCATAGAGATGTGAAATTAAAGGAGTGCTACTTTTGATGGTGATGGTCCAGGCAACAAAGGGGACGTGTGATGAGAAGATGAGAAAGTGGAGACAGTTAACAGGGGGCAATTGCAATAGTGGACCTTAAATCCGTCTACCTGCAGTTACATGTCACAAAGAAACTAGGGCGGTGGTACTGCCCTAGTTTCTTTGTGCACTTTCTGGTGCACTATGAAGGAAGAACTTACTATCTGACTTGGTTAGGATTAGGACTTAATGTTGTACTGAAAACCATGCTGGCAACAAAAGGAACCACTCATTCATACATAAATGACATTTTAATAGATGTGACAAAGATATTGATGATGGAAGTTTTAAATCAGCTTAAGGAATTTGGACTGACAGCAAAACTTCTGGAATCTTTGGAAAAAAGAGCTGTGCTGGGTCTCAAGCTAAAGTAAAGAAAAGAGGGAGAACTAGTGTTCAAAAGGTTCTGCAAATAACAGCAAGGATGATCATCCTTAATTGTTCTTGATGTGTTGTAAATTAGTGGTGCACTATCCCATTGTTGGGTGGCTGTGTCTGGCATGCAGCTATGTGAAAAGAAGATCTAATAGAATGGACTGGGAGGAAGAAGTTGATGAGAAAACTGTTGCTGTGATACAAGAGGTTTTGGCTGAGTTCTAGATAGAGGATCCAGTCACTGGGACATGGCACATCTCTGAAACAAAAACAGGAGTGGTGTGATGTGATGCTAGTAGTATTGCTACAGGTGTAGTCATGGAGATTGGTAGTTGATAGCAGAAGATGCAGCATAGATAAGAAAAAAAGGACAATTATAACTGCACTAATGTGGATGAATTGGATGCTGTGGTGAAAGGAATTAATCTGGCTTTAAAATGGGACATAAGAAAGGTAGAAGTGAGGACCAATTCAGCCACAGTATTACACTAGGCAAATGCTTGGAGAGTGGAAGAATATTTACAAAAGGTGCTAGAGAAATGATAGAACAGTGAAGATTAGGAATACTAAAAAAAGTGATATCTGAATAGTTGAAAGAAGTGTTTGTGCCTTCAGAAAAGAACAAACAAGAAGTAAACAAATAATTGTTGAATGTCAGGAAGGAGGAAGAGGTCCCAATTGGGTGAATTAGAGGAGTTGCATGGGATGCATCACATGGGAGTGGATAGAACTTTATATTTAGTGTGAAAAGTTGATCCTCTTGTAAAAAGGGAGGAAGTCCCGAGTGTGATCAGAAACTACATCAAATGACAATCAATTAACCTCACCCCAAGCATACATAAACCAGTTGAAATTGAAATTATGAATAATTAGACAAGGTTAGCTGTTAATATTACACACTATCGTGGGAGTGAGTACTTGTCAATAACTGATTGTGGCTCTGGGCGACTGGCAATATGGAGGAACTTGCATGCAGAAACAGCAGCTGCAGTTACAGAACTGGAAAAGGTGTTTCTCAAACCAGGTCTAATAGTGAAGGTAATAATCGACAATGGGACAGTTTTCTGCTTGGAACTCCTCCAAGCAATGTTTGAAAGGTGGAAAATAAGAAGATAATATAGGTCAGCTTACAGGCCAAGGGAAGATGGAATAGTGGAATGACACCACAGGATTGTGAAAGCAATAGCCAAAAGATAAAATTTTCTGATACAATATTTTGCCCAAAATAGGACAGAGAGAAGAGATAGTGCCACAAAGGCCTATTTTTACTTATGAGTGGAGACAAAATACATCTCCAGATATCAATGAGAAGGGGCTACCCAAAATACAGATAGGTGAAGAAGTTTTTATGAAACCACCAAATGTACAGTGTACAATGCAATGGGGGAGAGGAATGATTTGTGGAATACAATTGCCAAACAACTTCATCGTGAATGGAATGCCAAGACATATTCTAGAGTTGAGGTGCATGGTCCATACAGGGCATGAGTGCAAGAATGCTGAACATGGAAGCAAAACAGCACCAACTCAAAGACCTCAGAGAGGGCATAAAGTGGTGACATGGACACAGAACTATGTCTTTTAAGATCATGGGGGCATGTAGTTCAAATATAGAAAATTGTAGGTTTTGTATGGTAATGCTAATTCAATTTCTTGTCTGCAATGCTGGACACTAAGAGTCTCTAAACACCTGTCTCTCTCTCACTGCCTGTCAATTTCTGCCATTGTACATCCAGATGCCTGAACCAAACCACATGTTCCAAAGGAAAGAAAAAAAATTAAGTTGAATGTGAGCAGAAATTTTATATGTATTAAACTGGGAATGAGGAGGATTGTGGGAGGATGATTGAGGTATGACACATAAAAGGCTTAGGAAAAAGACAGTCAGTGCTTTTTTTGACCAAGAAAGGCAAATGTTAGTGGTGTGAAATGATGAGAAAGTACAATTTTTTGTTGTAAGCCATTTTCAGACTACATTATCTAACAATAATAGTTTTATTTGTACACAGTTAAATGATTTCAAGTATTGCTAACACTAGTAATTCATTCATTTGCACACAGTTAAATGGTGGTACTAAGTATTTCTCTGTAACACTAATGATTCAATTCAACAGTCTTTTTTGCACACAGTTAAATGGTTTCAAGTTTAGTAAATTATTAAACAGTTCTATTTGACCCATAGATAGGACCTTAATGGGTACTACCACTGGATCAGAGTGGATCTGGGAGTAATGGCAATGAAGGGGTACGCCACATTCTCCAGAACTCCAGGACTGGAGCCTCACCTCACTGGTTTAGTATCATATTAGTTGGAGATAGTAGGGTCTTACATCTCTGCAGAGATGCAGTTAGTGTATTCTACAGCCCCAACTGACTGGGCTGAAGAACAGAAAGTTGAGTACACTGGATATGTTGAATAGAAAGCTAAATTATTTCACAGATTTTAAGATATATTCAGCTTCATTTTGTACAGCCACAAACAGGTGATACTCAGAAATGGTCACTCACTATAGTAGTAATTTACAAAGCTTGTTGCTTAGATGTGGTACAAGGCCATATGAATGGGGTATCTAATGAGACTTGAACTCACTCATAAAGGTTTGTTAGTCTAGTTTGCTTACCATTACACCACCTGAGGCACCTGACCACTCACTACAATAGTAATGGTCTGTGATGCTAGCTTGTTGACCATTACATCAAGGATTATTCTTTCTCATGTCTGCAAAACTGAAACTACTTTATATATATTCATTACATACTCAATTATGTCAAGTAAATGCAGGAAAATCAATCTTTGAAAACATATTTCCTTAATCTTTATATTTGATGTCATCCAATCTGTTGCCTAAACTAATAGAAAGAAATTAGTATTATTGTGTATTTAATTAAACTGAGATGTGAAGAGCAAATACCTCCAGCAGCTGCTATCATCATCATCATCATCATCATCATCATCATCATCATCATCATCATCATCATCATGTGCTATTCGCATGGATTTCCCTAACTCTCTCTCGCCATCTATCTCTATTATCCATTACTTTCAGCAGGTCTTCCAGGCTACATCCTGTGTCCATACAGAGCTGTTGTAAATAAGTTCTAGCTGGTTGTCCTACACATGCGTGTCAGTGTGAAGGGGTCCATTGGAGAATGTCACTTATGAGTTCGTTCTTGCTCCTCCAACAGTGTCCTGCATGTCTTGTTTGATTAATTTGGATGGTCTTCAGGATGGGTGTTAGGTGGCTATACAGCTGCTGTCTTTTAGGATGTTGCTTCCAAGATTTGTTTAATATAGCTCGTAGCATCCTTGTCTATATGTGAACCTTTCCTTTTTGGGGGTTTTCATATGACAGATAATGTCAGCATCCACTGAAATTAATATCAGATTGTCTCTGTAATTTAGTGTATCTTGAAAGGGTCTGGTAAAAACAAGAAAACAAAGCAATACATGAGTACCCCTTCTTTGCCATCACTCCCAGGTCCACTCAGGACCTGGAAGGATAGCACCTGACAAGGTCCTATCTATGGGTCAGATAGAACTGTTTGATCATTTAATTGTGAGCAAACTAGTGAGCGATGTCAAATTGAATTGTTGATGATTAATAGCTATGCTCGAAACCACTGATTAATCCACCTTCTTGGCTGGGGCTATAGAATATGCCGATTGCATCTCATTAGAGGGGTAAGATCCCCCTTCCAAAGAGGACACCTGTTGACCATGGGTGGTGACCCATGATGCTTTAGAACGGAATCCTGGTGGTTGAACAGTCTGTGACCCAGTTGCCCAAGTGGCCACTTGATTAGCAATATTCAACTGTGGCTCTTACTGGACTAAACAGACAATTGGAGAGGCCCAATCTGATCAATCGGCTGGTCATGTCAAATCTTTTTTTGGAGGCCTGCAAAAGAATTTTGTCGGTTTCTGACACAGAAAGCAGTGGCTGCAGGGTTAGTCATGCTGAAAAAAGAGCTGTTTCCCCTTCTATCTCAGAAATGAAAACCTAGAGATCCCAAATTGTTGGTCCCTTTCTTCAGTGTAAGTATACTGAATGTGTACCCCTGATTTGCAAAGGCGAATGGGTTCCCCTTTGACATTTCCCTTTATAGGGCTCTGCAGTGGGTGGGGAGCAGAGTCAATGAACTCATCAAAAATCCCTATGGATAAAAAAAAACTAAACTTAAGTGAAAAAAAAAACAAAATTAAAGTGTCTGTGTGCAGAGTCTGACTCAGATAATGACTCTGACCAGACTCTTTTCCTCAAATTTATAGTGCTGGAGTTGACAGAAGATACCCCAATCACAAAATTGCCTCCCTTTATTATTGAAAAAACCTTAGCGGCTTAATAAAACCAAGATCTGAAAAAAAATTAACCAACAATACCCTACTGGTAGAAGTACCAAAGAATCCTTTCTTGGACCTCCTACTAGAACAGAAATACTTTCACAACCTAAAAATAAAAGCTTACTCCCAAAACTCCTTGAACTTGTCAAAGGGTGTAGTGAGAAGCCCAGATTTTTCCCTTTGCACTCTAGATGAAATAAAAAATAACCTCTGCAAACAAGGTGTCACTGATGCCAAACAAATATCTATCAAGAAAAATAATCAAATAATGCCAACAAACACCTCTATTCTTAATTGTAACACCCCAAAACCTCCTGAAATAAAAATAGGATACATAACAAAAGTCAAAATTTATATTCCAAACCCACTGAGATGCCACAAGTGCCAAAAATTTGAGTATCACAAAGAAAAATATACCAGACCTCCAGTATGTAAAAACTGCAGAGAAATTGGAAAATATAAAGACTGTCAACAACCCCAAAAGTGCACAAACTCCAAACAAAATCATTCAGCAGATTAAAAAAAATGCGTATTATGGGAAAAAATGAATATTAGAAGTTAAACACAAAGAATATATCATACCCAAAGGCAGGGAAGTTAGTTGAAAATTCTCTAGTCCCAACTTATGCAAATATAGCCAAACCCACAAACAACTCAACCCAAAATCAAGGAATGACCCACTTCGACATGATAAATCTAATAAAAGAATTGAAGAAACTACTTGAATTACTAAGGGAAAGCTTGACCAGCTTGACAACCAAGCCCCATGCTGAACCAGATCCAAAGGAAAAACCTCCATCCACGCACCAATGAAAATGAAGACCCCCCCAAAAAAAAACAAACAAAAATTCAACCTAATCAACTACAAACTCCAGACATCCCTCCCATCACTATCAAACCAACAATCTCTCATGAAAAAAATTGGATATCAATGAAAACCCACAGTTAACCCCAAAAGAAAGATCTCCTTAGAAGAAGGAATCTAAGAAATATAAATATATAATATATAAATCTCATTAATAAAAACTGAAAATAAATTTGAACTAATGGAAACAGAAACAAGACCCCCCCAAAACAGATAAATCCTAAATACTCAAAAAGCCTCAATAAAATCAGATCAAAAAGCCTAGAAACTATTGAAATCACTGAATCCAGCTAAATAACAAACAAAACGCTAAAACCAAAACTACACCAAAACAAAATAAACATCAAACACATAACAAAGATTAAAAAAGCATGACCCATAAAATAATCCAATGGAACTGCCTTGGCTACAAGGTAAATTACAGTAAGCTGCTTCTGATAATAGCTGAACTCAAGCCTACCACCATATGTCTGCCAGAAACCTTCAAAAAACATAGTGACAAACTAAACACAAAAACCTTTGAACAATATGACTACATACATGATACTGGACAAAGAGCCTCAGGTGGAGTATCAATCCTAATTAAGAAAAATATCCTGCAAAAGAAAACTAACATCAACACCTACTTGCAAGCAATTGCATTCTCAGCAAGCTTACACAAAACTGCTCACTACATATTCCACTTCATGACCCCATAAACAAAAATTGAAATAAACAATCTAAGTGAACAACTCCCTAAACCATTTATCTTGATGGGAGGTTTTAATAGCCACAATATAATATGGAGAAATAAAACAACAAACAAAAAAAGACATAGCCTCGAAAAAATCAATAGCAACAATTTATGCCACCACTCTTAGAAATGTCAGCCCCACATTAACCCATCCTCTGGTTCATTTTCTGCTATAAACCTAACCCATAGTGAACCATCAGTCTTCATAGACTATAACTGGAGAGTATACAAAGATTCCTGTAGCAGTGACCATTATCCAATAATAATGGAAAACTCTACAATTAAAAACTTGGAACCACAAATAAAACCCCCTAATGGAATTTGTAAAGACCAAACTGGCAATCCTACAAAAAATTATGCCTTACCCCACAAATCTCAGAAACAAATACAAATCAAGAAGAACCCATAATACATTTTACCATCACTCTCATTACCATCTCCAAAACCGCAATATCCCCAAAACACAATAAACTATGGTTCACAAAAAATTACTCCAATTAGTTCAACTTGATCAGAATCAAAAAAGAAAAGAACATAATAAAATTCACCTCTGACAATACTGAGAGTTATAACCAACCTTTCACCCTAACCGAACTCCCAAACTCAATATCCAAACCTAACAACTGGTCCAGATGGAATTCACTACACCCTCCTCAAAGAACTCCCAGCAATATCTCTACAATATCTTCTTGATATATACAGCAGCATCTGGATCTCTGACAACATCCCCTACCTTATGGGAGCAACTCTCAAACATCCCTATCCTCAAAAAACAAAAAGATCCCACAAACCCAACTAGGTATAGACCTAAAGCTTTAACCAGCTGTACTTGCAAAATCCTCAAAAGGATGATCAATCTAATACTAACATGGTTCCTTGAACCAAACAACCTCCTTTCAAACCTACAAACAGGCTTCAGAGCCCAAAGAAGTACCATAGACCAAATAATCCATATAGAAACTTTAATCAGACAAGCATTTATCTAAAAAGAACATCTGGTTGCAGTCTTCTTTGACTTAGAAAAAGCCTGCAACACAACTTGGCCATAAGGCATACTTAAATACCTTGGCTTACAAGGGAGACTCTCATCTTCATAAAACACTTCCGAGAAGACCAGATTTTCTAAACACAAATAAACAATACACTCACTGATCCAAAAACACAAGAAATAGGTGTACCTCAGGGTAGTATCTTATCTGTGATCCTATTCATGATTAAAATAAATAAAATAACAACCTGCTACACCCAGAAATCAACAGATCATTATATGTTGATAACTTCCTCATTTGCTTCAGTTATAAAAATATGGCCACCATAGAAAGAAAAATGCAACAATGAATCAAAAAGATGTTAAAACGGACCATGAAAAATGGTTTTAAAATCTTTAACAACAAAACCAAATGCATGCACTTCTGCCTAATCCACAAAATGCATAATCAATCCACCCTAACACTAAATGGCTCTGAATACCCATGACCCAGTAATATAGATTCGTTGGCATTACTCTTGACCCAAAACTATCCTTCATCCCCCACATTAAACAACTGAGGATCAAATGTAACCAAACTAACCAACTCCTGTGAACCAAAGACTGTGGGGTGCTGATAAAAAAAAAACCCTCACCAAACTATACAGATATCTAATACAATCAAAACTTGATTACAGCTGCTTCATACATGGAGCAGCCAGAAATCCTACCCTCGACAACTTGAAACCATCCACCACCAGGAACTCTGTATTGCCCTAGGAAACTTCATTACCTCTCCAATTGAAATTTTATACATAGAAGCCAATGAACCCCTACTTTCCTTGAGAAGATATAGACTTGCACTCCAATACTATACTAAATGCATTTCATGCCCCAAAAACTGCCTATAACTGCATCAGGGAAATTAGATATCAGAACCTTTTTGAAAATAAAGCAAAGGCCATTAAACCTTTTAATCTGAGAATTCAAATCCTCCTAAATGAAATCAAAATAGCATCATAGACCATAAACTAACCAATAATAAAGCTAGAATTAACCAAACTCTCCAGAACCAAAACACCCCATCACTTTTTGATAGAAATTCCTCAATATTCAAAATAGCTTCCCAGATCACCACATTTATACAAATGGATCCAAACAGGGAATGAAATTTGGTTGTGCTGCTATTTTCCAAAACAAGAACTGCTAAAAGGTCTCCTAAAGGAATCATCAATCTATAGTACAGAAGCCTTGACCATTATAGCTAACCACAAATCCTCTAAATTTATCATCCATTCAGAATCCAAATTAGTCTTCCAAGCTCGACAGAAAAAATTCATCAACTCTCATTACAAGACTCCTAGATAAAATGAACATTACTTCTAAAAATAATAGCATCATTCTCATTTGAATACCAAGCCACATTGGTATATAAAAGAAATGAAAAGGCAGACAAAGCTGCAAAAAAAGTGCTCCACGCAGATATGTCCAATACAAAAATTCCATACACCAGCCTTAAACCACTCATAAACAAATTTATACTCAAGAAATGGCAAAAATCTTGGGATGATCAAACACAGAACAAGCTCCATCAAATACAAGATACCATAGGTGAATGGCCACCAGAAATAGAAAAGAAGTGATACTCTCCAGACTTTGTATTGGCCTCACCTGTATTACCCACTTACACCTCCTAAAAAAGGGAAGACCCCCAATATGCTTAACATGCAAAGTCAAACACATTCTCATATACTGTGACAGGTTTAGACAAATTCCCCCAAAACATTACCAGGCTAACAATTGAAAGGACCTCATCAAAAGCACCAAACTAGGAGAATTCTTAAGCTTTCTAAAAGAAACCTACCTCTTCATCAAAATCTAACCAAATATGATAAAACAACGAAAACCCATACCCTAAATCCTAAAACATGTACAAAAGACAAAATCAGTCTAACCCTTTTGATATGCTGTTAAACAAAACTCAAACTTTATTAAAAGATCATCATCATTATCATCTTGTTGAGCTAAAAAGACAGAATCCCTTGACTCTTTCTTGCCATCTATCCCTATTGTCCAACTCTCCATGTAGGTCCTCTGTCTGCACAGAGCTGATATATGTAAGTATTTGCTGGTCAGCCAACATTGGTGTGTCTATGTGCAGGAGTCCGTAGGAGAATGTTCCTTATGAGTTTGTCCTTACTTCTCCATCATGCTCAGCATATCTTGTTCCTCTTACTTGGATGGTTTGTGAGATGGGAGACAAGTGGCCATATAGCTGGTACTTTGTTAGGTGCTACATCCAGGATTTGTTCAAAACAGCACATAGTATTTTTGTGTAGCACTCAACTATTTTCCAAGTGTTTTGTTAGATTCCAGGTTGTGTAATCATACACTAGTACTGATATAGCCACAGTTTGAAAGAAATTCTGTTTTATTTTATCTGAGAAATTAGATTTCCATATAATCAATAGCCTATCAAGAGCAGTCCATGCCTGTCTTATGCATATGTTGACATTGCTTCCAGTAGATGAGATATCTAAACTAGTCTACTAATTTCAGAGGTTTGCTGCTTAAAGTGGAAATGGTTCTATCTTGTTTAAAACACATGAACTCTGTTTTATCTGTTGAGGCTTTTGCTGCTTGCTCCAGGCTGTACATCATGGATTCAGCTTGGGCAGGTGTATTTGCAAAACATACTAGATCGTCTGTGTAGTCTGCATGTATTATAATTTTTGTAGGATATTATCTGTTTCTTGTCTTTTTTAATGAGAAACCATTTTCTTTTATTAGATCTGTTACATTCATATTACATAATCTAGACAGATTGTAAACAGATGTGGTGCTAATATCTCCTTGCAAAACTCCAACAACAATGTCAAAGAAGTTGGTGTCACCATTGGATGGACAAACTATTGCTTTTATGTTCTGTAAAGTATCATTATAGTGGTAACAGTTTCTTTTGGGAGATTATATGCTGATAGTGTTTGCTTCATCTTTCTTTCTGTTATATAGCAGGATTCAGATCTCTCCCAATTTATGATTTCATTCCAAAACATACACGTAGCTGGAGAAGGGCAGCATTCGACTGAATGTTAGCCTGACGGCTGCTGCTGAAACAATGAATAAAATGTGTCTTTGCGCAAGAGGCTCCGCACAGAGCTTCCAGGCAAGAATGCAAGAAATTAATTCACATTAACAAAATACCCTTTTTCAGCCAATCATAAATCTTCCCCCCTTAAAAAATTCCCAGAACCATCTTGATCCAAAGGGTAACTACTTAAGCAGCGAAAATCTTCAAAGGCGTCAAACTGGCCTACCAAGGGATGAAGGGAAGAACATGCCATGGCCATAAGAACTCATCTGAACTCTGACGGATTTTTGACACACCACCTGCTGTGAACAACTGCTGACTTAGCTACAACGCCAACCCGTCCATGACTGCTACTACCACCAAGATCATCTGATACCCTTACCACTTTTATACCACCATACCCACCAAGTGAGTTTCTTAACTTATAACATACATGACCATCCATGAACTCTGGCTTCACACACACACCACGTTCACTCTTTCACTTGATATTGTACGCTACAAATTTGTACAGTTGATTCTTTGCTTTATCGCATTATTTTTCCTTTTTATTAATATAATTGTTTAAAAACTTTCAACCTGTGTCTTTTCCTTGCTACCATACACTAAATATAACATTTCTTTGTATAGAATCAAATGGTTTTCATGATTTGATGGATAGTAAGAATCTGTGAGATTGTGGATTGATTTCTCTGAAAGCCATTCTGATTTTTCCAGAGAATCTTCTCAAATTCAGATTGGATATGATAGTGAAGCAGGGCTTTATAAACCTTAGCAGCTATAGCTATAAGAGTTATATCTCTGTAGTTCTTAATGATTCTGAGATCACTTTTCTTGGGGAAAGGGAAAATGCAGCCTTTTGTCCATTTCTCTGTTGTTTTGTTTATATTCAACATTTCACAGTTGAAGAAGTCAGTTGTCAAATTTCCTTTTATTACAACATTGGGTTTCAATAAATTGTTAATTGTTAATGGAGAGTTTTTCTTGTCTTTGAGTTGCCAACACCCAGACAACTTGTTCCAACAAACCACTCCAACAGTCAGAAGAAGTTCAGGATAAATTTTCATCCCCCATCTGTGGACCTTTCAAACACAACATTTTTATATATATATATATATATACACGCACATACATAGCAGAATTTGACACTCAATGACTCTTAAGAGGTTGATTTGCCATAAAACCCAACCATCACCAACCTAAAAATATGTGTTTACAAATCATATATATATGTGTAAAAAGGCTCTGGTATTAAATAACCTATAGAGGTTGATATGCTATTAAATCCAACCAACCAATCAACAATATAGGCACAGAGGGTGGTGATAAACCAACTAGCCAGAAACACATTTAGTAGTCATGGAACTAGGGCCACAATCAATTACTGTGACTAGCATAGGACGATTTTTGGTGCCTTAAGATGCATGATTTGATCCTGAAAACCTGTGGTATAGCTACAGACAAGATTCAACACTGAAATTGCGTTTCAATAGATAGTTAATTGTTGATGGAGAGTTTTTCTTGTCTTTGAGTTGCCAACACTTAGCCAACTTGTTCCAATGAACCACACCGACTGTCAGAAGAAGTTCTAGATAAATTGTCTCATTCCTCATCTGTGGATCTTTCAAACACACAGAAGGAGGTGATAAACCAACAAGCTGGAAACATATGTGGTAGTCACGGAACTAAGGTACCATGACTAACATTGGGCCATACTTTTGTCAAGACCTGCAACTTTTCTGCTTTGAATTTTTTTTTGTACTGCATCAAGTTTTTCCTCCATAAACTTTCCAAGTTTCATATTTAGTTGGTCATTAATAATTTCTTTTGTAAGTTTGTCAGTGATTTCACAAGAATTTCCAAGCAGATTCTTTCCATTTCTGAAGTCTTTCTTCTTGGCTGGCAGTTTTTAGTTTTGCTTTTGAAGTGCTTTTCTTTCTGCTAACTTCATTTACTGTCTGCCATGCTAATTGTGTTTGTCTATTTTCTACTAAGTTTCTGATTTTATTGATTTGGCTTTGGATGTATTTTAGTTCTTTCTGGTATATTTTAGTTAGTTTTCTCTAGGTTTTATAAAGTTTCTGTACATTGGCATTTGTTGGGTTTCTTTTATTAAGTAAGGAGGCTTTTTCATGTTATCTCATTTTTCCTTTATTGCTATTGACTCTTGTGGAACTCTACATTTGCTTTGGTTAGTATGCACTTGGCTGCTGCTTCTATGTGAGGAATAACAAGATTTTCAAATTCATTATTTGGAGTATGTTTTTTAGATGCCTCCTGAAGAGTATCAAACTTCTTTTTACTGTATATTGATAGCTTACATCACTATTGGTAAGTGAGGATCAATCATATCAAGAGACTTTCCCTGTTTGTTTCTTATTTCTGCATAAACTCAGGTGAATTTTTACTGTGATGATTCTGAGATGATTCTGGAAGATACACCTTCAAAAGAGGAGTATGACTCACAGTTCAAAGTGTTGTTATCCACTTATTGCAACTAGATTACATAATATAGCTATTCTCAGTAATATTTCGTAATTTTTTAAATAAAATAATGGGGGCTGTCCTCGTGGTGTAATGGTTAAAGTGACGGACTGCAGAATCATAGTAAGCGAGTTCGTCCTCCAGTCATGCTATTATGTTCACTTTCGGACAAATATCCTTGGGAAAGGTATGAACCCCCTTATCCTCCCAGCTATGGGTTAAATAGTACTACTACTGTTCTTCAAGGAGAATGGCTTTGGCATTAAATAACTTACAAAGGTTGATATGCCATGAAACCAAGAAACCAAGAAATAAAATAACACTATAAATTCAGAAATTCATTAATTTTATTAATGTTTGCGTTTAACATGTTTCTTAATCAAAGATATTGGAAAATAAAAAATATAGGGAAATGGTCAATCATGGCAAAAGTGTTACAGGGTTAGATATCACATTGTGGAAGTTGTGTGGCCTTATTCATAGTGAGAGTGGGTAAAATTCAATCTTTTGCCTGCTGACCAGTTGAGAGAGGTAAGCAAATGAATTAAGTGAGAAATAGAAAAAAGTGTGTGAGTGACACAACTCAATAACACAAATAAAAGTTGAAAACAAATTCTCGAACAACAAAATGGAAATTTATTCTCCAAAATTGATGAGTTTGTGAGTATATGACATGTTTTTCTGGTGATATTATAAAGTTACTCAATGAAAAATCTTGCTTTTTAATTCAGCTGTTTGGTCTGTCCAAAAGTGAAATTGTGTCTGCTCATGTTCTTTTTTGTGGCAGTGAAGTATAGTTAACCTGCTAACGAACTCAGTAATTTGGTTGACTACCAACCATTGTGCCTGCTTTAAGGAAGGTTTCATTGGCTGTTTTAATAGTAATCTACTAGGTTCTACCTGACCAAAATTTCAAACTTTTGGTTTTTATTGCCATTGGTTAGAAAATGTAATTTTTGGAATCCTGTGGTTTACAAACAGCCATGCCCACATGAATGTTGATTTTCACTCAAAACTGGTGACTCTAGGTCCGAAATTACTGTTCTATTTTTAGACTTGCTGTAACATTTATCTTTATTTATTTAATTTTTTTAAATGCATAACAAACTTGATTCTCAAATAGGTTTACTATGTTTTCTATGCATTATCTATTATAGTACTGCTGTTTTCATCTCTGCTACATTCTTATTTATTATGTATAAGAAAAGAGAAAAACAAACCTTTTCTTTAATGTCTATCTATCCAACTACATAATCATGGACACAACAAATATGATTCATTAGACCCCTTTTTGCTGCTAATTTTGGTTAGGTAAAGTAATAAAAGAGTAGTTTATTCAAGTGTTGTAATCATCCACTCTCTTCTTTGTCAATCATTGTAATGCTTTGAGAAAGGCATGAGTCATCACGATAATTGACTTTGTGCGAAGTAGACATAGACTCAATTGACATTCACTGATTTTATTTTCCGTCCTGGTAATCTTCACCCTCACTTCATTAGTAAGAATCAAAGCTGCAAGGGAAGTAACTCTTTGTGAGACGTTGCTTCCCTTATATTTATTATTATATATTATTGTAAACCCTTGCTTATGTAGGAATCAGTATAAACGCCTGTAGTAAGTAAGTTGGCGACTGTAGTCGAAGATGACCAGAAGCCTTCCTTTTCAATAGATATTACACCGAAGTGTAGAGGAGAGCGCTACTCCTTTCCCTGGATTGCTCCTTTTTACCCTTGATATATACCTTATATTGCTGAGTGTAAAGTCTTTGGTATGACATCACCTGGGATTGAACCCAGGTCTCCTGGACCATTGGTGAACACTCTATCCACTAGGCCAATGAGCCAGTCATAAACATAAGTAATAAGGTCTAATGTGCTAGCTTTCAAACTATTGTCAGTTAATCCTGCATTGTAATAGAGTAATTATATTTATATATGGATAACCATTATGGTCTGAAATATTAGATTCTATTTTTTTAAAATCCAAAGTATCAAAATGTTATGGCTACTTCACTTCTTTGGGAAATATTAAAATTAAGAAGAATAAATTGGTTAATACAGACATGGCATACATATGTGCATGTGTAACTGCACAACACCCACCCATACATTATCTATTATCTAATCTGTATTTAATCTTAATTCTTTTTTACACTTTGAATGGTTTAAAAGGAAATGATTGTCATGGGACTGGTATGTGAATGTGTTGCTTCTGCAAACAGTTTGTATGTTGTTTGTTGTTGTGATTGACAGAGGACAGGACAAATGACAGAGGCAAGTGGATGATTTTTATCATTAAGGGTTTTCAGACTATTGTCTTCATCTTTATTGTTATTGTTATTTCCACAACATTTGGCCGATATATCCTCCAGTCTTCTTCAGGTGTTTCTCGAACTTTGAAACCTACATGGAACTTCGAACTACATCCTTTATTGAATCCACAGGTTTCACCTGTTCTGATTCTGTTAGCCATAACCGGGTACAAGCATTAAGTATTCCTGTATTGTTAATCACCCACAGTCAGGATTAAACCTGCAACCTCCAGATGATTGTCTCCTTAGAAGCTAGGCAACCAATGCCTATAACTCTTACACTATGTATCCAGCTGTGACTTTTTGTGACTTATAAACTTTATGTTCTTACTTGACTAATATTACTAATATTATTGTTAGTCGGAAGATATGTCAGGGAGATCCATTTCAAAATTGGGGTTGATAAGATCCCAACCGTCAGGGAGAAGCCAGTAAAGAGTCTCGGATGTCTTTATTCAATCCCACTGACTGATCGTCATAGGGGTCCAGAGGTCCAGAAAGTAGCCTTGAAGGGGCTTAAATCAATTGATAAAACTTGTTTACCCGGAAAAATAAAGGCTTGGTGTTACCAACATGGTCTGCTACCCTGTCTTTTGTGGCCCTTACAGATGTACAAGATTGCGATATCTTGTGTTGAACGGATCCAACAGTATAGCAACAAATACCTGCATAAGTGACTCGAAGTTCCTCCTTGTTTTTTGAAAGTGGGTTTATATACCAATTCTGGAAACCTACAGCTCCCAATATCCTCACTGGTAGAAGAATTCAAAATTGGGAAAGTACGCCTTCACATGATGATAAAGGACTCAACCGATGAGATCATTCGGAAGGCGTATCCAGAAATAAAATCAGGTATGAAGTGTTCGGCCGTTAAGACCCCCCAGGAGGCAGAATGCAGCCTACAAATCAAAGACATCATAGACGTCACTCAAACCAATCGAGCTGGGCTGGGTAGCATGAGCAAAAAGGTATTCTCTAAAGTAGACCCAAAAGGAAAAAGAGACATGGTGAGTGAAGAAGTCAGGATGTTTGAGGAAGAGCAAAGAAAAGCCAGTGCTGTTACTCGGGCCAAACAATGTGCTTGGACAAAATGGAATGATATTGAACTAATCAAATTATCGTAGAAATCCTTGATTGAAATGGAACCACTGGTGTTATTCCTTCTTCACTGTACTTATGATCTCTTACCAAATGTGACCAACCTAAAATTATGGGGATATACCAATTCAGACCTGTGCTTGTCGTGTAAAAGTGATTGCGGTACTTTACATTGCGTACTATCTGCATGTCCACAATCACTTCAGATGTACATATGGCGACATAACAAGGTATTAGAGGTGATAATAGAGTTGTCAAGAGCACAATGTGAGACAGCAAACCGGCAATCTATAACAGTCAAGGAACCCATAATTCAGTTTCTTAAGGAAGGTGAATCTCCTGTGAGGAAACAAAAAAATCGTAATATGAAGCTACTGAACAGAGCTAGTGACTGGAAAGTTTCAGCAGATCTCAAGACATCTCTACAATTTCCAGTTCACATTATTCAAACAGAAAAGCGGCCGGACATTGTAGCATGGTCCGATTCAAAGAAGAGTGTCCTCCTCATAGAATTGACGGTCCCCTGGGAAGAAAACCGGGAGGAAGCACACGAGCGGAAGAAAAACCGCTACGAGACACTGTATGCTGACTGCGTAGAAAAGGGTTGGATATGCCATGTGATTCCTATTGAGGTTGGTTGTCGTGGTTTTATAGAACACTCAGTCATTTCATTTCTTTCAAAAATAGGAATCACTGGCCGCAGTTTGAAAGTTGCCTCAAATCGTCTTCAGACCGTGGCACAATATGCATCAAGTTGGATTTGGTCGAAAGCGAGAAGTTTTCAGCATGAAGGAAATACACGCGGAACCACCTTTCCCATGTGATTACATAAGAAACGGTTACTGTAAACGCATAATAACATCAACCGCCGAAAGTAAACATGTTTTTTTTAAAATCACAAACTGCACACTAAAAATGAAGATTAACGTCCAATGTAGTCTCTGCTCTTAATTGATCTAGCGTATATATATATATATATATATATAATTCTCTTAATACCCTGTCCAGTAGCAAAAGCTGCTTGGTAGTGCCAGGAGTGGCAGTACCACCTTAAGCTACCGAAACTGTGTTATCACCCCTGGTGGGCGGCTGATGAGGACAGGGTATTGCACGTGCTTTCACACATTGTATGAAGAAAAAAAAAGTATGATTTTTTACTTGAGCTCATATTCAGATTTGTTTTAAACATATGATGAGGACTTAGCAGTTAGTGAGCTGATGATCTCCACAAGGAAGCGGCTCAGTGGGTGACATGATGAACCTTGGTTATTGACAATGGGTCTCAATGGAATACCATACTTATGAATTCTTGGAAGGCCATATATGTATGGTAGCTTACTGTAATGTTGAATTAGCTGTCTGTATTTTGTTTGTGGTATGAGATCTTTATTCTTACCAAGGATCTGTGACAGTTTCCTTTCTGTTTTCAGGGTCGGATCCTTCTTTACTTTACAATAGCCACCATTGCCAATCAAGTCTGCCAATTTGTTGGAGTATTCTACCCTATCCATTACCACGGTAACATTGCCTTTGTCAGCTAGGAGTATTATGATACTGTTATCATCCTGTAGCGATCTGATAGTCTGTCTCTCCATTTTTGAGATATTTGGTTTCGGAGGATTTGATATCTCAAGTGCTTGTCTCACTTTCCATCTTAGCTCATCAGCCATTGCCTTGGGAATTTTTAAAGTTGCGTCCTCGATTGGCACTATATGATCTAAGTAAGGAATCCGCTTGATAGTAGTAGCGAAGTTGAGACCTTTGTTTAGCACTGATTTTTCCAGATTTGTTAAGAACTCAGCCCACTTTGTAGAGAGAATCAGTGATGCCCCCATTCATTCTACCCAGGTGAGTTTGGATGTAGTAAATCTGTTTACAAAGGTACCTACTAATGAGGAACTTGCTGTAGTACGGGATAAACTGGCTGCAGATCCCTTGCTGGAAGAACACACTTGTATCCCAATAGATAATCTAATGGAAATGTTGACTTTCTGTATGGAGATAACCTACTTCGGGATGGTATCTGATATATACCGACAAGAAGAAGGACTGGCTATGGGTTCGCCATTGTCACCAGTATTGGCTAACATATACATGGAATACTTCAAAGAAATGGCATTAGGATCTACATCACTAAGGCCATCTATGTGGCTTAGATACGTAGATGACACATTCATTCTCTGGTCTCATCAGGAAGATGTTCAGACAGTACTTGATCATGTGAACTCAATCCGGCCATCTATACAGTTCATTATGGAGAAAGAGCGAGATAAATTACCCTTCCTTGATGTATTAGTAACTAGCACAGAGCAAGGATTCAGGTCATCTGTGTATCATAAGCCCACCTTCACTGGACAGTACCTCAATTACAACTCCCATCATCCATATACAGTATAGAAAGGAATAGTCCACTGCTTACAACATTGTGCAAAAACCATTAGTTGTGACACTGATGTATATCAAGAAGAAATGATTAGTTTGAGACACAACTTCCATCCTAACATCTACCCTGAGCACATAACATCAGTTCCAAAAAACCCGAATAGGAGGATAGAAGACAATACCCGAAAACTCACCACATATGTCTACCATATGTCAAAGGACTAGCCAAAAGGATCCAAAAGATATGTAGTTCATATGACATCAGGACAGTATTCACAAGTGGTTCAACTCTACGGAGGTATCTCTTCTGGGTCAAATTGCCAGAAATTGCAATTGTATCATGTTGGTGTAGTCTCTGTTGGGTGTTGAAAGTCAGTGTAATAGAAAGTCTTAGCTGTCTATTATTTTGTGGTGACAGTGTGTCAAGAAGGTGAGGATGGTCTCTGTGCATATATTGAGTTTTGCTGTATGGTCTAGTTGTAGATGTTGCTGCAGATGGTCAATGATGTGGATGCATTGGTTACAAAGGCTAAATGGTTGATGTCCTTGTGCTGTACTTTGGTTAACCAGGTGTGTATCAATGTGGCCTTGAAGTGTTGGTGTTAGTCCAAGCATTAAAGTTGCTTGTGGACTAAATGCTGCAGATGCTGGTTGCAGAGGTTGTGGGATCAATGTCCCTGTTTGTTCAATCCTTGGTTAACTGGGTGTGTGTCGATGTGGCCTCATGGGTCGGTACTAGTTCGAGCAGTAAGTCACTTGTGGACTAGGTGATGTAAATGCTGGTTGCTTATTTGCATAGGAATGGCTGCTGGGTTAAGCTGTTGCTGGTTTGCAATTGTTGCATTGTTGTCTTGTTGTATCTGCCAGGAAGGTGTAGTGAGGAGACCAAAAATGATCTCAGAAGATTTTCTGGTTAGCTCTCAGAAAGGGGAATCAATTAAGTCTGATTGGAGGGGCATGAATAGAAGTGCTTTATGATATTCAAGATATGAATTTTGTAACTGCACTGAGCCATATTTCATTCATTTGTTTTTAATTTTTAGTTATTCTCCCCTTCTTTTGATCAGTTTGAATCTTTAAAATCTAGGATGATAATCTATTTCAAAACAATAATGAAAAAAATTGACGATAAAAGTCCTTCTTTTTTATTAGAAAAATAAAAAAAATAATTTCAAATCATCTGCCAATTTTTCAAAAATGTCACAATAAAAAGTAGTTTAACAAAAAAATAAAAATGTGAAAAACTGGAAAATTGTGAAAGTCACAGCTTTTTATTTTGTTTTGTTAATTCACCTATGGAATTGTCCAAGTTAAGATTTTCATCTTATTAATGTGATGTCAGGGCAACTGTAGGTACCCTGGCTTTACAACAGGAAATTTTCGTTTTTTTCTTATTCTTTTCATTTTATTTTATTAATTACCCTGTTTTTAAAAGCTCTGTTGTTACAGACACATAACTGTTCCTATAGTCACCAAGGTTGGGCCATGCCTACCTTGATAACAGGCCTGCTTATTTGAAATATTAAAAAATGCAACAATTCACAAAATTAAGCTATATGTATTTATTTTTCTTTCTCTCTTATTACAGCTTTACACAACGACTGAAGAACAAAAATATCATCAAAAACTGGCCTACTTGAAACTGTATTGGTAAAGAAATAAATTCAAAATGGAACATTGAGAAAATAGAAAAACAAATCACTTATTGTCTCTTTTTTATATAAAGCAATTACTGAAATCAGATGTTTGATAGTTACTCATTATAAAAATTATGTATATATATTTGAATTTCTTAAAAACATTACAATAATGTTTAAATTTCTCATTACTCTGTAGTGAAACTAGCTTGTGAGATCAATATATTTATATTAATAAATGACACTTCTGTTTGTGTATTCATGGAAATAAATGTTAATTAAGACTCCCTACATGTCCAAATTAGACAAAATATACGAAACAGTCATTTGAAGTCCTCAAAGGAAGAGGGTCTAGTTTATTTAGCAGCATATAAATTATTAATTCTGAAATTTGATTCATCAGTAAATGTTTGTTTATAATCATGAATATTTATATTTTCAATACTCCATTGCAATTTCTGTTTTAATTGCACTTTTTTACATTTGTGTATTATAATAATTTTTTGCACACAGTTATATGGTATCAAAACTTCCTATCCAATACTAGTAATTTATACACCATATGATTTAAAATAATTATTCCAAATTTATAATAATAATAATCATGTCTGCACACGATTATATGGTTTCAAGCATTGTTATTCAATACTAATAATTTTCAAACAGATTCATTTGGGTTAGAGTGGACCTGGCAGTAATGGTAAAGAAGAGGTATTTCATGTTCCCCAGACCTTCAGAACTCGAGCCTCACCACTAAATGCAGTTTAATATTTTATATATATATATATATATATATATATATATATATATATATAATCAGAATGGTTTTTACAGAAAGTGATTCACATCATGGATTCTGACAATCAGTTGAATCATAGGAGGAGTTTGTGAAAAATCTCGAGTTGACACTCTTGTTTATAGATTTCTCCAAGGCTTTTGATTCCATAGACAGAGAGAAGATAGTGCAAATACTACTAGTGTATGGTCTCCCCAAATATTTTTGTTGGGTTTTGTGAGGCCAATTTATTTACTAAAATAGACTCCCCGCCTCATGTATTATTGTTATGTTGATGTCACTTTCTGTTTATTTAAAAATGAGAAAGATACCGATTCATTTCTCATATAATTAAATTCTATGCATTCCTCTTTAAAGTTTACCGTGGAACAGGAGTCCAACCATCAACTCGCTTTTTTGGATGTATTTGTGCATAAAACTTCCGCAGCTTTTCTTACTTCTGTATACAGGAAGCCCACCTTTTCTAGCCTGTATACAAGATGAGATTCATTTTGCCCTCAGCAGTGCAAAATCAATTTAATCAAGACTCTTGTTCATCGTGCCCTTATGATTTCGTCCAAGTGCTTTCTTGATGACGAAATTGAGTTCATCAGGTCAACCTTGTCTAAAAATGGATATCCATTGTCTGTTTTGGATAACATTGTCTATGATGTTTTGAATAAGTTTGTTAGGGCTAAAAGGTGCACCATTAACAAGTGTCCTGTTTATTTGTGTTTGCCATATATAGGTTCTAGAGGTGAGAAATTTGCCAAATACATCACCACGGCTGTTGGTAAGTGTTATTTTTCAGCAGCTGAAAAATAACACTCGCCAACAGCTGCGGTGATGCATTTGGCAAATATGTATCTATCTATCTATATATATATATATAAATATATATATCTTCTTCTTGGCTAGACTTTGCAATTGAAGATTTATGAAGGAGGCTGTCTACTTTGACTGTAGGCATGCTGATGGCTGGCTTGGCCAATGCGGGACAGCCAAGTCCGGCTGCAGCGAACGCAGTTAAAGGTCTGGTCTGGTATTGCTGCTGAGGCTCCCTGGATATTCTTCCTGCAGTGTTTCTCCCTAAGATTGGCTCTGCGGGAGTCCTCAAAGGTGGAGACGACCTAGTGGATGGTGCAGAGCCAGGCCTGACAGTCAGCTGCAAGTTTCGCCCTCTGGTGGTGGTCAATGTGGCAGGTATATATGGTCTTCTTGAGGAAGTCTTTAAAACATTTGTTTGGTGCCCCTCTGTCATGGTAGACAGTAGAGTTCACCATACAGAGCTATCTTGGGCAGGCGATAGCCCCCACCTTCTGGAGACATGCCTGCCCATCGTAGCTGTGACTTCAGTAACACGGCCTCCATACTGGTGGTTTCTGCCTGATCAAGGACTTCAACACTGGAGATGTATTTACTCCAGTAAATGTTGAGGATGGTGCAAAGAGTGCTTATGGAAGTGCTAGGTTACCCAAGACTCAGAGCAGTACTGCAGGGTGGTGACTATGATGGCTCAATAGATGCTGATCTAAGTGCCCTTCTTCAGATGCTTGTTGTTCCATACTCTTTTGTTGAGTCTGTCAAAAGTGTTGTTTGTCTTGACCAATCTGTTGTCTACTTTCCTGTTGATCTTAGTGTCTCATGTGATGGTACACCCCAGAAAAGTGAACTGATGAACTGCTTTCAGCTCAGTTCCACTGATGGTGATGAGGGGAGGGCGCTACTCTTCTAGGGGTGCAGGCTGGTGAAGGGCCTCATCTTCTTTAAACTGACCTTGAGTTCAAAGAGCTGGACAGCCTCTGCAAAGCAGCAAGTTAGATGCTGCAGGGCTCTTTCGATGTGGGCAACAAGGGCAGCATTGTCAGCAAAGAGGAAGTCACAGAATAGCTGCTTAAGTATTTTTGTGTGGGCATGCAAGTCTCCTGACATTAAACAGACTGCCATCAAGACAGTAGTGGATGTACACAGCACCATGATTGTCAAGGTCTTCTATAACCTGTTTAAGCATCATACTGAAAAAGATGCTGGACAGAGTCGGTGCCAAAACACAACCCTGTTTCACACCATTGACAATGGGAAAGGATCCAGAGAAGTTGCTGTTCAATCTAACTTGGCTGCATTGGTCTTTGTGCAGTTGGATAACCATGCTGAGGAACTTTGGAGGGCAGACAAAGTGCTCCATCCACAATCCCTTTCTGCTCATTGGGTCAAACGCTTTGGTCAGGTCCACAAATGTTACATACAGTCCTTTGTTCTGCTCCCTTCATTTTTCTTGGAGCTGTCTGAGGATGAACACCATGTCTGTGGTACCCCTGTTGGCTCTGAACCCACACTGAGTTTCTGGTAGATAGCTTCAGCAATGCTGAGTACCAATCTGTTTAGGAGCACACAAGCAAGGATTTTTCCTGCGATGGAAGAGCAGAGTGATCCCCCAATAGTTGAGGCAATCTGACTTTTCTCCCTTGTTTTTGTACAAGGTGACATTGATTGCATCATGGAGATCACTTAGAAGTTTGCTCTGCTCCCAACAACAGATGAGGAGTTCGCGGAGCTTACTGTGTAATGCTGGTCCTCTTTCTTTCTAAAGCTCTGGTGGAATCCCGTTGACTTCCGCTGCCTTGCCCCTCCTCAACTGCTCTATGGCTTTGGTAATTTTTTCATAGACAGTGGTTCATCCAATTCTGCTTTGATGGTTGCTGGGAGAACTGCTGGGTCCTGGATGACATGGTCATCGAAAAAGAGGGATTGGAAGTGCTCAGATCAAAGACTCAGAATGAAAGCCTTGTCTGTAAAAAGCAGTTGCTCATCTGCACTGTGCAAGGGAATTCTGGACCCAGTGAGTCAGGCTATACATTGCTTTGAGGGCTTGTAGAAGCCTCTGTAGTCACCTAGGTCAGTGTATTGCTGAGTTCTATTTGTGAAATTGGTCCAGCACTCATTTTAGATATCTCAAAGCTTGCACTGGAGGATGCTGCAAATGAGACAGAAGGCAGAACTCCTCACAGGACATGACAGCTGAACCAGGTAGCTGGGAGGGATGATCTCTTCTTCACTAGCAGTTTCTAAATCTCTTGGTTGTTCTCTTTGAACCAGTCTTTGTTCTTCTTGGTGGTAAACCCCAGAAGCTTTTCAGATGTCTGCAGGTTGCCACTCTTCAGTTGATCCCAGAGTGTTTCAGGAGAAGTGTCTTCTTGGCAGTCGCTGTTTTCAATTTAGCTTTCACTACAGCAGACTGAAGTTTGTTCAGATTTAACTTTTCCTTGGGGAGACCTCCCTTTCTTGGTTTAGGTTTGAATATATATATATATATATTATATATATATATATAAGCGCACACACACACACACATATATATATAGTGATATATTAATTATATAGATATAGATTATATATATATATAGAGAGAGAGAGATTATATATATATATATATATATATATATATAAGATTATACATATATATTTATATGAATATAATATATATAAATAGATATTATGTATATGTATATATATATATATGAATATAATATATATAAATAGGTTTATATATATATATATATATATATCAGCATCCTGGAGACATTCCTTGCAAGCCAAGAATTTAGTTGCCCAAGGGTAATCAGATTACGCAAAATTAAGAAACGGTTGCTGTGACATCAATGGCCGTAAGTAAACGCGTTTTTAAATCACAAACTGCACTCAATTGAAGATGAACGAACGTCCAATGTAATGTCTGCTTTTAGTTGATCTGGTGTATATAGATATATATTTCTTTTAAATACTCTGTCCAGTGGAAAAAGCTGCTTGGTAGCGCCAGGAGTGGCAGTACCGCCTTGAGCTACCGAAACTGTGTTATCACCCTGGTTGGCAGCTGATGAGGATAGAGTATCGCACGTGCTTTCTCACATTGTATGATGAAAAATATATATATATATATGAATATAATATATATAAATAGATAATATGTGTGTGTATATATATATATATATATAAATATGAATATATATAAATAGATAATATGTATATATATATATTCATAGATTATATATATATGTAATATGTTATAATATATATATATATATATATATATATATATATTATAACAGTATTGGTTGTCATTAAATCACTTTGCGAGTTTGTGGCAAACTAAGTGCAATACATGGAGAGTGCTCAATAGAGCTATTATATGATAATGATAAATAGATATATATTAGATTTATATATTTAATGCCATGGAATTTTGTCTACAACCCCTGGGTTTCATGAAGTTTTTACAAAACAACAATCATCAGGCAGTTAACAAAATAAAATGAATTGAAAATCAAAAAATACAGTCAAAAACTGTTGGTATTGTTTAGGAATCTTTACATGTGATTGTGAGCGTGTGTGTGTGAGTGTGTGCGTGCGTGTATGTGTGTTTGTGTGGATTATAGTTGCCTATTATGTGTGTGTGTATATGTGTGAGTGGTATATAGTGCATGTGTATGTAAAGGAACATGCGCAGGGGGTTGTTTTTACCGGATGTTAGTTATCACTGTATCTGATATTGTTACAGTATTGTCGGGAAAGATTCTTTATCTATTTCTGTAGGTGGAGGTGATTATAATTAAGGAACAAAACATCATCATTGCATGTCGAGGGAAATAAATAAAGATTTGATTTGTAAGTGTATTTAAGTGAGTATAGTATGGTATACCATATGAATATCAAGGGGTAGGGATATATTGTATTGCAATATACCATGGAATATTGTACAATGTTGGTATTATATGTAGGGAAGAGATTTGGGCTTGAATATAATAATAATTTGATGAAATGTTGCATATGTATTATATATACTATAGTTATCTGTGATAGTATGAAGGGGTTACTATTATAGTGAGTATTTTCATGTACGATGATGATTATAACTGAAGAGCAAAGTGTTGTCATTATAAAATTAAGGAAACAGATGGCGAGTTTGGGAGGTATGAGTAATAGTTGGGGGTTATGATGGTCATTTTTAATAGCTATCTGGTTTGTGTCAACGTTGTATGACTCATATGCTTTTGTAGTAAAAGATACAGTGTACATGGTAGATAAGATAACTGTAGAGTGTTGAGGCCTATTATTAACGCTCATGTATATGTATATTTATATATACATATATATAGATTATATGTATATATATATATATAGGAAATAGACACAGCGACAAGAGTTCAAATCCTGGTTGAGACTGACTGCATTCCACATTGCCCTAATACCCTTGGGAAAGGTATGAATCTGATTATTTTCCCCCCATCTATGGGTAAATAGTAGGGCAGACTAGATTCTTCAGCCTTGGTAAGGTAACTAGTCTAGGAGAAGGAAAACTCTGAATTCAAACCTGTTAAACTTTGCTTAAAAAATTGACCTTGTGTCATATCCTGCCCGAGCAGAGGTGTCGATAAATATGTATATATATACATATATATAATCAAGCAAGCAACCCCTGATGATAGCCTATGAAGAGTCTGAAAGCGTTCGGGACAATTTTGGGAAATTCATCGACCAATTCCACCCTGAAACTAAGACACTTATCTTGAAACTTGAAGAGATCTTAGATAAATTATTCAGACAAAATTTGCCTTTACTATTCAATGAAACATGCTTAAATGAACAACTGCAGCCTATATAATCTATGTAATCTATATATACATATATATAATCTATCTATCTATCTAATTTTTTTTTTTTATAAAAATATAAATCTCTCACACTTTATTTTCGAAAGGGTGATGTTTGTCGTGTGTGAGAAATGAGTGGAGACAAGGACGGACTGCTATATTGACCCAAGTTCTTCTCTTGACCATAGCAGCACTTCTTTCGCATCTTGGCTTGGGTTGCTCAACCGGGGGTCACTAAGGGCTCAAAGCCCTCTGTCTGCAGCTCATTCTCACTTTGGCATCCTGTCTCCAACTGACTCGAACCGCCCGGGCATCTGGTTATATTATTTTCTAACGCCAACCTGTTTACGCTGTTCTGCTTATTTACACAGGTGCATTTCTTGATTGACGGCTCGGTCAAGGGGCAATATATAATTACTATCTAAATTTATTTCATACTATTCTTTGCGCGGTTGGCTATCCTGACATGCGGGCATCAAAGTACAATACAGATGCATCTTTCATCCTCCCAAACACAATAGGGCCCTCTGCAATTCCTTGAAGAATTTCAAAACCATAAAAGGATCATACTCTGGTCCCAGATCCTGGTCACAAACCTGGTGAACCTGGTCATTCCAGCAATACATTTCGCCTGGATTTCTTATGACCACGCTCCAGTCCTTCGCTCAACAGGTTACTACCTGGAGTAACTAGAGAATTCCAACTAAAAAACAATATCTTCAAGGCCCAAAACATTCCTCATAAATCTACAAAAATCATTGCCCAAAATAATGCATCACAATTCTAAAAAATAACAATACATCCAAATGTATCACAATCTGACACGCATGCAGTAAACCACTTAAAATAGACCACGCAAAATATTTATTAGCAATGTGTTACTCATTTTTTTCATTATTAAGTTTCTGTTACCGAGCCCATTGGTCTGTAAACCCTTGAGGAACATGCTTTACCTGATCATACCCTCGCCGGGCTGCTTTTCAATTTAATCAGGAACCCTCGTGGCTACTAAGATATAGGCACCTCGCCTTTTCCAGATTGGTTTCACTTCGCTGAATCCCGCACGAATCCAAAACATCATTGGGACTGAAAGATCCAGATATCATCCACAAAATATTGGAGCGGGCCATGCCTTTCTTTCCTTTATTCCATCAATTTGGAACTCCAATCTGAAAATACTGGCCACCACAGGTCTTCAGTAAATCCATGGGACGGTGAATTCCTCAATAGAATTACTTCTTACCTTATGCTCAAAACAATCTGTAACACAACTTGGATGAATCTCTGTCCTAATCTCGCATCATCCCATGATTCACTCAAAAACAGAAACCTAAAAAATGTATTTCCTATTTCACAAAAACCCAATATTCAAAAAAAAATTTAGAATCAACATAATTTTGAAATCTTCATAAACCTTATTAAATCCCCTGTTAATGGTTTTCACCAAATTTCATAATATGAAACAGAAAAAAAAATTCTAATATCACCTTTAAACTCAAACAAACTTTTTTTTCTTTTTTGACTAATTTTTCAACCATTCTGAACAAGTCAAAACAATATTAATAATATGTCTACAATTAAAGTTCCCAAAGTTTAAATAAATGTTCAGTTTTTCTTTTGTTCAATCTATGTACTGTCTATTTTTAAAAAAAAATGTTCGTTTTTTCTTTCTTTTTTTATGCTGTGTTCAACAGTATTCAAGTTTCTTTTCTTCTTTTCTTTTTTTCCTGTCTTTTTCCATTGTCATGTCGTTCTATTTTTTATTAATAAATTGCTCATTCACTATTTTTTTAAAACCTTCTATCTGCTTCTCTGTCTTTACCTTAATATAATAACTATGGGTTCATGCATCCCAATTTATTCAATTTCTAACAAGTATTTCCATGAAACAAGCATGTTTTGTTAATCAAACTTTTTCCGTAATATTCTTTCTTCTTTCAGCAAGTATCTCAACAAAAGCATGGCTCGTGTCCAGTCACCATTTCTTCATTTTTACTTGTTCCGAACACAACACAATACTAGTTTCTTGCTTACTTCCAAATATGAGTTAAAATATCCCGGGGGGGTCTTTCCTAAGCAACCCAAACCTTTTACTGTCTTTTTCAATAGTTAACGGGGTACTTTATTTATTCACCCATTCGGTCAACCACATTTCCCCCTCAAGAACAATCCAAAACCGAGTCCACAAATTTTCCAACACATCAATGAGATTGTCAAGATTCCGCACATATACTTAATTCTCTCTCATTCCCTGTTTCAAAATAATCTCTTCAATAAAATCTCAAACCCCATTCCAGGGGGACCTTCACAACTCAGTCTGGCCACTAACCAGTCAGTACTTCAATGAAATCTCAAACCCCATTCCAGAGGGACCTTCACAACTCAGTCTGGCCACTAACCAGTCAGTACCTCAATAAAATCTCAAACCCATTCTTTGGGGAATTCACAAAATATCCATCCCATTCTAGGGAGACTTCACATAACACTTCCCATTTTCACAACTTTTCCAAACTCGAAGCCGTCCCACAGCCTTAACTACGGATCCAAAGGTATATGAGCATTCTCCTGACAACATCATTGATGCCCCGAAATCCTCCCAGATCATGGATTAAAATCCTAATTTCAAATTATTATGTGTTTGGACAGTATTCACAAGTTACTACAAAATTTCATTCATAAAAATTTTGTTTACAATCAAATTCATTCATAAAAATTAAAACTCAAAACCCAAGTGGAAGTTTACATTATGAGCTGTCAATCATTTTAACACAGGAACAGTATGTCCACAGGCCATCTTTCTTCTTCTCTTTCCTTCTCCCTTACTTTGTTTCTACATTACACATAGTAGTAATTGTATCAACTCATATTTCAATGCTTTATATGTAGGGCTCAATAAGTTTTTTTTTCTAAAATTATTTTCAATGTATCATTTAGAAAGGCCAAATAACATTAATATATTAGACAGAGAGAGCAATTACAACAAATGAGCAATCTACTCACAGACTTTGAAGTTTATCTCTTTTTTTCATTTTTTCTGTTTTTCTTCTTTGTTTTCGTGTCTCGTTCGTTCTGTTTCGCCATGATGTGTCGAATTCTGTTTCCGATTTTCTCTTGGTTTCTCTTCTTTCTCCAAGGTTCAAAATTTTTATCGGCAGTTTCTTTGATCGTCTTGTTCAATTTAGGTTCGATACCACGCCATGTGGGCGTGAACTGGCCTTCGGCGCCAAATTTTGATATGTTGTATTGTATACTACGCGTATACAAATATACACGGGAACATAATCAACTGATAATGACGACTTCAACAAACGAACGAATACACTTCTTTATAAAAATATAAATCTTTCACACTTTATTTTCGAAAGGGTGATGTTTGTCGTGTGTGAGAAATGAGTGGAGACAAGGACGGACTGCTATATTGACCCAAGTTCTTCTCTCGCCCATAGCAGCACTTCTTTCGCATCTTGGTTTGGGTTGCTCAACCGGTGGTCACTAAGGGCCCAAAGCCCTCTGTCTGCAGCTCGTTCTCATTTTGGCATCCTGTCTCCAACTGACTCGAACCGCCCGGGCACCTGGTTATATTATTTTCTACGGCCATCTGCTTCCGTTGTTCTTCCGCTTATTTACACTGGTGCATCTCTTGATTGACAGCTCGGTCGTGGGTCAATATATAACACACACGTATATATATATATATATATATATAGAGAGAGAGAGAGAGATTATATATATATATATATATAGATAGATAGATTGTATATATACAGTGGCGGCCATAATGTTCAAAACGGCAACGTTTCGTCAGAGAAAGTAGGTATAACTTTTTATCTAAGTTGTTTTAGATTATATAATTTTAGTGAACAATAAATACGATATTAATTGTTATTCTGTGAATTTTTGGTGTTATTTGAGATGATAATAAAAAAGTATTGAATGATTTAGTGATTTACTGCAAAACCCAGGGCGGCCAAAATGATCAGAACGATTTAAAAAATGAACATAATACTCAAATATTACAGAAAACACAGAAGTTATTAGGCTTCGAATGAAGGATAATCTAAGTATTGGGGCTATTGCAGAGATTGTAAAAAACAAGTCAAAAAGTGTTGTTCTTAAGGTCTACAATGATTATAGTTCGTCTGAAGCAAGAAAGTCTACAGGTAAGCCAAGAATAACGACCAGGAGAGAAGATCGTACTATGGTAAAGTTGGTTAAAAAGGACCGATTTAAAACTGCTGTTGTTGTTTCTCAGGATTTGAGCATTCAATTGGGAAAACCTTTATCTAAGAAGACTGTGTCTCGTCGTTTAGTTGAACAACAACTTTTAGCTTGCGCACCTGTAGTGAAGCCACGAATATCCTCCAAGAATAAAAAGTGTCGTCTTGCTTTTGCAAACGAACATGTGTTATGGTCTCAAGAAAAATGGCAAATGGTGCATTTTAGTGATGAATCTAAGTTTTTGTTAATTGGCTCAGATGGGAAAACGTATGTTCGTCTAAAAGTAGATGAAGAATTATCGTCTAAGTGCCTTGAGGCTAGTGTTAAATTCGGTGGAGGAAGTGTCATGGTTTGGGGGATGATATCTGGAGATGGTGTGGGCCCTTTGGTGCGATTACAAGGAAAGGTAAATGCAGGAGTTTATAAACAACTAGGAAAAGATTATGTCTTGCTTGTGCTGAGAAATTCAACGAAGCAACCTTCCATATTCATGCAGGGCAATGCCCCATGTCACAAGGCTATGATAGTCATGAACTTTCTCAAGGCAGAAAATGTTACTGTTATGGATTGGCCTCCTCAAAGCCCAGATCTTAATCCTATTGAGAATGTGTGGAAGACTCTATGAGAACGTTCTAAAGCCAGAAATCCAAAAACAACAGAGCAATTATGGAATGTCCTTCAGGAAGAATGGAATAAGATCATTCGGCAAAGTATCAATAAATTAATTTCTTCATGCTGCCGAAGATGTCAGAGTGTGATTGAAGCTAAAAGGCTTCACACTAAATATTAAATAATTTCTGTATTTTCTGTAATATTTGAGTATTATGTTCATTTTTTTCAATCGTTCTGATCATTTTGGCCGCCCTGGGTTTTGCATTAAATCACTAAATCATTCTATACTTTTTTAAATTGTAGAATCTAAAACAACTTAGATAAAAAGTTATACCTACTTTCTCTGATGAAACTATGCCGTTCTGAACATTATGGCTACCACTGTATATACAGATATATAGATATATAGATTATATGCATATATATATATATATATATAGAGAGAGAGAGAGAGAGAGGGGGGAGGGAGAGATTATATATATATATATATATATAATTTTTGTTGTAAGTTCAAAGAGAGTATGAAAATATTTTAGAATTGGTAGGTCCACGAAGAGATTTATATTTTTTGAATTTATTTATTTTGTTCTTATATGCGTGTATGTTTTTAGTTTGTTGCTTTCGTCTGAGAACATATATGGCACAAGGTCTTGCTAATGGGGTACTCAGTGAGACTTGAACTCACTCATGTTTGCAATTTGGATGATTTTCCGTTGTTTATAGATTTATATAGAGGTCTTCCTCTCTTTCTCTTACTCAAGCACGTAGAATACATACAATAATCATGGATAAAAACTTAGAAAAACTCGCCTTAAAGAACTACACACAATCCTAAACCAGAGAGGATACCCAACAACACTAATAAATAAAGAGTTGGAATTAGCAGAAAAAATACCACAAAGAGAATTAAGTAACCCGAAAAAACACAACAATGAGAAACCCCTAGCATATGTAGCAACGTACAACAAAAATCCAGAACTATTCACAGAAATAATGCAAAATCTAAAAGAACTTAAAAACAAGGACAAAATCAAAGAAATACTAGACACAACAAAAATAACACTGGTTTACAAAAATAAATTTTTGGTCTGAGGCAAGAATGGGGATAGGTGTTTTTTGTTAATTTGGGTGTGCTGAATTGAAATTCATGAATAGGTTTGCTCTATCACCTCTAGTTTTCTGGCTTTTAAATAGTCTCATTTTAGTATAAACAGAGAATATATGTGCATATTTCAAGAGTTGCAGCAGCTTATAACAGATAAAACAGGATAGATAAAGAACACTGATTGAATCAATATACTTGGATGACACAATTACACAATTCATAGTACCACAAACAGTCAAAAGTGTGTTTTCTTAGAAGATCTGGTGTATTTTGCCTCCGGGATGTCACGCAAGAGCATCCAGTAGAAGTCTCCTATCATGCCGAGGTTCCATTTGCATTGATAGTTGCTCTCCATCTTCGTAATGTCTTGGTGGAATCTTGCTCCATGCTCATCACTCACTGCTCCAAGGCTTGGCGGGAAGAAGTTGAGATGGGAATGGAGAAAATGAATCTTGAGTGACATTCGGCACCCCATATCCTCATAAGACTTTAGCAACTTCTCAATACAGGCTTGGTAATCTGGTACGCGTGTGTTACCAAGGAAGCCACTACAGACTGACTTGAATGCTTCCCATGCTCTCAGTTCCTTTAAGTTAAGAAGCTCCTCAAAATCAGTATCCTTCAGCACTTCTCGGATCTGAGGTCCGACAAAGATGCCCTTTGAGCTTAGCAGCACTAAGACCTGGGAACACAGTAGACAAGTGTTGGAAGGCAGCACCATTTTTGTGCAACGCTTTCACGAAATTCTTCATCAAACCAAGCTTGATGGGAAGAGCAGGAAGAAGCATCTTATTCATGTCCAACAAAGGATTCTCCTTGAGGCTCTGTTTGCCAGGAACAAAAGTGCTTCTAGACCCCCAGTCTTTCTGCTTGTAATGCTGGGATACAGCTCGACTATCCCAGAGACAGAGAAAACAACAGTACTTTGTGAAGCCCGCTTGCATACCCATAAGAAGACCAATGAGCTTATTTGTTCCGATTCCTGAAACTGGTGATCCTTACATCTTCCTGGACTAGGTTCCACTGTTTAAGCCGAAAAGCCAAGAGCTCTGACTGCTGTTTTGACAGATACAAATCACGAGCAAGATCATTCAGGTCTTTTTGCATGATCCAGTGTGGCTCATTGCCACTTGTTCCTGAATATGTTGACTCAATATCTTCCAAAGATATTGACTCAGCAGAATCCTCCCTTGAAGGCATTTCTTCATCTGATGAGGAAAGAAGATCCTTATTTAATGAAGGTGTGGATACAGGAAGATCATCTAAATGGGGAACGGGTCTCATAGCAGATCTTTTTCCTAGAAGATGCATTGAAACCAGTTATATTAGTTAAACAAAAATAACAATCATCTACGTGGTTTTGCAGCTCTCTCCAAACCATCGGGATTGCAAAGTTGAAAGCCGCTTTCTTGCCATTAAACCATGCAGTTAGTGCATTGTAGCAGGGTTTACAATAGATGTGTGGAGCCCAAGACTTGTCCTGATCACCAATTTTACAGTCAAAATAGTGAAAGTAGGCGGTTCTGAGGAGGGAAGTGATGGTTCGACGCTGTGCAACTGTTGTGAAATCCCCACACACATAGTAGAAAGAATTGGCCTTGTTGAGGCATCCTCGACATTTTGACGTGCTTGAAGCCATTGGAGAATCTGAAAATATAACAAATGTGCATTTGAAAATGTAATACTAATATTTAGTAACCCAAAAGATGTGTAACACGATAGTTGAGGTACACCAACCTCCTGCGTCGCCTGCAAGACAGTCTCTTCCAATGACTGCCAGAGTGTGGATTGAGACCTGCTGCCTTAACTGTCAAAATCCGTCTTGATATCTGTCTATCTATCTATCTATATATATATATATATAATGTAATGCTATCACTTACATTTAGTGCATAATAACTAAAAAATAAGCCATAAGTCTCACAATATTAGAATTAACCCTGAATTCATATACGCCTTTATGTACCATATATGCACAAAATGCACACTACGCATATCTAAAAAAACTAGAAGTGATTAATAAAAACGGATTTCAAATTTGAATTCAGCCCCCTCAAATTAGGTAAAAACGGGTATTTTTGTGCTTGCCTCAATTTCTTTGTAAACCAGTGTAATTAAAAGCCAGAGGCAACCCAAAAATCTGAAAAGAATACTCACCTCTTTTACATTCGGAGAAAACACAACACAAGGAGTTACAAAATGCAAGAATAAATGATGCAAAATATGTGAGATAATTATAGAAGGTAAAATCTATACCTTTAAAATCTCAGAAACCAAATTCAAAATGAATAAAAACTTAGCTACTGCTCAAAAAACGTTGTCTACATAATTGAATGTAGCAAATGCAAAGAAATATACATGGTCAACACAGACCCTTAAATACAAGGACATCATTATACAGGAGTAATATCAAAATAGAAGAAAACAGAAAATTAAATGTTTCGAAACACGTATACCAATGTAGTTGAGGTAAATTAAAAATAATGCCACTATATCAAACCAACGACTACACGCTACTTCAAATAAAGGAAAAGAATTTTATAAATAAATTTTGACCAAAGTTGAATAAAACATGAATTGTACACACAAAAAAATGGAAACACACACACACACACACACATATATATATATATATATATATACAAAAAAATTCTCAAGAAACACTTTCACACATACAGAGAAATAATAACTATAAGTGAAATTGGAAACCACTCCAACACACACACACACAATTTATCAAATATCAAAAGTAAATTAGAGTTAAAGTAGACTAAGAGAAACATACTCCAAGGGAAAGGACTAGCATTTATAAAAAAAAACCATAAGCAAGTAAAAACCATTCAAACTACAAACACAAAGTAAATTCAAATCTCGTTGAATACTCCATTAACTAGACTTTGTGCCAGACAGGTTCTCTGATGAGAACATCAAGCTGGAAACATATATACATATATATATATATGTGTGTGTGTGTGTGTGTGTGTGTGTGCATATATACACCTACAAAAGCTATTAGGAAAAAAGGGTACCAGTAAATTTCAAACCACACTACCACTTATACGCACAAAAAAAATCCCCAAGACACAAACTCTCTCTCTCTCTCTCTCTCTCTCTCTCTCTCTCTCAAACACACACACACACACACACAGAGGAAAAATAACTGTTAGTAAATTCTAAAACCCCTCCAACACACACACACACACACACACACACACACACACACACACACACACACACACACACACACAGCTACAAAATATATCAAATATCAACGTGGGGTGAAGCAGACTAAGGTAAACAGACTCTAAGAAAAAGAGAGGAAAACCTCTACACAAACCCATATCTAAATGAAAATCATTCAAACTGCAAACTCTAGTGAGTTCAAGACTCATTCAGTACCCTATTAACTAGGCCTTGTGACATATATGTTCTCTGACGAAGACAACTAGCTGGAAACATGTACGTATGTAAGAACTGAATAAATAAGTAAATCAATTAAAAAATAGAAATCTCTTCATGGACCTACCTATTTTAAAATATAGATAATATATATATATATATATATATATAATGCATGTATATATTATACTTATATATATATGCAGATTATATAGTATAATAATAATAATAATAATAAATAGATAAATAAATATATATTAGATATATTTATATTTAATCCATATATATATATATATATATAGTGATTATATATATGTGTACATTATATATATATATATTTTTTTAATAGAAATTATATATATATATAGTAGGTATCATACAAAAACTGATGTTTGTACAACAGAGTTGCTTCCAAAAAAGCCTTAATCAGATGATGACTCTGGGTTCAGGCATGGTTTCGGGGCCGAAACATCATTACCACGAGCCCAGAGTGCCCCAACAATATATCACGACACCACCAGACTTTGTCAGATTGTTGTCACTCTATGAGATTGCCATATCCACGCTGATGCAGTTAGAGCCTTATCTTGGATCTTTTGCATATATTTACTCTTGTCTAATGGAGGAAGTCCAAGATTAGACAAGAAAACAGAGGTTGAGTTGGCAATAGAACCTATGCATCCAACTTCGATAGGAAATACATTTGTTATCTCGCCATTTCTGACACATTGTTCACACAAATCTTCATATTTTTCCAACTTACACTGATGTGCCCAGTCGAAAATTTCTTCAAAAGTGACCATTAACTCAATAACGGAAACTTTTTTGCTTTAACGGACCAAATGACAATATCTGGATGCTTTGTCGTTAACGCTATTTCAGTTGGAATTATGAAGTTATGTTTTAAATCGGTTGCGACGTGCAAATCTGTGCAGCCCTCAAGCAATAATGGTTTACACATATTTTTACATGCAAGTTTCGAAATATTTCCACCTTTAACGAACTGAATAGCTCTATTGTTGATAATATTTAGAACTTTTTTGGCAGTCTCACAACATATTTTCGAAGCCTCAGCAAAAATCTCCAGGACTTCGTTATGTCTCCAAGTGTAGCTTCTTAGAGCGTACTCATATCCAGTGAGAATATGTTTGAGGCTGGCAGTTTTCCCACATGCCCTGCAGCGGTCGGATGTAGTTAACCCCCAAGCATGAAGGTTGACTGGTGTTGGTAAGACGTTGTAGACTGCTTTTATGAGGAAACTTAATTTTTTTTGTTCCATGTGCTTGAGGTCGCTCCATGTGACAGCTCTGTCTTTTGCACTCTGCCACTTGGTCCATGCACCCTGTTTCCTTTGTCCTACAGCCGTAGCAAAACGCCTCAAGATGATGAATTTCTTCCGACACCATTTTTCTTCTGTTTAACATGGATTCTTTTGACCACCAACGCTGTGGACGTAGGCCTAGACCTGCCTTTCCATTTACCACAGTGCCAATTATTTCTTTCATCCTGAGGGCTGATTCAGCATTATCAACAGCTATTTTTGCCTTCCATTTCCGACCGGTTATCATAAAGGCTGGGTGTTCTTCACCAGTGGGTCGTGAGAGTCATGCAGTATCTGGAAAAGTCATGCTTTTCCTAATTTATATTCCTCAACAAGTGACAACGCTGGAAGTTTTAGTTTTGCTGATGAACTATATAGTGCCACGTTTATTTAAGAATTAGGTACTCCCAACCATTTTTTAAATGAATTTACTTATTAACCGCTCTATTGTTTCAACTTTTATAACTGATACCTCATATATTTGCAATGGCCATGCTAATTTAGGAATTAATCCAAAATAAATGCACCATATTTTATTTTTGTTCATGAGGTCACATTTATCAATGGAGCGTAATCCATTTTGTAGCTATTTTCTTGCCAACGATGTTGATCAGTTAATGGTAGGGAGTACCAGCAACCGTGTTCAATACAACCTGGAAAGCCGGGAACTCCAGCCTTTTCGATTGATGTATTGACATACCCGTTATTTATCATGAATCTCGTCATCCTCCTCGCAATGACACCGAAAAAGATCTTACCTTCTATGTTGAGTAGCGAAACTGGTTTATTTTTCTGGGGTCTTTTTCTTTTGATATATATATATATATATATATATATATAGTATTACTTGGTCCAGTTAAACCGGAGTTGGGAGTAATTCCATCAGGACAAAAAACCATTCAACAGTGGACATTTAAACTTTTCCTGGTAAAGGGCTCAATATAACTGACATTAATAATATAACTGAGCAATAATTTCTTTAAGAAAAAACGAACACCGGTCACATTAGGACTATAAATTGAAATGTATCTAGAATTTAGAAAATAAAAAAAATAATTTACAATAATTCCAAACGGTAATAAAAACACAAAACCTGAAATGGGCTAAATGAGGAGAAAACTCTTCACCCCTCTTCTACCCCCTCCCACCCTTCTTTCCTGTGTCTATTCTGAATTATTTTATCCATTAGATCTGAAGAAGTCCTGTTATTTTTGGTGTTTTTGATTTATATCAAAACCCATAAAAGGATAGAAATAAATTTATCATCCTAATGTGACCGGTTTTTGTTTTTTCTTAAAGAATGTATGTATACATATACATATATATTATGTATATATATATATATATATTGTATATATATATATATATATATATAGTATATATATGTATATTGTATATATATATATATATATATTGTATATATATATTTTGTATATATATATATATATTGTGTATATATATATATATTGTATATATATATATTGTATATATATATATATATTGTATATATATATATATATATATTGATATTGTATATATATATACAACATATATGGGAAAGGAGAAAAATATCCCTGAAAATATACATAACGGCAAGAAATTGTTATTGCCTGGCTTTGAAGTGTTGTTTTGGATATATATATATATATATATATATATATATAATTAAATTTTTTTTTTTTGATATGGCATTTTTGGCCACGTTTATTAGTCGGAAATTATTGTAGAAATTTTCTTTAGGAACTGGTGATCCTATTTCACCGAATATCAGCAGCCTCTTGGGGTCACGTGGTGTCCACTATATAAAAGAGCTACGACTGAAGATTCCCTCTCTTTTTGCCACTCCCACCGCTGTTAGCAATAGGTCCATTCGTAGCAGCCCTTGACGGCAAACGTATTTGGTACCAGCCAGGACCCAAGAGCGACGAATGCACGTGCTGAGTTAAAAGGAACAGGACACACAGCTAAGTTCCAGCAGGCATTTTATCTGCAAAACCTTACCTAACCTTACCTTACCACACCTTACCTTACCTTAAACCTTTACCTTATAACTTTATCTTACACCTTTACCTTATAACTTTACCTTATAACAACCTTACAACTAAACCTTACAAACCTTACAAAACCCTACCACCTATCTGAACCTTGAACTCTTTCTGGAACTCTTACTTATTCGTTGTTTGTTCCATTTGGTGTAAAACCCTGTTTATTGTTGTTGTTGTTGTTGTATATAAATTTTGTTGAAATAAAGTCGTTCGTCTCCTTTCTTCAAAAGCTGTCACCCATTTCCCTACTGCTGTTGAAGTACGGTTTATTCTTTTACAAAACATTGGAATAAACCGGGCTTTTCGGGGCTTATAAAAATCCCCATATTATATATTTTTAGTCGCAGCATATTTAACCACGCTTTTGGTTAAAAACTTATTAGGTCAAGACGTAGCATTTTATTTCACGTTTTTAGGCGCATATAAGATTTATTTTAGACGTTTAATTTTTAAAAAATTTATTCATTTATTTATTTATTTATTTTTTGAGGAGGGTATAAGATGAGTAGTTGCGTGCACGTGTGTGAGTCGTTATGTGAGTGTAAAAAAGTACGGATTATTTGGTGTGTATATATGGAGATAGATGTGAGAGGACGGGTGTGTATATATGTATAATATATTTTTTAGGTAAGAAAAGAGATGTAGAGAAAGGAAAAATTTCGTATTTTGGTTTGGCGCGCAATTTAATTCGACACTTAATTTCAATCAATCAGGATGACTTATCCTATTCAGCCCGGACCTTTCATTTCCGGCCACCAAATCTTGTAAGCTGCCAAACACACTCTCTTTGGCTGGAGAACTCCGACCAATGCAGACGTCACACTGGCCGTTCTTCAATAGCGATGCTTTTTAGCTGGTCAACGCCGCCCAGTGCAGACATCTCACTGCGGCTCTAAAATAGCAGCAGCAGCAACATGGATACACGAGGGAACCCATCTAATTTATGGATTCCTTACGAGGAATCCCAGTTGAATATAAATTAGATGCATTCAACATGCCTCGCACAGGCACAACTTTATGTCACCCCAAAATTGGCTATGTCGATCTGAGCGTAATCCCGCTCTCGACACGCATGGAGATAACGCCTACTCTCCCCAAATACCAGACACGAAACTCACGGTGACATCCAAAGTTCAATTCCTACAACTGCAACATGTCTTTCGTCAAAAATGCAAAAAACACAATCCCTCACACGTCCAACGACACACGCTGCCATCTCAACTTCTCATAACTCAATTTCGTCTCAATACTTACAACCCTTCACGAGTCTTGCAGCACCAAAAGCAAACCCAAAATTTCATGCTGCAAATAAAAACCTATTCACAAAAACCCATTTCGACTCTCGCCATCTTACTTCATCCTCCTCCTTTTATTTCTTACAAACTTAGCGAGGGGACTAACAACGATAAGCGAGGAAACAACTCAACGTAAACACACATACGTTACACCATTTCCCTCGCTACTAACAAACCAACTTCTCCAGCTAAAATCATCGTACAAAATCTATGGCTAAAGTGATTTTAGTGGAATTAGGAAATAGAAACATAATGTAAAAAGCAGTTTGGTTTGTTTGGTTTTATGGCATATCAACCTTTGTTGGTTATTTAACGCCAAATCCATTTTTATGTTTATAATCTGTTCTATTGAAAACAGTTCAGTTTAGCATAAGTACACAGTTTAATTGTCAAAAACATTTCCATTTCAAACTATCTAAGCAGTTATATGTAATAATTCAGTTAAGTGTAAATACAGTTTTAATGTCGAAAAACAGTTCTATTTGAAATAATTCAGTTCAGCATAAGCACGCAGTTTAAGTGTACGTACGGTTTAATTGTCAAAAACGTTTCTATTTTAAGCTATTCAGTTTACTCAATTCATTTTAGCATAAGTATGCTGTTAGTTCTATCTAACCCATAGATAGGGCCCTATCAGGTGCTACCACTCCGGGCCAGAGTGGACCTGGGAGCGATGGCAATGACCAGGACACTCGTTAGGGGGTGTCTTACCCCTCTGCAGAGGTGCAGTCAGTGTGCTCTACAGCCCCAGCTGACTGGGCAATACACAGATTTAAATGTCAGACAGTTATATTTCAGATAATTCAGTTCAGCATAAGTACACAGTTTAGATGTCAAAAACAGTTCTATTCTGAGCAATTCAGTTCAGCACTAGTAAGCAGTTCCAATGTCAAAACACTTCTATTTTAAACAATTCAGTTTAGCATAAATGCACAGTTTAAATGTAAAAATCAGTATAGTGAAAGAAGCACAGTTTAGTTCTATTTAACCCATAGATAGGATCCTTATCAGGTGCTACCACTCCGGGCCAGAGCGGACCTGGGAGCGATGGCAATGAAGGGGTACTCCGCATTCCCCAAAGCTCCAGCATTGTTGGAACCTCACCATCAGATTGTTTAGTGTCATATCCAGGACACTCGTTGGGGGGTTCTTACCCCTCTGCAGAGAAGCAGTCGGTGTATTCTATAGCCCCAGCCGACTGGGCAAGTAAAAAGCAGTGATTACTAGGATAGAAACAGTGTTTTAAGACGAAGCAATTTTACTCACGTTTTTAGGCAAAAACTAATTTAAACGTAAATTTTTTTTACTTAACTTTCAAATTTTATTTAATTTTTGATTAGGGAGAGGGTGTTAGATCAGTCGCGTGCAGGTATGTGAGTTGATATGTGAGCGTAAATAAGTACGAATTATACGGTGTATATATTTAAATAGGTGTGAGAGGACGATGTGTATATATGTAGTATACTTTTAGGAAGAAAAGCGATTTTTGTTGAAAATAGGAAATAAAAATCTATTGTAAATAGCAGAGAATGGAAGGACAGAAGCAAAATTTTTTTCTCACAAAATGAAGGAGTACATACCGAGAGTAGATGTCGTGTGAAAGCAAAAAACTGGAAGAATCTAAATTCGTAATTTATACAAAGAATATGGCAGTAGAGATTTCTCATTGGCTGATACTGGCTGGGATTTCACCATATAAACGCTCAGAATTTTTGGAGTTTTTTTTTTAGTTTGTTCGTTCAGACGAGTAGCACGTAGCTTACAGAGTGGCGATCAGGAATTCCGAATCCTGGTCGGTGTTGCTACTTGAGCTAATTTGATGTACAAAACCCCGAAATTGGCGATGAGAGTTGTACATCACTGATGACCATCCTGTATGCATTCTATGGATGTATCACAAGACTATATATATATATATATATATATTGTATCCTGTCACCTTTTTAATGGATTCAACCATGTACAAAAACAAACTGAAATTGAAATTGTAGCAGAAAAAATTTCGTATCTTTGTTTGGTGCGTTAATTAATGTGACCGTCAGGGTCGACGCATATTTTCACCCAATCAGGATGACTTATTCTATTCATTCCGAACCATCTTTCTGGGCAGCACAAATTGGGGAAAGCCGCCAAACACTTTCTCTTCCTCAGAACTTCTTCGTTCAGGACAGACGTCTTACTGTCTGCTCTTCAATAGCAGCTGCAGCAGCACACCACCATGAGGAAAGCCATCTAATTTATGGACCTCTTGAGTCTATACTTTTAGACGAAGGGTTCCTAGTTGATTATGAATTAGATGAATCCGCCTCACACAGGAACAACTTTACGTCACCCCCAAAATTGGCTATGTCGACAAGGATGCAAAAATTCCGCTCCGACACCTAGCTACTTCATCTCTGGGCAACATTTTCTTGTGACATTCACGCTTTTCCCCGAAACAACCAGAACCACAAATCCATGGGTGACTACATCGTTTCTGTCCTCAAACAGCAAACACGACTTTTGCTACACTATGGCGAACATATCTCCCTCACACATTTAACAATGCACTAACGATGCACTTTTCGCTCAGGCATTTAGCTGCTAAAATGCTTTCTCAACTCTATAACAACTTCATTTTATTTCCTTACTACTTCTTTCCTTCCTACAAGACTTGCAGCATAAACGTAAACCCTTTATTCCATGCTACCATTAAAACCTTCATATAAAACCTTACGGCATCTTCGTACTTCTCTCTCTTATTCATTTACCTTTAAAACTTAGCGAGGAAGTAACCAAATATGCACACGCACGTTACAGCATTTTCACGCTAAAAATGACAACATTTCCCCGCTAAAAATCTTATATCAAAACCTACTAAAACCCCAAGAACAAAACCAGTTTAAAACTAAACCTCAATTATGCGACCTTCTAAAAGCTGAAGCTACTAAAAATTGATCCACCAATAAACACAATTATTCCACCATTCTTATCCGACAACTAAAAAATGCTGCCGAACAATTACATAAACATCCGGAGATTACTATAAAAAAAAGCTGATAAAACTAATATCTATATCGGACTTAATAAATCTAATTACCATTCTAAACTACTGACTGTCCTCAACGATAAAAACAAATTTACAAAACTGAATTATAATCCAACTCACCAACTCAAGTCTAAAATTAACAAAATCATTAATACTAACAACACTGACCTTCACAATATGAAATTACCAAAAATAATTGGTGATTATTAACCCGGATACATCTGTGGAACTGTTAAGATAGATAAACCTGGCTATTCACTCCGACTAATAATTTCACAGGTAACAACACCTACATACCAACTTACAAAAACTATTAACGATATAATTACCCCATACCTTTCCCATAATTATAGCATTAAATCTACAAAAGAACTTATTGAAATCCTTAAAATCCACCAACCAAAGGAATAATATCCTCTCAAGACATGGAAAATTTATTCACTAATGCTCCAGTTCTAGAAACAATCAATATATTTATAAATATTTACCACCATCCAACCCTCCCTCCACTCAAAATCCATTCCAATACCTTATGGAAAGTACTTTTACTCTGTACTACTCAGGTTCCTTTTTATGATCCCCATGGAAATATATATATCCAACTGGATGGAATAGCGATGGGATCAGTTTTGGGACCCATTTTTAGTAATTTTTACATGTCAGTCCTTGAAAATAAGGTTTTTGATACCATCAATAAACCTAACATTTATTTAAGGTATGCCGATGACATACTCCTTCTTACCAATAGTACTTATGGAATTAACACAATACAAGAGACCTTTCAAGAAAATTCTGTTCTCAATTTTACACAAGAAATCAACATCAATAAAATTTCATTTCTTGGTGTACTTGTTGCGGAGCCGATAAGTATGTCGACCCCGCAAATGAATTATGTGAATGAGAACAGCCAAAGCAATATGAAGGAACAAAGGCGAGATAACAATTATAACAAGTGACAATTTATTTTGTCGTATTTACAAGCGTGTATGTAAATGTCCGTGGCAGTTGTATGTAGTCTTCAGTTAGGATGGGTTATGTCGTAAGCTGGTATAGTAGCGTTGTAGATGTTCGCAGCTGGGCGTTCGACAAGGGTCGTTGGCGTAGGTCGAGTCGTGGAGATACAGCTGGATGTCGGATGCTGGTAAGCTGAGGTCGGTTGGGTCGTTGAGTACAGCTGGATGTTGGATGCTGGTAAGCTGAGATCGGTCGAGTCGTTGAGTTCAGCTAGATGTTGGATGCTGGAAAGCTGAGGTTGGTCGAGTCGTTGGATACAGCTGGACAGTCGTCGCGGGCAGCTGAGGTCGGTCGAGGTTGGTAGATCGATATCCCCGGTTATGACGGTATGTTGTAGTTAACCAATGATGTATCGATCCGGTTGCTGGCTCGTACGGCAGGTCGTACGTGAGTCAGGTGTTGCAGTGGTAGAACATTCCGTAACAGCGAGTCGTTACGTGGACTGCGTTGTACCTTGCAAGAGCGTTGAGGTCGAGTAAAGGCTAGGGCCTTGCTGGGCCCCCTAGCCGTGCGGACGTATCGGACGGGAGTGAAGGCTTTGTCGTGTCAAAGCCGTGCGGACGAGCGAACGAGAGCGAAGGCTTTGTCGTGTCAAAGCCGTGCGGACGAGCGGACAAGAGCGAAGGCTTTGTCGGGTCAAAGCCGTGCGGACATCGGACGGGAACGAAGGCTTTGTCGGGTCAAAGCCGTGCGGACAAGCGGACAGGAGCGAAGGCTTTGTCGGGTCAAAGCCGTGCGGACGAGCGGACAAGAGCGAAGGCTTTGTCGGGTCAAAGCCGTGCGGACGAGCGGACAGGAACGAAGGCTTTGTCGGGTCAAAGCCGTGCGGACGAGCGGACAGGCCAGAAGGCCGAGGCTAAGATGGGCATTATCTTAGCGCTGCGCAGATAGCGAAGTAGTAGCTAAAGGCTGGACCGTGCCATTAGTGCTGCGCAGTTTATCGGACAATCGGAACCGAGCGAGAGTTAAGACCGGTTGGTTTTAGAATCCGTCTTCGTGTTTGCCGCCTGGCCGTCTATTTCGACTGGTCATTACTGACCGCCAGAGATGCTCTGACCCGCAGACAGTGACCTCTTATGGTCCTAAAAAGGACCTTTGTGCATACCTATGTAGGTGGAAGAAAAGCAGATCTACCACGAGAAGTGGGATCAACGCCGGAAGGTAAGGTGAATGCGACCGCACAAAATGCAGGATTCCTCCTTAAAGAGCTTCGCCAAGAGCGTGCCGTTATTTATCCTACGCCCCACCAGCGTACGAATATGGCACAAGGCCGTTTTTAAGGTTGGTCCTGTCGCAAGGCCGTAGCCCAACGCGGCAGGCAGTTCCAAAAATGCCTCGGACCCCGTCGGCATTCCCCTTTTCGGGGCGCCTCAGGCGCCGGGCGATAAACCCAACCCCTCCGAAGAGGGTTAAAGCCTGGGGGGACGGCCCCCTGAGGCCAGAGGTGATGTATCCAGTGGTGGAACACACCCGAACGGACTGTGCGGCACGCATTCACAGCCGGTCGAGAGCGCCCCACCACAGGACACAATGCAACGCCAAGAGCGCGCCGATATTTGTCGCTGCCTCCCACCAGACACGACTTGACACAAGGTCAAAAGCCCGAAGGCCAATTAAAGTGGGGATAAAGGTGAGGGGAGGTCGGGAACGAGCCGAGACTCGAACCCTGCTTGTCTGTGCTGCTCATCGGCTCACTTAGTGCAATGTGAGCCTGATGAGGCAAGCAGTTTCACGAACCCAAATGTGGGCCCGGGCACGTATGCCAGTTTGCGGCTTAAACTAGACGCATGGTCTAGTGCCGTACAAGGGGGACAAAGGAGACAAAAATGCAGCTCGCCCACCCGGTGGTAGCCTAGTCGAAACTAGGTGCCTAATTAAAGGCCCCAAGTCTGCCATTGTTCCTTTTCCAGGGCCACGCTCCGGACCGAAGTCCAGAATAGGCCCCGGGGCGTTCGCCAGGAGCGCTGTATTTATCCTACGTCCCACCAACGTACGAATATGACACAAGGCCGTTTTTAAGGTGGGTCCTGTCGCAGGGCCGTAGCCCAAACGCGATAGGCAGTTCCAAAAATGCCTCGGACCCCGTCGGCATTCCCCTTTTCGGGGCGCCTCAGGCGCCGGGCGATAAACCCAACCCCTCCGAAGAGGGTTAAAGCCTGGGGGGAAGGCCCCCTGAGGCCAGAGGTGATGTATCCAGTGGTGGAACACACCCGACCGAACCGTGCAGCACGCAACCACAGCCGGTCGAGAGCGCCCCACCACAGGACACAAAAGAACGCTACCCAGGATAAAAGCCGAGAGCGCGCCCAAAAGCCGGGTGCGCGCGCCAAAGCGTTGAAAAAGGGCTTGCTGATATTACGAAGGTGCTGTGACACACAGCTCCAGCTGCGTGAATATAAAATTCTTTGATAAAAAATAAGTGTAGCCATAAAGTATTTTTCTAACCTGCTATAGGCTGGCGACGACTATTAGTTCCAGTCTTATCAGGTTATTTTTGGCCGAAGTGCTTTGTAAATGTTATTAATTTTAATTCATCCTTTTCTTTTAGCTATAACGAGATGTCAAGGTCGTTAGAAAGAAAAGGGCTTAGTCAGTTCCGGTCGTACTCGGATATAATTGTCCTAAAGCGGGCGTGTAACTTGATATGTTTATGTTTATCGGCAGGTCGCGGCATACTAATAGACACAAATAATAATGACCGATTTATCACCTCCACATATTAAAAAAACCTAACATTAATCCCTGCACCCTTAATTTCCAAAGTGAATGCCCCTTCCACAATAAGAGAACAATTATAAAAACACTCACGAAACTATCTTCCTTAATGAACTTAAAAATATTAAACAAAACCTTATCAATAATGGGTTTCCCAACTACATTGTTGATACCAAAAATAAACAATTCATTAATAAACCTGAACAACCTAACACAGGCAATAACCTACACCATAAACAATCAATTAATCTATACTACAAAAACCAATTACATAGTAATAATAAAATAGCTGAACAAATATTACTGACCCTACCAAAAAAGTTAGACTTGTGGTGTTTAAAGGTTTTTTTGCGTCGAGGTTACCAATGTGGGGTTTAAAGGTATTTAGCGTCGAGGTCACCAATGTGGGATTTGAAGGTTTTTAGGTAGTCAGTGGCTAAGGGCAAGGCTGTGTTGCCGTAAGATATCTGACTCCATATTTTGGTTATATTATTTTACCCCACGTTGACTGGCCGGTGCAATGCCTTGCCCAAAGAAGGTCCAAAAGAAATATACAAAAAAGAGATAGAAACAGACAAGAGACGAAAACATTTCTTTCATACTTTCCTTTATTTACTTGGTGAATGGACTAACCAACGCTACGTCCCAAAACATAGCGTGGTGTCCAAAACACCAGATAGTAAAATCGGTGTTGTCAGTTCGACGTCACTACCCGAAAAAGAGAGGTCGGTTCATAGAAAACCTGAGTATTTATCTCTCTTCACCGGCTCCAAATTCGCCACTCCAAAATCCTTCTAATTTTGGCGCGACCGCTTCCCATTGGCTACTTTACATTTTATTATTTTTCTTTTTTCTGATTTTAACCGGATGGATGCGTGGAGCCTTATGCGTAGCGACGCGTTTATACATTTTGTATCTGGCAGCCGACGAGTCAATATCCGGTTGGGAGTTTTTACTGTTAATTCCTAAATCCCCACAGACTTATCATATACTAAAACAAATTTAAAACTTCAAACCTAATTATTTCTAATAACATTTCCCCCTCTACTGAACTTCTTGATATGACCAACGTCGTATATATGTTCAAATGTCCCTTGGGAGACTGTGTCTCCAAAGAAAATAGTGCATATGTTGGTCTTACAACCACAACTCTTTCAAGACGACTTACAATGCACCTTAATGACTCTAGCTCTATAGCCTTACACCTTAAAACTCATTCTATTTCTAAATCCAAGTTTTGAAAAATTCTAGTTGAAAACACCACTATAATCGCACACAAAATTGATAAATCCTAGAAGACTTACATATAAAAACAAAAAACCTAAAATCAATAAAATTAATTTTGAAAATAGTGACAATGTTTTGAAATGCTTTTAGTATTTCTTTTTTTTTATTATTATTCCATATGCCTCGATAGTATTCTATTTCCGTTGATAGCATTCTGTTTTTAAATTCATCAGCAACGCAGTTTTATCCAATTCTGCGTTCACATATTCTTGATATGTTATAAAAAACTTTCAAAAACTCATTTAAAAAAAGATACAACACTCCTTACACAAGCAAGCAACCCCTGATGATAGCCTATGAAGAGTCCGAAAGCACTCAGGACAATTTTGGTAAATTCATCCACCAATTCCAACCTGAAACCAAGATACTTATACAGACAAAATTTGCCTTTACTATTCAATGAAACATGCTTAAATGAACAACTGTAGCCTAACCACACACACACACACACACACACATATATATATATATATACACTGAATATATATATATATATATATATGTCGTCGAATTGCCTGGTCTTCCATACTTCTAGGGGTATTTCATCAAGCCCTGCTGCTTTTTCTATTTTTAATTTAAGTGTGTATATATAAATACATATAGGTTGTTTGTTTGGATTTTATGGTCTATCAACCTTTGTAGGTTATTTAAAGCCAAATCCATTTTTATATAAATAATTAGTTCTTTTTCAAACAATTCAGTTTAGCATGAGTACAAAGTTTAATTGTCAAAAACATTTCTATTTGAAGGTATTCAGTTCAGTCAAACAGTTCTAATTCAAACTATTAATTTTAGCGTAAGTACAGTTTTAATGTCAAAAACAGTTCCATTTTGAGCAATTCACTTTTGCATAAGTATGCTGTTTAAATATCAAAACAGTTCTATTTCAAGTAATTCAGTTTAGCATAAATACTCAGTTTATTTCAGATAATTCAGTTAAAATGTCAAAACAGTTCAGTTTAGCATAAATACGCTGTTTAAATGCAAAAAAACAGTAAACTCCTAAATGTACAGTTAAGTTCTAGGTTTGGTTTGGTTTGGCATTTTGGCATATCAACCTTTATAGGTTATTCAACGCCAAAACCATTTATATGTAAATAATCAGTTCTATTTCAAACAATTCAGTTTAGCATGAGTATACAGTTTAATTGTCAAAAACATTTCTATTTCAAACTATTCAGTTTATTCAAGCAGTTATATATAACAATTCAGTTTTGTGTAAGTACAGTTTCAATGTCAAAAACAGTTCAATTTCAAATAATTCAGTTTAGCATAAGCACGCAGTTTAAATGTAAGTACGGTTTAATTGTCAAAAACATTTCTATTTTAAGCTATTTAATTTAATCAAACAATTCAGTTTAGCATAAGTATGCCGTTAGTTCTATTTAACCCATAGATAGGGCCCTATCAGGTGCTACCACGCCGGGCTAGAGTGGATCTGGGAGCAATGGCAATGAAGGGGTGCTCCGTATTCTCCAAGGCCCCAGCATTACTGGGACCTCACCATCAGACTGTTTAGAGTCATATACAGGACGCTTATTGGAGGGGTCCTACTCTTCTGCAGAGGTGCAGTCAGTGTATTCTATAGCCCCAGCCGACTGGGCAATACACAGAGTTAAATGACAAACAGTTTTATTTCAGATAATTCAGTTCAGCATAAATTCACAGTTTAATCGTCAAAACAGTTCTATTTAGAGCAATTCAGTTTAGCATTAGTACGCAGTTTAAATGTCAAAACAGTTCTATTTTAAACAATTCAGTTTAGCATAAATACGCAGTTTAAATGCAAAAATCAGTATAGTGAAATAAGCACGGTTTAGTTCTATTTAACCCATAGATAGGACTCTTATCAGGTGCTACCATTCCGGGCCAGAATGGACCTGGGAGCGATGGCAATAAAGGGGTACTCCGCATTCCCCAAAGCTCAAGCGTTACTGGAAGCTCACCATCAGATTGTTTAGTGTCATATCCAGGACACTCATTGGGGGGCGTCTTACCCGTTTGCAGAGAAGCAGTCGGTGTATTCTACAGCCCCAGCCGACTAGGCCACCCATATATAGTACTCTACCAGTCTGGGCCTAGAGTGGATATGGTAGTGATGGTAATGAAGAGGTAATCCGCATTCCCCAAAGCTCCAGCAATACTGGAACCTCACTATCAGATTGTTTAATGTCATATTCAAGACACTCGTTGGGAGGAGTCTTATCCCTCTGTATTCTACCACCCAAGCTGACTACGCAATATAAATACATACATGTGACTACTAATAACTCTACTAATAATAATGTTGTGTTCTTTTTTGTTTCAGATTTGAAAATAGTATAGTATAATAAATATTAGTCCTCGGTCACAATGCCTTGGACAAGAAAGGATAAAAATATTTTGCGTCATTATTCATTTGGAGTGAAAATCATACAAAACTGTCTCAAAATAGATGCAACCCATTAATAATATAAGGATTTATTAGTAAGGCACAAAACTCAAAAAATTTGCATTTCCTGAAAGCTGATATAATAAAACTAAAAAAACAACATTGTTTTGATGTCTCTAGCTTAAAGGATGCATTTTTTTTTTACTGGATATGTACTTAATGACCACCATTGCACTTGTTTCGGTAATAAATCTTTATCATATTAATGGGTTGTATCTATTTTGAGTCACCCTGTATATATATATATATATATATATATATATATATATATATATCATTAAGAACAAGAAAATTAATAAACATTTTCCTTAATAAATTTATTTCACCCATCAATTGACCGTTTCTTTGGATGGATTCGAACAGAAATTTGTTTCAAATCAATCCAAAGAATCTGTCAATAGATGGAGGAAATAAATTTATAATGGAAAATATTTATCGATTTTCTTGTTCTTAATGATATTTTTCTTTGCATTGGTTTCTTTATATATGTTTACATATATTAAACAGTTATGCATTGAGCAATCCCTTTGGATTATTCTGTTTAAGTCTATTTTACAAACTTAATTGATACCATAGATATACATGTATAGATATACATACACTCATATATATATAGACATATATATATACATGTACATTGTACATGTACATATATATATATATATATATATATATATATATATATATGCATATATATGTATATCTATTTATCTATCTATCTATTTGTGTATGTTTATACACACACACACACACACACACACACACATATACATATATATATATATATATATATATCAAACCATCGATACATGACTTAGTAGGATATTTAAAGCAATATTTGACTCTAGGACCCTGGGAAATATCCTAATAGCAGTAACAGGACCCCTAATACCACCCATAGAGATATAAAACATATATAGTAACTACTAAAAAACACACTTTAAGAGATAAAGGGTAGAACAAGAAGCCCATGGTCTCTTCTGATCAGGAATTAAAAAGACTATAGAATAAATAATTAGTAGGTAAACATAAATTGTACTCACACTTAAAAAGCTACCTGAAACCACACATGGTGACATTGGGGGTAAGCCAAAGAACAGTACATCCACTTTTTATGTCTTTATTGTTTTACAACCTTTCTTTATTCTCTTGAACGTTTCCCCTCTCCTTTTTTCCCTTATATATATATATATATATATATATATATATATATATATATATATATATATATATATATTTAAGGAGAACTATATTTGCTAATTTCACTCCCCAAAAAAACATGTTAGCCATCTAAAGAGGCGTTAAATAAAAAATCTCATCGAAATAAATTTATAATGGCACTATAATTGTGGTTGAGTTTTCTCCCATTTACGTTTTAGATACATGTATGTATATATGTATATATATGTGTTTATATATATACGTATGAATATATATATATATATATATATATATATATATATATATATATATGTGTGTGTGTGTGTGTGTGTGTGTGTGTGTGTGTATATATTTGGGTAGCATTTCTTAATTAATGCATATTTCATTAAACAATGTAGGCATTTTTTGTTTACACGTTTTTGTTTATGTCCTTTTGAGTTGCCGCATTTATGTTATATTATCCGGTGGGAATTGGTTTATGAAATTCCCATAACTAATTGGTACCCTATTACTTTATGTCTGATCTTGGACCATCATCAGGGGTGTGTATATTGCTAAAGCGATGTGACCTTCACATGTACATTACTATTTTGTAAGTGTTTATTATTTATACAAGTGTGTTGTTGTGTGGTGGTGGTGTTGTTAAAATGTGAACTCAAACGACTTAGAAAAAAGAATATTCACAAGACAATACAAACAAAAATAAATTTATATATCAACTAGTAAAAAAAGGAAATATTTCAAAGACAGTATGAATGTTCAAATATTGTTAAATATTCGTGTCAGTATGTGTGTGTGTAACTAACACGAATATTACGGTGAATGCATATTTTGTTTAGCAACAAAGGGTAAGAATGTCAGAATTCTTTCTTACGTTTATCTAGGTGTATGCAAGTACTAATCCAGTACTAATGTACTTAAATATTTTAGCAACTATTGCTACTTATAGAAATGAATTTAAAAATAAAACGCGACAACTATAGAATTTACACTCCTATATTTTTTAATAGGCCGTCTGCGTGTCCTAACTTCTTTGATGGAAGGAACTCCATATCAAAGTCGTAATTCAATAGGATTGTTCCCCATCTTTGGAGCCTGTTTGCCTTATGTGTAGGCAACCCTTTTCTCGAGCCAAAGATAGAGATCAGCGGCTCTTGATCCGTTTGTAGTTTGAAGTGTCGTCCGAGTAGATATCTGTGGAATCTTGTTACCGCGAAAATTATATTTAAGGATTCTTTCTCTATCTGGGAATAATTCCTTTCCGCAGGTAGTAGGGTTCTCGACGCGTGTGCTATAGGTTTCGTAGATACGTCCGGCATTTTATGCTGGATACACGCGCCGATTCCATATACGCTCGCATATGGAAAAAAAGAAAGATGCCATAATTTGAATTTTATCAATGATGCACATAAATGTGAAACACTGCATCTGGATTAAAGTGCAGGATAATTAAGTCTTTGTGTTAAAGAGCCACTTCCATCCCCACTCCCTGACAACTATGGACCTGGAGTGGTCAAAATGTGGACAAGTCAACCAGCAAGTTCTACTGGTTCATAAGACTACAGTACACTCTCTTAGAATTGGGGGGGTAGCTTTTCTTATAACCAAAGTTGTAAAATTGACTACTACAAAAGTGGAATGCATAACTTGAGCACTTTTATCAGAGGTCTATGTGAAGATGATAAATTAAGATCCAAAAGAATAAATAAAACTGAATGGATGTAAAGGTTGACTTCACTTGCGACGATAATGTCTAAATCTGGGTTGTAGTGAGTCAGGAATAGTTCCAATGTGAGCACCTCTTTCAGCTTTTCGAACGCCATTTTGTATTCCATGGTCCATTTCCAAACCTTGTCCTTCCGAAGTAGTTCGTTTACAGGTGCGCGCAATGTGTGCATATTGGGAATGAAGGAGTGGTAGTAATTAGCTAAGCCTAAAAAACTTTGCAATGTTGTTATATTGTGTGGCTCAGGCATATTTTTATTACTATGGACCTTCGTGGATCGGGCCGTCAACCGTTTTTGTCTATTATCTGCCCTAAGTACTTTATTTTGTTGAGGAAAAATTCACATTTAGTGTCTTTAAGTGTGAAGCCGTACTCATTTATCCTTTTGAATTCCTGAAAAACGTGTTTTCTATGTTGCTCTGTAGTTTCGCTTTTCATTAGGATATCGTCCAAGTATCCGATGGAAAAATCAAAGCCGCTCAACATCGTATAGATTACCTGTTGAAAGATAGCTGGGGCGACTTTGATTCCGAATGCTAACCTATTAAATTTAAATAGTCCCTTTTGAGTGGAAATACACAAAAGTTTTGCGTTTTCTTCTTCAACGGGAATTTGTAAGTACGCTTCACTCAGATCTATTTTTGAGAATATTTTCCCTCCATTTAGTTTTGTAAAAACTTCCTCGGGGCTGGGTAGCGGGTAATGATGATCCTTTAGTGCTGCATTCAACCCAGTCGAGAAGTCTGCACTGTCTCTGATATCCTTAGATTTTTTCTTTACACGGTGGGGCCGGCCCACTTGCTGTAGTCGACTGTGATCAAAATTCCTGTATTGACGAGTCTGTCCAGTTCTTCGTCGATCTTTTGTATAGAGGCAAACGGCACGTTCCGTTTCTTTTTGAAGACTGGAGTGACATTATATTGTAGTTTGAACTTCGCCTCCATTTTTGTACAGCGGCCTAGTTTGTCCGAAAAAAAAAAAACATTGGGGAACGACTCTTTCAGGTCCTTCTTTAGTTTTTCCGCTTCGGCTGTAAGGTTATCCACTTTTTGACAAAAATCGTTTATGGGCGAGTCCCAGAGTTCAAATGTTTGGATCCAGTCCGTACCAACAAGGTTATGAGTGTTTCTTAACATAAACATCTTGAATTTCAGTGTCTTTCTCTTCAACGTTATGTTAGTAGTAACCTCACCTTCGAATCATTCTTTCTCCAGTTACTGAACAAGAAACTTTCTTGGTTCTCATCATCCTCAGTTTTCCAATTTTGCACCAAGTATGGTGGTTTATAATGGCCAAATCCGAACCACTGTCAAGTTGAAGTCCCCGATTTTTACCGTAACGTACTTCCTTACATTTTCGTCCTCCTCTTGAGTCCTCGTTGTTTTTACGTAGCTCCTGCGAGGTCCTTTTGGTCTGCAATGTGAGGCTTTGTGTCCGTTGCGTCTGCACAGATCACATTGCCGGGGCCGGTATGGACAGTCGTTCTGCCAGTGAAGTTCTCCACATCTTTGGCATGGGTAACGGGGCAAATCTGGTTTCTTTTGAGATTTTTCCCGAAAGTCATGTTTGGCTTTCGCTTGACTGTTGGGAGAGTAAGATTTTTTGTTACTTCGTACCTTTCTAATGTGTGCTAATCCTGCCTCTTCTATATTTTTGGACTCTTACTTCTCCGAGATGATCCTTTGGCATTCCTCTGCCAATTGCTGAAGGGTTATATTTGGCTCCTTTTCCAATCTGTTTAGCGCCCGGCGTCTGAGTTCAACGTCCTTGGTCGACCCTAAGCCTTGAATAAAAATCAGGACCTTAAAGTTGTCGGTCGACAATGAGGATTGTCCGAAGTAGTCACAGTGTCTATTTACGACTGAAGCAAATGTGGTGTAATCTTGGGCTTCTTTGCGGGTCAGGTACATTTCCATCTTTTATGAAATAAGCTGGTTTTATAATTCCATCAAAGATTTCACCGCCTCGTCGAAGGACAATTCGCTCGTCTGTTTCGGGATGATGTAGTCCACGAACTTGTAATGTTCTGCAGCTCCCAATTTTTTTAGTAGAAGACGAACTTCATCTGCTCGCTCCATGACTTGCAATCTATCCTGAATACGTCACCAAATCTGCAAAAATAGGCTTCAAAAGTCAAATCCTCTTCAGGAACGTAGTGAAATGTTTCTAATACTGACTAGATCGCGGTTTGGAAAAAACATTCTGGTTTAACTCGTTTCTGTTTTTATTTGCTATTACTTGAGTTAGTAGTTCCAATATTTCCTCTTCCTGTGTCTGCATTTCCAGTATTTTTTCGTTGAATTCCTTTCTTTCCTTTTCTCTGTCTCTTCTTTGTTCATTTAACTCCTTCTACATCTTACTCTGCTTTTCTTCGACGAACTTCATTAACAGCAGTTTTCTTTCGTCGTTTTCTTTCTGTCTTTCCATATTTTGTCTCTGCAACTCTAACCTCTGAGTTTGCTGTAGACGCATCATTTCAACAAGTTGCCTCGAAAGCTTTTCCATTTTGAAAAATAAATAGAATCACAAGACAAATCCGGGTCGAAAAAATGAAGTTAAAAAATGTCTGTACTTTTTAGATAAACAGAAAAACCGCGACTTTACGGAAAGATAAGCAAAATTAATATTCACAAATTTTCCACGAAAAAAGTCACGTACATGGTTTTAACAGAAAGAAAAATGTTCAAATTTCCACGGAGAACAAAAGTCAATTGAGAAATTGTTTTAACTCTCAAGAAAAAAATAACACGAAGAATTTTTGAGTCCAGAAAAATTTGGAATAAAAACGAATTGAAATCCCTTTTCGTAACGAAAATCCAGTAGAGCATTCGAGTTGTTGTCCTGAATTCTCGTAATGGAGTGAATGCGGTTTCAATCCTTCGTAGGGTTGATATACTTTTTTTTTTTTCTTGTTGTTTTACCGAGAAAAAAAAATCATACAGATTATCGACAGAGAATTTTTTAAGGTCACAGTAATTAAATTTTTTTTTTCTATTCACGATTTTTGAAAAAAACTTTTCTGAGGTCGTTTTTCGTCTCGTTGAAAAACCGTTGTGGAGCCAATCTTTGTATTTTCAAAGTAGGTAGAAAAAAATACGAGTTTGTTGAATAAAAGTTGGTCGTTTCCAAAGGAGATCCTTGTGGGTCCTTTTTCGAAATCCTTTCGACGCCAATGTTGTGTTCCTGTTTAAGGGGTCACAATTATAAGGTGAAACAGTCCTGGGGTTCACAGCGAGCGGTTAAACTACGAGTGTACTCTCACTTTGAAAGAAGAAATGTCTGGCATTATATAAGTCAGACGAATCCATATTGTTCATGGATATACGGGTGTTAACTACCTCAGAACAAATTCAAAAAACCAAGTCTACATAATGGAGTGTAACAAATGTAAAGAAGTATACATTGGTTCTCTGCAAGCTCTAAATACCTGTATATCACTCCATAAAAGCAAGATTTAATTACAAGAACTGATATAAATGTAGCAATTGATAATTCAGAACAATGCCTATATACCAGACTGACAACTACACATTACTTCGAATAAAAGAAAAAAACTTCATCGAAATATTCAAGCCTACACTGAAAAGAACTTAAACCACACGCACACACACACACACACAGACATACACACATTTCTGAGAAAAAGTAAAAAGTAGTCGCCAGTTGAATTTTATACCAAACAAAGAACACTTTCCCAACATACACACACACACACACACACACACACACACACACACACACACACACACAAAATGGCCCAGAGAAAACTACTAATAAACTCTACTATATACCAACTATTGCAGGACATTGGCATAATGATTAGAGTGTTCGCCAATGGCCCTGGAGACCTGGGTTTAATCCCAGGTCGAGTCATACCAAAGACTCAAAAAATGGTACTTGATGCTACCTTGCTTAACCCTCAGCATTATAAGGTAAGGATCAAGTATAAAGTGGAGTAATCCAGGGAAAGGAGTAGCACCCTCCCCTACACCTTGGTGTTGTTAGTATCGAAAAGGGAGCCTTCGGGTCACCTTCGACTACGGTCGCCAACTTTACTTACTTATATATCAACAATATACACACCAAAACAAAAACAAACACGCACACAAACACACACACCAACTCACATACACTCAGAAAATAAAATAGAAGGCTGTTAAAATTCAAAACTCCTTGAAATTAAATAGAACTAATCTTTACACATACAAATAAAACCTTCTCCAACACACACATACAATGACCAAGCGTAAAACAACCAATAAACTTTATGACATATCAAATATCAAAGATTAGTTAGGAAAAAAGAAGCACGCCCATAAAAACACACAGAACACACTTTTGGAAAAGGAAAAAAAAGAATAAAAAAGAGGAAAAAAAAAAGGAACCATCACCTGCAGAAAATCTATTACAGAAGGGACAGTCACCACCGTATAAACCAAAAATGATATCAACCAAAATCACTAGAACTCTCTAATGACATCAAGAAGCTAGAAACATATCAGAACAAAATAATTAAAAAGATATAAATCTCTTTGTGGACCTGGTCATTTAAATATATATATATATATATATATATATATGTGTGTGTGTGTAGAAAAACTGATAACAACGATCCAAGTGGAAGGAATGATTTATTAGCGGGTCAACACTATAGCGTTTCGGTTCTACTGAACCATCATCAGGACCATGAGGGGTGATATTAGTAATTTTAAGTTATATATATATATATATATATGACACATTTTTCAACCTTTTTTGTTGGTCCAAAGAGAGAAAAAATATTTTAAAAATTCATTTTAAAATATTTTTAAAAATTATTTATTTTACTCCTACAAGTGTTTCTAGCGTCTTATTGCAATCATCATTCAATGATTTCTAGCGGTGTTGCTTTTGATTACATTGTGGCGACTGCTTTGATATAGAATTGAAAAGATGTTGCCACTATGTAAATCAAAGACGACACCGCCAGAAGTCAATAGACTCTCCCTTACAATAGCGATTTGACGCTAGAAACACTTGTAGGTGTAAAATAAAATAAAAATTATAGATCCCACCTGCATTTCCTTCTATCTCGTACGTAGCTTCAAGGTTGCAGGAGGAAATGGACTTCGGGACTCCCTTTCACGACTGTCACTGAGAGTAATCACAGAGACAAGTACCGTCTCTCTCTCTCTCTCTCTCTATCAATCTATCTCTCACTTTCTTTTCTCGTTCGCCGTGTTACCACGTTCGTCCAACCGTCAGCAAGAACGGTGGCCACAAAATCCCAACTAGTGCTGACGTTTCTGCTTTTATGCCAGTCCAGGCTGCCCAAAATTTGCATGAGCGCAACTCTTGTCTTGCTAGAGACGAGACAGGTGTCCTACAAATTGCCTCCAAGAACGGCCATATTTCTTTCTTAACAGTACCCTCCACGCGAGATATGTTCGTGTTCTCTTTGGTCTCCGCGGTAAGTTATTTCTCTCGTTACACCTCCACCCCGATCTCATGATTACAAAGGTGGAAACCGCAAGTTAACACCCCACTCACGTGCAAAATCTTTGAATTAACTGCAGGAGGCTGGTTCGTTGTCCGTGAGGAGCTCTTGAGGTGGGCCTCATTCGAATAACACCGCCTCCAACCGGCGAATTACGGTCGTCGAGTTGGAACCCCTTTGCCGTCATTCGCCAGTTTAGCCGCGCAGACATCTATATTGGCCGTGAATGCGTCACTGGACGTACTTTAGATTTATTTTGCTGTAGTACGGCCATCAGGAGAATCAGCTCTTTGGGAAGCTGCAGTTTTTCTTCTGGATACGGCACGAGCCAGCCATTGCTCATCCACGTGCGGGGCTCCTGCTGATACTCCTCCCGGATCTCAACTGCTACCGGATACTTCGACACTGCGCAGTCCTTCAGGTGCGCGGTCCTCTGACCACTTCCATGCCGCAGTCCAGGCTCGTCTCTGAGGCTCAAAGGTGGTAGTGAAGTCAGGTTCATTAATAGTAATGGCTGCAAACTTAGCTACTCGCCCGTCGCCGATCTGTATTTGTCCCGACGGTCTAACGCTTTTATGTCATCAATCCCCAACAGCAGGTTGAACCACCAACACGCTGACCTTGGCTGAGCCGGCTTCCTCCGTGGATACAGTGACCATTCCGGAACACGATCGGGACATGCCTCCGATCGTCATGACGTCCACCGTCGCTCTCTTCCAAGACCGACACTGATCTGCGTTCATGATCGTTCGTGAACAGCTGGTATCAATTAGCGCCGAACACTGCGTCCAGTCGACATAAGTGTTTGCCACCGGGAGCGCTGTTTTTACATCTTGGTTGGGGAGAAGGCTGGCGCTGATGCCTTGTTCCCTGTCTCATTTCCCGTTTTTCTCATTGTATTCTGTCTCATTTCCCGTTTTTTTTTATTTCCTGTCTCGAGCCCAGTGTCCAAACTCCCTGCATCTGTAACAGAGCGTTCCGCGCTTCTGACAGTCTTTGCCTCTGCACTTGTAACATGTTATACTAGCGAGAGGGTCACTCTTGACGGGAGGTGTGGCGCCACTATGAGGTGAGCGCACAGCCGCGACCACATCCTGGCTTTGGTCCTCGGTCGTCGTCAGCACTCTCGCTCTTGCTAATAGATCCCCCTTGGTCAGAGTTTCGATATTCGATGCCTGTCGGAGTTCATTGGAGATGGTATCAGGGAATCCCGTGACGAAGGTTAGTTTGGTGAGTCTTTCTATCTCGGCTCCCTCGAATCCGGCCAATCCAATCAACTGCTTAATCTTATTCGCGAAGATGTCCTCGCGTTCGCCGGCCCACTTGACCATGATCAGTTTTCTGTATGCTGTGAACGCGTCACCGGTGAAGGCCTTTTTTCAGACAGGCTTCGATTTGCTCTGCATCTCTCTGTCTAGTTTCCTCCATCTCTATGTAAAGGGCCAGTGCATCCCCATCCAGGTATAATGGTATCAAGCTAGCCACATCGTCCACTTTCTGAAGTCTCGCCACCAACCTAACCTTTTTCTGCCACGCCACCACATCACCCTCGCCGGAAAATGGCTTTATGATGTCGCTGCTTATGCGAACCTTCGTCATAATCGCCGAAATAGCTTGTAGAAATAAAAGTCCGATGCCCACGAGCAGTTGCTTCTATCTCGTACGTAGCTTCAAGGCTGCCGGATGAAATGGATTTCGGGACTCCCTTTCACAACTGTCACTGAGAGCAACCACAGACACACTAGTAGCGTCTCTCTCTCTCACTTTGTTTTCCCGCTCGCCGCGTTACTACATTCGTCCAACCGTCAGCAAGAACGGTGACTACAAAATCTTTATTTCTAAAAAAGAAGTAAATACAATTTTTGGGAGCACAAGGTCCCAAGTTTTGATGTAGAGGGGAAGGGGTGCTGGTCTATGAAAATTAAGGAGTCCTAGCTAGCCACATTTGCCGACTCATTCAACAATACAATTGGTCATTCATTATTCACCAAGTGCGCTACAACCACCAAAACACCACAGTTACCATATGAGAAGAGTCCTACTTAAAAACCCGGATGAAAAATGTATTTCATCTGCAATGAATACTTTATGTACAATTTGGGGATGGGAGAGGAACCCCGAAAGAAAAAAAAAAATAGAACGAAATAAACTCCCGTTCGGTTTCCCTCCCATTCCCTATCTATAAAATGGAGGCCGACTGTTTTCTGGTCTCCGAGGGTACTGAAAACAAGCCGTACCTTCCCTAGTGAGGAAGGGAAACTAGGCTAAAGGGGCAAAATAAGCGCAAGGTAGGGCGTGGTGTGGGAAGTTTATACAGGAATGAGAATGTAGATATGAATTCCAGGATATTCAGAAAAAATAGAGCTGGATCGAGGGTTAAGGGACAATAAAGAATGGGGGCGGAGAAGACCTTGGAGGCTAACAACTAGATGACGGGGACAATAACTCACAGCATACTGCTAACTAGGGAAAAAGGGAACTACTACCTGGAATGCTGTTCCGAAGGACCCGGTCCGTAGTCGCCATAGGCAGGAAGAAGAGGAAAGGATGACTTCAACGTTGCCCCCTTTCGTACGACCAGGCTCGCTGCATGCACCCAACTTCTGTCGAATGTTATGCAGTCTAAGCGTTTTCAATCGCATCTGACCCTAAGCTGATGCCTAAAGAACAAAATAAGATCACGATAAGAAAAGTTTGCATTGTCATACAATCTCTTCTTTCGCGTCGTCCAAATCACCATTCTAGCTACAGGTAGGATCGCGAGGAACACCGCATGCTTCTCACCTTGAAACTGAAGCAAAACGTTGTCTACGATGTAACCAACGTCGAGCAACACGAGCTGCTTGGGTTCGATGTGGGCCGTCCACTCTCCGACATGATCTCAGAACGGACAAACTCGCTCGCAGTAGTAGAAGGCATGCTCAGCCGTTTCTTCTAACCCACTGCCGCAACGAGGATAATCGGGCATGTCTGCCAGGCACGTTCTGTAATTCAGGCCGAAGAGGGGCAACGCGTTCCGTGCACGCTGCCAGTTGAGCGAGAACTCGGAATTTGGTGTCTTACTTAAGGCGAGGAAAAATATTTCTTAACTTGGGGTCTGACTTAAGGCGAGGAACCACTGGTTCGTCTTTCAGCGAACCAGCGGTTCTCCAGATCAGGCATACCTAAATCCCCGTTCCTCGGACGTTGACAACAGGTCTGTCTACGGACCATCGGCTTTCCGCCTCCCCAAAGTAATTTGGAAAAGGATCGTTGAAGCTCCAGCCGATGATTCTTAGATAGAGGAAGCACAGACAAGCGGTAAAGGATCAAGAGGAAGACGTACACGGCGCACATCTCCGCAACACCACCCCTCCACCACCTTACCGCAACCCTTCGCGCTTATCAAAGTTGATTTGGTCCCTGTTATCTGCTCGTTCTTCGCAACCGCCTTCTTCACAGTTTTATGTCCAGACAGCTGGACATAAAGACAGTAATATCATCGGCGTACGCGGATACCTTTGCCAAAAGAGGACCAGCAAAAGAAATGCCGCGCAGGGCCGGACTTGCCTTCTCATCCCTAAGCCTCCAGTGTAGGGGCTCCAAAGCAAGGACATAGAGAAGAGGAAACAAGGGGTAACCTTGCCGGACCGACAGCTCGATCGCGAACGCCTCCGAGCGCTTCTCGTTTGTGACAGAGAAAGAGCCACCTACGTGGATTTATTAATTAACGGTTTTAAGAGATTGGAATGAATTTACTAATTAAATGGATAGAAGGGTAATTAAGTTTTTTTTAATACAGGGAATAGGAAAAGGAATTTCCTATTTTATTTTTATTTTAATTTTCTATTTTTTCTTTTTTTTTTTTTTGAATAACGTTTTTGGGGTTGAGTTTGTTAGTTAAGTAAGGTGATGGTTCGGGGTAGTGGATGGATGGGTTCGTTGATCAAATCCTATGATAAATGGTGAATGGGATTTTGGGTGGTCTGAGGACGAAATCCAGACCCAAGGTCTGAGACAAGATAAGTGGGTTTTGCCCGACTCATGTGGTCTCTGACCGACGAAAACTCAGCGGGGTATCCAAATTCATTTTTAGTACCACTTGAAAAGTAGTCACCTGCAGAGTTTCAAAGATTATATGAAAATGCATGGTGGTCCAAGCGATTTACATATTATTATTCATAGGCGGGGCCAAAAGTTGTCGATACTCCGCTCTACTCCATATAAGTAGTCGGCAGAGAGATTGAGGGTCAGTTCGAACCTGCGGTTAGAGAAAGACAGACATTTTTCGGGAGAGTCAGTTCGAAGAAGCGGTTAGAGAGAGACTGACATTTTTTTCGGCGGCCCGAGATAGACATTTTTCGGGAGAAAAGAACCGCAGAGTCCAGAGGGAAGACAGACATTTTTGGGCGGTCAGACAGAAACGCAGAACGTTGGGAAAACGACTTGTTGAATCTTGCTGGTTCGATCAGAATCAAGAGATGGAAATAAAATCTTCGCGAATCCAGATAATTCTGTCAACAAAGCCGAGAAAACAAACATTTAAATTAATGTATCTGTAACAAAGATCCGTAGTTGTCTCCCTTATACCGTCTAGGTAGATCAGATTCTTTCCACTTCTTTTTCTCACTCTGTCACTTGCAACCGAACGAGTGAATCTCGTGTAACCTTTTTGTACTCTACGCATTTGTGTAATCTCTTTTGTGCTCGAGATAAAGACAATAGCCTTAAAAAGGTTTTATCATACAGGAATCGAAAGTGTTGCTTGTCTCTTTTTGTGTTCTAGTGGTTGCGACAAGATGTATTTTCTTCATAAATAGCAATTCCTTTCGGCGTGGAGCCCAGCCTAATCAACTCCCACAATTGAACCGTTCTGAGGGGATTAAAACCCTGCTGTTCGGATAAAAAAATTCCCATCGGGGCGAATAGTGGCGGTTCCTTCAGCTCAACAAAGGGAGTCGTGTAATTTTATTTCGGCGAAAATTCCCTGAGTAGATAAAATACAGCGGCCAGCGGCCGAGTTCCACGTCAGAGTTAATCTGCACCACTGCCTGCGTGTTGTGATACATCATGCTAATCCATTTGTGGAATTCCGGTTGGAATTTGGCGGTCTCCAAAACAGTTGCCAAGAACCGATAGTCAACCCTATCGAAGGCCCTGGACTGATCTAAATTGATCAGCGCGGCTTCGGTGCCGTCTTTTAACCCCTCTAGGAACTCGCACACCAAGTGCTAATTGTCTTGAATTGATCTTCTCTTCACAGCGTTGTTCTGCTCAGGTCCTATCAAATCACTAATGACAAACTGCAAACGCTTTGCTAAGACCCGGGCCAAAATCTTTAATTTTGTGTTAAGCAGAGTTATAAGCCTGTAATCGTCTAGCTCCTCCCAAACATGCCTGCTACCTTTCTTCAGCAATGTGATCACGCTCTTAGTAACGCTACCAGAGATAGCTCCCTGAGCGAACCAATGGTTGAACATATCCGTTAGAATAGGCACAAACATTTGTGGCAGCCTCAAGTACACTTCGTAGGGTAAACCATCAAGTCCGGGCGATTTGTTGAGGCCAACCTGCTTCAACGCATCACGGACTTGGCATTCAGTAACCAAACCCTCGTAGCTAACTGCTTCAGCTTCCCGAAGGCAGGGAAAGTCGACTGAATAGCTATGAAACTCCTGGACCGGGAGGTCTGGACAGCGAGCATAGCGATCACAGAAGTGCGCTCAAAAGGTGTTGCACATTTCACGATTCGAGCCGAGCACGCGCCCGTCTGGGAACTTAACCGATGTGATATACCGAAAAAGGAACCTTTGTACTTTTTCCTCACGTGCTAACGCGTTGCATTTCACGGCTTCGTTGGGAACTCTTTTAAACCTACATCTAACTACATATCCTTCGTAGCACTCGCTAGCCTCACGCTCGAGGTTCCGTCAAGCTAAATCTACGGCTAGGGAATCCTCCCCCCCCCGGATAGCTTATCTTCTAAAGATTTTGCCACTTTGGCCCTATCTAAGTTGAGTTTGCGACCGTATTTGATGGCGAAATCTCTAATCCTTTGTTTGAGTGGTCCCCACCACTTATTTCCGGTAACCGCCCCGACTAATGCCTGTTGAACTAGGGATTCTAGGCGATCCCAGAAGTCCCGTATCTCCTGTAAAGAGGTATTGAACTTCCAGTAGCCAGCCAGATTAGGCCTATCAGCAAACCGCAGACTGCCTCTAACAAGTTTATGGTCAGTCCATGCTACATAGTAGGACGTGTGACACTTAACAAAATCTGTCAACTCTTCTAACACTCTGTCCAGATAGGATCCAGCACGGACAAAGGGCGAACTGTCTAGCCACGTCCACATCTCCCTCCATGTGTGATCCAGACGAAACCTGTCGACCAAGTCATGACGACCCATAAAATCAATCAGGCTGCTTGTTCCCTTTCCGACGCTGTCTTTCTTGGGATCAAGGATCGTATTCTAATCACCTATTAAAACTATCCGTTTCGGATTGTCGATGAACGGCGCTAACCTCCGAAAAAAGGAAACCCTCTCTGCAGCGATATTGGGCGCATAAACCGCGACCACCCGGAACTCGAAACTTTTAACGGCAAAATCGGCCTCAACCAGTCAGCCCCGTCATCTGCAAGAACAAGATTTACATCAGCATTAAGTCTGCGTCCAATAAGCAAAGAGAACCCAACGCTGCTACGACTACCGTATACTGAAAGGAAATTTACTCGTTCTCGAGCACCAGACAGTCCGCAGCGCAAATGAAGTGAGTCTCTTGCATTGCAGGATCATTCACACTGAGGTTCGAGAGTTCACCAAGCAAGCACGCACACTTACTTGCATCCCTTAGTCCCCTCGCATTCAAAGTGGCAAGGTTTAGGGCCATCAAACCCACTTACCTAACTCACTGTCGACTACGGAGCGGAAATCCTCGTGGGTAAGGATGTCGATTGCATGCCTTAGGGATCCTGTACTGAGTTCAGTTGTAACTCAGTCGTCTCTGGACAAGCCTCCGACGTCTAGGAGATACCTCAGCTTTAACGACGTGTAAAAGAGGGGGTACACATAAATGGGGGCCCGGCTGCGCAAAAAGACATGATTTTCTTGAGGGTGGGGTGCTCCAACTCTGTCAGCCTAATGTCCGGTCGATTGGCTTTCTCAAGGAAACACCACAAGCCTTTAGTGCGGCTTCCAGCCTAACGAACAAAGGTGGTCACCATGGGTGCTTTTGTCCTTGATTTTTTTTTAATTTTAGGAGCTTCTTAAGTGCTCTGTGGAGTTGGACGTCCGTAGAAAGTTCTTCAGTTTCTGCAGAGCACAAAGCCACTCCTAATAATTCCTCTGAGTTTGTGATGAAGTGGAATGTGATCTGTGGTGTGCATTAGGGTTTTTGGATGGATCTGATGAAAGTCTGTTTTGAGATCTTGAACGGGAGAACAGCCTGGGAGGTGAGAGAGAGAGGGGAGAGTTTGGGAAAAGAGGATTTGCTGTGATCTGGGGTGGGGGTTAAGGTTTGTTTTAGAAGGAGTTGAGGTTGTTTTGGAGGGTTTCGTTTTTTTTTTCAGGGGAGCATTGTGGGGGTGCCCACTGTGGAGAAGAAGGGGACTTTGCTAGGATTTTTTCTGGGTTTTTTTCTTTTGTCTTTCTCATTGTTCATTTTTCTGGTTTTTCTGTAGGGGAGGTTGGGCAGGGTACACAATTTTTTTGCTTGTGTTTCTCCACTCTCTCTCTTCTTTTTATGTTTACTGGGGTTTCCATCTACTCAGGCTATTCCTCCTCTATGGTCCTTTTCCCTTTCTTTTTGGTATTTTATGGAGGAGATAAAGGTTGAGTGGTTGTGAAGTCGTTGTTTCCGGGGTTGTAGAGGTTTCTGTTGTTGTCGCTTCTGTTGTTGTTGCTGCTATTGTTTCTTCTGCTGGTTTTGTCGCGGGAGATGTGGCTGGAGAGTTTGTCTTCTTTTTTTCTGGCAACCAGGGTCCATCCTTTCCTTGGTTGTCTGGATGGACCTCAGGTTCCAGTGCTGCAGATGAGGTTATGCAGGTGGTTGTTCTGGTGTTGGTTGTGCTGGTGATTTTGATGGCTGGCGTCTTTTGAGAGCATGTCCTTGCTATGTCACCTAGCTGTTTACAGGCCAAACAAAGTGGCCTCCTACCCTAGACGACTACTATCACTTGTTGTTGTTCATGAGAAATGATGTGGAAATGGTCTGGAAGACCTTCCTATCCAGACAGACTGTAAGGATATAGTCACCGTGTGCTATCCCATCAGATGCTTTCAATGCCTCCATGCTGCCGTATTTACTAAGGCAGACAGCGAGGATGTCCCCATTTAACTGAATTGGGACGTTACACACGGTCTCTCTTATCGTCCGTTTTTCCATGTATTCGGGTTGGAGCTGGAAATATTTCGTTGTTATGTTGTTCCCGGCTAGTTTTGATGCTAGTTCCTTTGAGGGCTACAGGATACCCCAGGTGGCGTAGCTTCGCTGGCAAAAATACCGGCATGGGATGCCTGCAGTTCTCAGTAGCTCCCCGAATGATTCCTTTTTTAAACCGGCCAGTCTCCTTGTTATTAGGTTGGTGATTATAAGGGACAGAGTCTTAGGCTCTACAACCGCTACCAGGTCCTGGATAGGCAAGATGGTATTGCCTTGAAAGTATGGGGTATATTTGCCCACTCTGTTCCTTTCGTGCTCTTCTGTCGTTGTTCCTTATATGGTCTAGGAAACTGGCATTGCTAAGCTGTTATTGTTATTATCATTTGGAGTCCTTTGTTCAGGCTGGGAACCAGGTAGCACTGGCCATTCTGTTGGCGTTGGTGTTATTGATACTGTTTGTTCCGGCTCCTTAGGGGTTGCTCCCAGGTCTTTGAGGCTTGAGAACATATCTGTAAGTGAGTTTTTCTTCCTCCATAGTTGCTTTAGGCAACTAGGAGGATAGATGACGAGATGCTAGAGGAAGTTGCTGCTGTTGTTACTAGTTGAGATAGAATGGGAAAAAAAAACTATGAAAATATTGTTTTGACGTAAACAGCTGAAGTAAAAAGTAAAAAGAAAAAATAGAAAAAATTTGGTCAGGCTGATGCCTGTAATTCACAAGGAATGGAATCTTATAACAAATAAAACTTCTGGGGTTGTTGATATGTGAATCCAACGGTGACCACAAATTCCCAGCTACTGCTGACGTTTTTGTTTTTATGCCAGTCCAGGCAGGCTAAAATTTGCATGAGCGCAACTCTTGTCTTGCTGGAGACGAGACAAGCGTCCTAGAAAATTGTGCCTCCAAGAACGACCATGTTTCTTTCTTAACAGAACCCTACCACGTGAAACATGTTCGTGTTCTCTTCGGACTCCGCGGTAAGTCATTTCTCTCATTACAATATATATATATATATATATATATGTGTGTGTACATATGTATGTACACAGTTATTCACATATACATATACACACACACATATATATATAAATATACCTATATATATATATACGCATACATATATTCATACATATATTTATTTTAGATTTATACCAATTCTATGATTCCGACGGTGTGAAAAAAAAAAATTATACAAACCGATATTTGGGGGAAAAAAACTTCCATGAAAAAAAAAAGAAAAGACTAAAAACATTCGTTCTGCTTGAAAATAAGCAGCCAACAACAATGCCTCGTCAAAAGAAAAAAACACCGACGGATACCTTACGCGAAACGTAAGAGTGTTCAATACACTAAATAGAGCAAGAACGTTCTGGGCCTAATAATGGTAATGTTGATAGCCAGGATAAAAAAAAAGTATATATATGTTCTTGGCAAGGTCCTTTTAAAAATATATTGCAATCATAGTAGTAGTTTCACACTCGAAACACAAAAGCACAGAACTAGGTTACCTAACTACAAGTGGGAAATTAAAAAGAATTTAGGTACAGACCCTATATTAAAATAGGAGATAGTAAAAAAATCTTGTAAATATAAGACAGGCGATAAAAATTGCAAAATATGTAAGGTTGAAAATACTTAATATTTGCAGGTATAAAAAAAGCTTGCTTACTTTGTAGGTAAATTTTTTGTATGCTAATTTTTTATACTTTCGACGACCTTTTAATCAATGAAATGCAACTGATCCAACCATCTCTAGTCAGTTAATCCTGATGATCCAGTTTGGTAAAACCGAAGTAGATTACTTCTGACTCTGTAGGTAGTCGTATATATATATATATATATATATATGTGTGTGTGTGTGTGTGTGTGTGATAGCAACAAACAGACCCCATGATTTATTCACAATTAGAATAAAAGATTAAAAAAGAAGAAATGAACTGGTTTCGATCCTCACTCAGCAGAGCTAAATTGAGGATAATATAAAATTAAAAAAAAAAACGTGGGAAATATGTAGGGTGGAGAAAAAATTGTATTGGAGACTGTATCGAATTAAAATTAAGTTTTAGCAGAAATTCTCTTTGTTTACTGAGAGATGGTCTGCCGGACAAAATATGAATTGTCACCAATACTTTTAAATAGAATGAAGAGTGCTCAATATAGTGAACAAGTTAACTTTACTTGTAAACAATGAATTACATAATGAATTCGGTTTACGTAACATAACGTTCCTAAGCTTTAAAATCGAAGTGGGGTGGGATGAGCAGACTTCAGTCGACTAACCCTATCTAGCCACATTTGCCGACCCATTCATATGATACAATAACACATCCATGTTTTGTCATGCACACCGGATTCTCTCTGTGAAAACCCACTTAAAAACACTGAAATGAAATGATTTGTTTTATGAACAATGAATAATAATAGATGACTTAGTATATATATATATATATATACATGAGCCTATGTATATATATATATATGAAACTCTATATACATGTATATATATATATATGTTTATGTATATATGTGTGTATTGTTACGTTGCATAAATAATTATCCCAGGGCAAGAGTACATTTTATGCGCATGTAACGTCGAGGGCAGCCTGGAACTTGACTCTCCACAAAATAAATCCCGGTCCAGACCCCTATTTCGGGCGTATGATAAACAGACAAATAATGTGGAGGTTAATTCGGGGCTAGCCTGACCTCAGACGTTGGTAAGAGGGTGCCAATTCACTTTCACATACACCACCAAGTCCTTTGTCTTCCTACCCCACTCAGATCACGGAAGAGCGAATTCTAGGTTAGATAATATTAACTGTAGACAGATTTCCAAAATTCTCTTGTAATGTTTTAAGGGGGCAATAAGACGTTTAGCGAGAATTAATGAAAGCGATACGAGGCTAAGACGAGATACATGCAAAAGAAGTCAAATCAACAGAGGAAATAACACAACCAAAAGATTTCAACACGAGGGTGCATTTAAAATATAAAATTTTAACATGCGACGACCAAACAAATAATGATGAGGTTTAAGAAACAGTTCATTTTTTTATTTTCTCTTCTCTTGTTAAAATATCAGCAATATTAAGCCAACAGGAAATATCAAGTAAAAATGTCTCTCAACAGTCCTTTTTTCTTCTTTCTCTTTTTTCTTTCTTTCTTTTTCTCTTGCTTAAGTAAAAGTGTCTAAGTCGCTGGACTGATGCTTGTAGTAGTGTTCATTCAATAAATTTAATTATTGATGAAATAGAACCTTTACAGTCTCTCTTTTTTTGAATACATATAACTTTCCAATGTTTAAGGATAGTAGAAGGAAAACGGTTTGAGTTGTACTTATCTTTGACGGGTTATCAATTTCTCAGATTTCTTTCTCTCCTTTTTACGGGTGAGTGACCTTCCCGGAGCTGGTTGACCTCAGTGATCTGACACTAACGCTGGCCGTATCCAAACTAAAATTCCCCTTCAAATTTCTCTAACGGATGATGGTCTTTTTGGCGCGAAGAGCCTGTGGGCCAATCATTCGATTTTCTTCTTTCACCACCTCGTCAGGTCAGGCCACTCAATTTACCTAAACTTCTTTCGTTCAACAGACTACAGGTCACAGAGTGCAGATAGCTTGACCTTCTTTCCCCCATCAATTTAACGGTCAGTCTTAATGCCTGTTGATCCAAATAAAGAAGGGTAAGGGAATTGACCTCCCCATTCCCTCTCTCTGTAGCATACCACGTCACAGTATATATGTTGAAAATTCACTGGAAGACCCCTTTTGACATTCCGCATAAATTGCGTGGGTGGGATAATAGGAAATAGATCTATTTCCTAAAGTAAACATAACACGGCTGCTCAGTGGAAATATCGTGTAAGTTGCATGGGTAAGCATGCTAAGCAGAAGGCATGTCCATGCGTAACACCTAGGCTGGAAGGGTAACCATGAGGATTGATGGGCGTCTGGATCTTATATAAATCAAGGAAGATTTTGACCCCAAGAGAGACAACTCGAGAAGACCGACAGAAGAGTTACTTGTGGTTACGCCGCTCTGGGCTCTGTTCTTGCACCAGACTGCCCAGGGTTGAGAGTTAGAGTAAAGTCTAAACTGATGAGACTCGCTAAAGTAGAGAAGCAAGTAGAAAAAAATAATTCAGTACCTTGAGATGGCCCTAACAAGATTCGTGAAAGTAGAGAAGCGAGCAGAAAGAAGATGATTAGGTGCCTTGAGATGTCCCTGACAAGACTCACGAAAGTGAAGAAAGCAAGGAACTAAGTTCATTTAATGCCTTAAGGTGGCCCTATACCAGCCTCCTGAAAGTAGAACAAAGAAGAAGCGGTTCCCTGAAGATTCGTATCTCACCTTGGGTGTAAATATTAGCCATCTTCAACACTCTTCCTCAATTTACTATTTCGTATATTTCAGGTAATAGAAAAAATTAAATGAAGCACATTATATCTTTATACATTAGTGTTGTTATTTTTCTACCCTATATATATATATATATATATGTGTGTGTGTGAGACAATATTGGTCTATGGTGTTGGTATATGAAGGGTTAAAAGCAAAAAAATGGCGTTGGTACAAGGAGGGTTAAAAGCAAAAGGTTGAGCGGCTAAAAATATTTGGCAAGAAGCGCAGAATTGAAAATTCTGGTAAAAAAGAAATTTTGATAAAAATCTGAAGCGGAAAATGGACGATGTTGAAAGGTTAAGTTGTTGACAAGTACAGGCGGAAATGTAAGGAAGAAAAGATATTACTTGAAAATGAGTAATATTGTTAAAATGATTTTCCCAAACCTGGGGAAAGTGAAAAATGAGAAAACGGACAATGAGATGATAAGAGTAGTCGTTTGGTACGAATATTGGTTGCGTTGGCGCCCATTTAGGAAACGAAAAAGAAAGGGGCCTTTGTTGACGGTGAAAAGGCTATCTGGTATCTGATTGCAAACACGCTTTAGCTAATAAGTGTGAAGAAATTGTCCGGAAATGACTGTCAGGCTGATTAATAATTGTTAATTAGTCTGGGACAAAGAGCCGCCTTCCGCCCACTGGGTTTTGGAATCAGCCCAATCAAATTGACAGTCCAGCATATTTGGGCATAAGGGGAGGAGTCTCCGGTTTGACGTCATTAGTGGGAATGTGCAGGTAGGAGGAAAGTTATCCTCCCGTTGTCCTCATCACGAGTGAGAGGAAGGAATTTGTGAAAGTAATGTAAAAAGGGTTGGACCCTTTGTGATGACGAAAATTCAAACAAATACATAACGGATGTCTGATGAGTTGAAAATGACGTTATGGAGATCACCCCTGCCACAGTCAAAACCTACCCCATAATCTTGGCAGATATTATATAAACGAGCTGATTTTTGAGCTCATTGCAGCAGCGGCAGTCGTGCAGATTGGGTAATCGTGCAAATCGTGCCATCGGGCAATCGTGCACATTGCCAACAAACTGCCAGCCTGCCGCCAGGACGCACCAACGATGTTGCCACTAAGAACTTAACCCTCGCCAATCTGACGTCCTTTGGCCATTCTTGAAAACACACCCGCAGAATTATTATCCTCTGTAGAACTCGATAATTTATAAAACCTTTTGTTATATTTACAAAAAGCAGTGTGTTATTTTTTTCCTTCAATATACCCCTCCGGTTTCCAGTCGTTGGCTACCAGCAACCCTCTTCTTTTCAGACGTGAATCTTCGCTGCCTTTGCCACTTAAAAAGGAATCACAACGTGAGGTGGGGCAGTGTATGGTCTCTTTCCCTGAGAACTTTCCGTCTGTTTTTGTCCCCACGCTGTAGCAGAGAGTTGGAGGGAGGTGGGCGAGACGGGAGCCGTGAGGGCTTATATATATATATATATATATATTGACCGAGCCATTGGCTTAATGAGTAGAGCGTTCGCCAGTGGTCCGGGAGACCAGGGTTCAATCCCAGGTTGAGTCATACCAAAGACTCAAAAAATGGTACTTGATGCCGCCTTGCCTCACACTCAGAATTATAAGGTAAGGATCAAGGGTAAAGGGAAGCAATCCAGGGAATGAAGTAGCGCCCTTCCCTACACCATGGTGTAGTTGCTATTGAGAAGGTCGCCAACTTTACTTATATATATATATACACACGTATATATATATATATGTATATATATGTATGTATATATTTAAATATACACATATATATAGATATATTAAGATCTTGAATAATTTTTCATGAAAAGAAACGTTTTATTTAAAAAAAATTAGTAAGAAACATGTCACTGAAGGTATCTTCCATCGCTAGCCACTACTTTTCCCCGTCTTTCTGGCAGCATTTGGATGCCACATCAGAAAAAAGACATGTCTTTTGAGGCTAACCATGCCGTAACGGCTAAAAAAGGGAATAATTGACATTTTACAACATCAATAAAGCCCGTCTTTCAAAAGTGGCTAAAAAAGGGAATAACTGACATTTTACAAAGCCCGTCTTTCAAAAGTAACTCAATTAGAATAAAGTGGATTATCTTTTGAAGTCTATCCCAGGCTAAAGAAGAACTGTATTTCCACTTCTATTTTTTGTAGACGAACTTTCTGTCTACGCCGCTCAATTAATGTGACATAGCTATCACCCTGTTAGACAAGGCTCCTATCAGCAGCTCGCACGTTCCTTCGTGCACGCCCGCTGGTTCGGGCACAGCTCAACAAAGGTGGTAAGGCATCCGACTTCGGCTGGGCTACTTTCGGGTGGGCGAGCTGCATTATTGGCACTTTGTATAGCACTGGACCTCGCCGTCCAGTTTAAGCTATAATCAGGCATACGTGCCTGGACCCAGATTTGGGTCTAAGTCCAGCTAGGCTCATCAGGCCTACATTGCACTAAGTTGGTCAATGATCAGCACAGTCCAGCAGGGTTCGAGTCTCGACTCGTGCCCGACCTTTCCCTCCCATAAATCCCCACTATAATCAACCTTCGGGTCGTTGACCTTGTGTCGAGTCCTGTCTGGCAGGAGACAGTGACAAATACAGCTCACACGTTAATTCGTGGCGAGACTCTCCAGTTGTTGGGACTCTCCAGTTGCTTCGGCCGGCCGTGGTATGAGCCGCACGGTTCGGTCGGGTGTATCTAATCATTGGATATACCTCTGGTCTCGGGAGGTCGTTCCACCAGGTTTTAACCCTCCTCGGAGGGGTTAGGTTCATCGCTTGGCTCCCCTTTTAGGGGAATGCCGACGGGTCCCGTGGCATTTTTGGGACTGCCGGACGCGTCTGGGCTACGGACCAGCGACGTGACCCACCTAAAACGGCCTTGTGCCACACTCATACGCTGGTGGGGCGTATGACAAATACAGCTCGCACGTTAATTCGTGCACGCCCGCTGGTTCGGGCACAGTTCAACAAAGGCAGACTTGAGGCTGTAAGGCCCCCGGTTTTGGTTGGGCCACCTTTGGGTGGGCGAGCTGTATTACTGGCACATATGTCACCCTTCTATAGCACTGGACCTTGCCGTCCAGTTTAAGCTATTATAAGACATACGTGCCTTGACCAAGATTTGGGTCCAAGTCCTGCAAGTCTCATCAGGCCCACATTGCACTGTGGGTCGATGATCAGCACAGTCCAGCAGGGTTCGAGTCTCGGCTCGTGTCCGACCTTCCCTTCCCATAAATCCCCCCTATAATCGACCTTCGGGTCGTTGACCTTGTGTCGAGTCCTGTCTGGTGACAAATACAGCTCGCACGTTAACTCGTAGCAAAGCTCTCAAGGCATAATCCTACATCTCGTGGTTGCATTCGCCTTACCTCAACATAGATATGCTAAAAAGTTCCTTTTAAGGGCCACTAGAGGTCTCCTTCTTTGGGTTGGAGTATCTTTGACGGTTCTTACGAACACATCGAAGCAGACAGCCGAGAGGTAAACACGAAGAGGACTCTACGATCACCCGGTCTTAACCATTTTGGTCGGTTTCCCTGTCTGCTCGTTTCGCTCGGCTGTGCAGCGCTAAGGCACAGTTAGTCTGAACTATCAGCTCCGTCTGATACCGCAAATCTTAGCCACAGCTTCCCGGTCTGTTCGCTCGATTTTGCAGAGCTAAGGTACGATTAAGCCTTAGCCACCGTTCTCGGTTCGTTCGCTCAGCTTCACAGCGCTAAGGCACGTTTAGCTATCGATTCCCGGTCCGCTCAGCTGCGTAGCGCTAAGGCATGGCAAGCTTTAGCCATCGGTTCCTATCCGTTTACTTGGCTCGCAGTGCTAAAACACGGTCGTCTTAGCCACCACATTCGCTCGCTCGTTCGCTCAGGTCCGTCATGCTAAGACACGATAGTCTTAGATACTCGTTCCTTTGCCTGTTCGTCCGTTCTCGCTGACATTGAGCTAAGACACGGCAGTCTTAGCACACTCGCTCGATCCTACGTGACCAAGCTACCAACACCTATTGCAGACCAGCTCCAGCAATGCAGCATCTAGTCCGCGTACGACTTACTGTACGGACTAGCGACCACATCGATACCATACTCTTGCATTGCAGGATCTAGTAGACGTACGAATCACTACACGGACTAGCGACTACATCGATACACCCCCGGTTAATCCAATGTACTATAAAACCGGGGCATCGATCATCTAGCTGTCTCTCTACCAACTACAACCAATACAGCTACCGACATTAATCATCTAGCTGTCTCTCTACCAACGAAAACCATACCACCTACTTACATCGATTATCTAGCTGTCTCTCTACCAACTACGACCATTCCAGCTACTGATATCAAATATCCAGCTAACTACACCAACGACGACCAATTACGATTCTGTAACCTATGACAAATAAATTGTCATTTTTTTATACTGTTATCTGTTTATCTCGCCTTCTTTCATTGTTCTTTGGCTGTCAATTACTCACACGCTTAACTCTAAAATTATTTGCGGGGTCGACGTGCTTATCGGCTCCGCAACAGATACTTAATCCCAAATATAAAAGTGGCTACAATAGGAAGCAGTTATAGACTTGGGTCTGCAGTCATATTTGGGACATCGACTGGATTGTGAAACTAACGTGGTAGTTATGTGTTTATGGCTCACCTATTCACCAGAGACTTCAGTATCTAGGAAAGAATCAGAAAATAGACCCATTCATGTTCCAGAACATTAAGGACACTCAGAGCAAACCAGTTACTTTACTAAAAAATAATGACACTGGCTTTAATCTAAGGGACACAACTCATCTGTTTTTAAACCGAGTGACATCTTCTTCGCTTAATAGACAGAAAGAATGAAAAATGATTTACGTCCGAAGTGTGTATAAATTTGTTTGAGGAATACAGATTCTCATTAAATTCAATATTTTCCAAATTTTAGACAATTATTGACGAAGAAAACGTTTTTGCTGTTACAGCAAACTGAAATTATGAATACTCGCTAAACACCCACTTTATCGGTAATATTTTAAGCTAGTTTTTTGCCAAAGGTCTAAAAATGGTACTTTTGTCCCTTTAAAAAATCATGAATTTTAAATGTTATCACTAGTTTATGCTAAGCTTGTGGTCATTGCTTACTATTAATGTAAACGTAAAAACATGTTTTTTAAGTCTTGATTTTCCATTTATTGGAGAAAAAAAGTGATAGCTTTATTTTCTGACTTGGAAATTTTCAGCTACCTGTCTACTTTATATGGTTAAAAAATAAAGATCCTGTTCATTTAACAGAGAGATGCAAAGTCAAGATCGAAGTAGGCATTATATAGTATCCCTCATAAATAAGTACACCCCTATAATTTCTTTATGTAAAATTAACTTTCTTTTAAAACCAAAGATATCAAGATTTTATTAATTCTGATGGAACATTATATAATCAAAATGGATATTTTACCATTACATAGTAACAGCAGGCAGTCTTTCAATTCTGTTTTGTTGGATGATTGTTGTGTTTTTACTTTTTATTTAAATACATTCGATAAGTACTCATATTGTTCGTTCGTTACAGCATTTCAGTATTGTAGAGTTAGGTAATAATATCTAATAATATCTGTCTTGATTATATAATATTCCACTAGAAATAATGATAACCAAGCATTTTTGGTTTCAAAGAAAATTACCTTTTTATAAAAATATTGTTAGCGAAGTACTGATTTATGGCTGATACTGTACTTATATTGTAAACTGAAACCTTTCATTAAACACTTTAGAAATTTTGGAATTTTCAAAAATTAATACAGACAAACATTTTTAGTTTCCCCATTGGTAATCACAGATAAATTGGTGCCTACAGTTCTAACTATTCTTGAGATGGAGAAAAAAGAAACTTGGAGAATTATATTCTAAATATTCAACTGTCATGAATAATTGACAAAAAAAAAAAAATGTTATTTCAATTCCTTAAACTGGATTAGAATTCGGTAAAAGAACTTTAATCAAATAACTGTGGCGAAAGAAAAATTTAAAAAAAATGCTTTAAGATCTATCATATTCAGTTTGTTCTAATTTATTGTTTTATATACAAACTCTAAAATTCATATTCCAATTTATGCTGTTTTTTTAAAAAATAAGTTAGAAAATAGGTGTGATAAAAATACTGAAGCTTTTTTAAATTTAAAATTCAAATAAGGATGTGTGTAGTAGAGTAACTTATATAATAAAGTAATAATGTCTAGACATTTAGACTGCTGTCTCGATATTTTGATTTTTACCTCGACAAATAAGTGCCCATTCTCTAAACCTTTGATCAGCAGTTTTAGATAAAACACAGGATTGCGCAAATGACCAGACCTAGCTCGATGCAACCTTTCCTTGTTTCTTAAGCTGAGAAACTCAAGAGTAAGATTTGAGTACATGGAGGACATTAAAAGAAATATAACTGCACTGTTTCACACTTTATCAAAAGATGACTTTTAAAGGTGTCTCGACCAGTTGAAAACTTGCTGGGAAAAGTATTTTGAAATGTCAAGGGGGGATCTTTTGTTGAAGAGCCCCACAAAAAAAACAAAACAAAAAAAACAAAACAAAAAAAAAAACAAAAAAAACAAAAAACGCCACCTAAAAAATCAGACAAAATGGGAGTTTTAGCAAAAATCGTTTTATTGGTTACTGAAGAGGATGAAATTCTTTCATATCATTGAGTGTTTTCATAAAAAAGATTGTTTTCCTTATATTTCTGCCTCCACATGAACTCACAGATAGCTCTCTACTATTCCGCGATGTGTTCCAGTGACGTTTATTTTGCATTTTGTACAGATGCCAGAAATGATTTGAATGTGGGCCCCTGACCCCGGTTCGACAAAATTGGTCCTATGATTAACAATTTAGTGAGTGTAATTCATTCCAACCCTAACCCAAATGAATCGATGATACGCAGCTCGACTTACCTTAGGGAAAGGTTTATCCGAAGACGTTGAGAGGTGCATTTCATGACCTTTACGACAAAGGCGTCGATAGTTAATAATGCCATGGGTTTGTAAAAAGCGAATTGCTGGCTCCTTGTCATGAACATGACTTGAAAGCATAAGCAGATTAATCCCTCCCCACAAAAAAACGTTCAAAATAAATATAATGAAGAGAAAAATCTGGTGGGTTGGGTTTTTTTTTTACTCATTTTTCCATTAGTGGTGGGGCTCTTCTACAAAAGATCCCTCGGAGTTCTTAATACGCCATTGTAATAGTCAGTTAGACTATTATTGTGAGATCGATTCTCATTGGGTGCCCAATATTTTGGCTCTGTGTCACAACTCAGTTTAGTAACTATTACGAAGTAACTTTAGACGTGTCACTGCATATCTGTAGGGCACATATCACAGCAAGAGTAATTGATGTTTATTATTTTTGGAGCTGTTTAATTAGAAACATTTCGATCAGTTATGACTTCCTCTCTCTAACTCGTCAAGTGGTACAAAGGTATCAGTGTAATCGTATGTCCCCCCCCTCCACAAAAAACGGCACTGATTCTATTAATGCTCATTTTTCAAGTTTCAATGTAAATGAGAGTCCTGTTAGAAAGAGAATATGCACACACATATTCCTTTATTATTCCAAGTGAAATATATAATACGATACAAATAATGAAAGGATTGATTAAGAATCTTATCTTCTACATTGACTTCTACCACAGCAGGAAAAGCATTACAGTTTCTCTCAACATTGTTTAGTTTTAGGACTATCCTGTTTATACCTTAGCAATGTTGATGTAAAAGGGTGAACTCAAGTTTTTGTGAATGAGGCAGAAATTACTGAACGAAAACTTGTAAACAATTTTATTTTAACAACCCATTTCTGTCAACAAAAACATCGACTTGACGCCAAACAATTTAACGAAACGAAAAACATAGAATAATAGTTGTCAAGAACAAGTTGTGCAACGGCACGCTTTCTTAACGTGCGTCTGAAAGGTGGAAGTAGACATTGCGCAGGCGTGATAGCTTAACCGGAAGTTTTTGTTGTACTAAGCGTCGTGTTGGAAAATCAGTAGCAAAACGTAAAACGGACAGTAGGAGAAGCTACAGGGACCAGATGAATGAATGATTATAAGAAATTTTATTTAATTTTCTCTTGATCGGCTAAACGCAACGTAGTTATGAGCCCAATGGCAGGTTGTTAATGAGCTATACAACTTTCGGATGTCACGGAATGTCCTTTAAGCAAGTCCTTGACGGTCTCAAGGCGGCAGTAGAAGCTAGACGGACAGATGTGGTCCGATCCGTCATTTCTACACTGGAAAAAAGTGAGTAAAAGATATTTTGGAAAGTAAACTGAGTTAACATTGATTTGTTTGTTAAGTGCTGATTATATCAATGTTTCATGGTTGTTTTTCGAAATTTGAAGGTATATCTTTTGAAAACTTTTCTTGCTAAAATGATACACAGTACTTTTTACGATAAAACTCAGTCACGTGAACTAACATATCTTTTTAAGGTTTTGTATGAGAATTTTCCACTGACGGTAATTTAAGTCTCTTGTATTTTTACCTTTAGAATTATTTTTAATGCGTTAATTTTTTGCTTATGTATACTTAAAACGAAAAAGTAAACAAATACACAGCAACCCCCCCAAAAAAAACAACAACAACAACAAAAAACAAGCAAACAAACAAAACAAACCAAAACTAAAAATTCAGATGCAATCAACAGGGCATTCGCCAGCAGTGAAAGTGGATAAAAGGTTACGTTCTCAAAATTTGATGACGTCACCAAGGGTGACCACGCTCAGTACATAATAAATAAAAAAAATACCTTTATTTGTCCCCTACTTTTAAAACATAAAAAAAAACTCATGATAACATTTATATCGGTTTGGAGTGGGGTAGAGAAAAACAAATTTAGAATATTCGTATCAAAGCAAGAAAATAAAACCCTTTGCAACAGTTTAAATAAATAGAAAGTGGTGCTGGTTAGGTCCCATGACAATGGATTGAATCGTAAATGGTTTTGTTAAGGCTGATATATTTAATTTTCAGGTGTTGTTTTTCTCTCCTATTACCAAAATCATGTGGTAAGAAAATCGCTTTAAATTTTTTTACACATCAGCAAATAATTAACTACGCAATACCTGAGGAAAAACAAGGATTATTTATCGAAACGTCCTCACTCCCCAGCGTAAACTTAAAAAAATTCCTGAATGTTCCACTTTTCAAAAAGAATTGAATTTTGAGTTTATTATTGTTAGACAACCTATTGATTTTGTTGTTCAATGTTCAGTTTGAAGTTTGTTGAATAAAACCTGGATGTGTCGTAATGACTTCATCCATGCTCCCAGAGATGACTAGAAAATTTATGGAAACCTTGTAAGAATAAATGAATGAATCAGTCAATGATTCATTCAACGAATGAATCATCCCATTTATTTCATTGTCAGCATTTGATCCTTTGTTCGGTATTTTCAAAAGTTAACCTATTAAGTTTTTTCTTAGCTCTTAAAATACAAATTGGATTAATTTTAATTTACCAAATTTTGAACGAATAAATTGATATGGATGAATGAAACGGAAACATTTATGTATTTTATTACTGCAGTAATACTTTGTACTTATGGAATGATATAGATTTATTTCGATAATTTTGTTGTTTCATTCGTTTCCCAAAATGACAAAATCAAAATAAACTGAAAAGTTTTCATTTATGTTTCCCTCTCTTTGTTTATTAATTAATTAATTTTTTCCTCCGTATATTTAACGTTTTTATCGATTATAATGGAATTTAGGAAAAATCAATTCACTTACCATTTTGAAGGAAACAATTTTGACGGGTCTTAGTATCTATTTATTTATTATAGAAAAGACAACTATCCCAATCAAAAGATTTTCCTTGGAAGGAAAAACTAATTTTGAAAATCTTGGAAACTGGAGTTTACTAAAATAAAAAAAAAAATTTTGACGGGACTGATTTTCAACACGGCTTTATTGTATGACTGCTCTACTATGAAGTTATGAAAATTTTCATAAAATTATGAAATATAAAAGATTTTTATTGGAATTTTCTGAAAAGTTAAAAAAATGTGCTTAACAAGTTTTGGGACGAATTTTCTCCTTTTATAAATTTTATCCTCATTGGCTATTAAGTTACGAAAATTACCTCAGTTTATTATAAAAAAAAAAGAAAAAAGAAAAAACAAACAAGTAAATCAATGACAGTTTACTTTCGGTTTCTTTAGCAAACAGTTTCTCTTATAACATTTGGATTGTTTTAATTTAGCTGATCGTAAACTGTAGGCCAGTTAATTCATCAGTTACTAAATATTTTTTTAGAATTATCATTTACTCATCTAATTTTTGTATTTTAATTTTTTAAAATATAATAATAAATTTTTCAGTAATATTTTTTTTGTTGAGATCATTTTAAAAATATAGTTTGTTTTTAAACTTTAAATGTTTTTATCAAATGCCGATAGTGACTACCTTATTTATCAAACCTATACTCTTCAACACTTTATGTCAAATTCATTTATTGAATCGGCATGAAGAATATAATTTCTTCTTGAAGAGAAAAGACAACTACTGATTTGTTTATGCTTTGTTCACACACACACAGACACACACACCACGTAAATTGTCATAATAGTTACAAAGCTTAGTTATTTAAGTTTAAGCCATTGATATGGATTCCAGTAGGAATAACTCACTGCTAAGATATAATGATATGTGAGATCAGCTTGTTAACACCTACAACAAGGCACTCAAATTGTCCTGAAATACTTTTTTGTATACTCATTTATGACAATTTTCCTATCCCAATAGAAAATTTAGAAAACTGTAATTAATATAATTTGTATGGATCAAATTGAACAGTGACACTCATTTATTTATTTTTTTTTCAAGAATTAAAAGTCATAATTACCTGTTCTAGTCATTGTAAATAGTTATTTATGGCCATTATTTCATAGTTGTTAATCAAATTATATATATTTTCAGTTAGGTTAGACTTAAGCAAAAGGCAACAAGAAAAGGTCAATCAAAAGAGGAAACTGGTATTCATATTTGATAAAAACAAAAGATATTGTTCACTTTATTTTTTTTTCACCATGACCATTTGTTTTAAGAATGGGAAGAAATTATAAGATTAAAAAGTAATCACAAAAGAATGTGGCTAGCAAAATCATTTAGCCTTTTCAATCATGCACTCACACACTCATGCATGAAATGTTATTTGATAATTGTTTGTAATGTAAGCCAGTTGTTTCCTTAACATATGCCAGAGATATCTCATTAATTTAAGGCAGGTGTTATTTTAATTGTAGCATGTGCAGGGATAAGTAACCCAAAGTCAAATATTCAAATTTCACTATAAAAAAAAAAAATGTTGATTACACAGTGGGGGGGTAATTTACTAAGCTTTTTTGCTTAGATGTAGCACAAGGCCGCATGAATTGGGCACCCAATGAGAATCGAACTCACTCGTGTAGGTTTGCTAGTCTACCTTGCTAACCATTACACCACCCGAGGTGTTGATTACACAGTGGCCTCCGCGATATATAGTACCAAGGCCTGTCACATGATTGAAATTCACTTGCTGATGTCACTATCAGTAGATATCTGTTTTATTTACTACGCGACGTCTTTCAGTGTTGACTCAGTTTCAGAACAAAACGTGCCTTAGTTCATTGTTTTTCATTTCCAAAAAGTAAACATTTATTTGATAAATGGAAACATGCCATTAAAAGGGAGAATTTTACCCCAAGTCCATTTAACAAAGTGAGTAGTTAAAATTTTAATCACCATTTATTTCAACAGGCACTAAATTCAAAATTTGTTAAAAAATTAGTTTTGTCGTAGCTCAAGAAAGCAGTTTTAAAATTTAAACTGAAGCTGAAAAAACTTGTTAAACATTATATTTTCTAAAAATATTTGAATTAATTTTTTCTATTGATATTTTATTTAAGAAAATTGTGTTTTCTTTTCAATGAAATATTAAAAAATATTCTTAGAAAACGATCGTAAAAACCTTTAACATTTCTATTTGAAACTTAATGAATCATTTTTAAACATGAAAAAATATTCCTGAATTAATTTTTTTGTTCATTCTGGAATGACCAAAAACTAAAAATGTATTCTTTCGTCAATTTTAAAAGAATTTGTTTTATTTTTAAGGTTTTTTTATTTGAAAAATCTGTAAAATTACACTGGTTCACAAAAATAAGTTTTTGGTCTGAGGCAAGAATGGGGATAGGTGTTTTTTGTTAATTAGGGTGTGCTGAATACAAATTTATAAATAGTTTTGCTCTATCACCTCTAGTTTTCTGGCTTTTAAATAGTCTCATTTTAGTATAAACAGAGAATGGAGCACTACGACCCCTCTTAAACTAGTAGACAAATTCACTTACCTAGGAAGCAGCGTCGAATCAACCGAAAAGGACATTGACACGAGGTTAATGAAAGCATGGAAAGCTATCAATAGGCTATCGATTATATGGAAATCAGACCTAACCGATAAAATGAAACACAGTTTCTTCCAGGCAGCGGTCACATCGATACTGCTATATGGGTGCACTACATGGACGCTAACAAAACGGCTGGAGAAGAAGCTAGACAGCAATTACACAAGAATGCTGCGTGCAATCTTGAACAAGTCCTGGCGGCAACACCCCACAAGACACCAACTGTACGGCCACCTGCCTCCTATCATGAAAACTATTCAAGTTAGACGAACCAGACATGCAGGACACTGCTGGAGAAGCAGGGACGAACTCATAAGAGATGTACTCATGGCCGAGCAAAAGCAGGACGACCAGCACGAACATACATTCAGCAGCTATGTGAGGATACGGGATATTGTCCTGAAGACCTGCCTAGGGCGATGAACGATAGGGAGGAGTGGCGAGAAAGGGTCAGGGATGATGATGATTTCAAGAGTTGCAGCAGCTTATAACAGATAAAACAGGATAGATAAAGAACACTGATTGAATCAATATACTTGGATGACACAATTACACAATTCATAGTACCACAGACAGTCAAAAGTGTGTTTTCTTAGAAGATCTGGTGTATTTTGCCTCCGGGATGTCGCGCAAGAGCATCCAGCAGAAGTCTCCCTTCATGCCGGGGTTCCATTTGCCTTGATAGTTGCTCTCCATCTTCGTTATGTCTTGGTGGAATCTTTCTCCATGCTCATCACTCACTGCTCCAAGGTTTGGCAGGAAGAAGTTGAGGTGGGAATGGAGACAATGAATCTTGAGTGACATTCGGCACCCCATATCCTCGTAAGACTTTAGCAACTTCTCAATACAGGCTTGGTAATCTGGTACGCGTGTGTTACCAAGGAAGCCACTACAGACTGACTTGAATGCTTCCCATGCTCTCAGTTCCTTTAAGTTAAGAAGCTCCTCAAAATCAGTATCCTTCAGCACTTCTTGGATCTGAGGTCCGACAAAGATGCCCTCTTTGAGCTTAGCAGCACTAAGACCTGGGAACACAGTAGACAAGTGTTGGAAGGCAGCACCATTTTTGTGCAACACTTTCACGAAATTCTTCATCAAACCAAGCTTGATGTGAAGTGGAGGAAGAAGCATCTTATTCATGTCCACCAAAGGATTTTCCTTGAGGCTGTGTTTGCCAGGAACAA